>NC_051171.1:87257130-87602130 GCF_013339725.1 Rhipicephalus microplus
TGGGAGCCATCCAATAAGACCGGCATTATTGGCCCGCCGTTTGAACGTTATAGCCGGCGTCAGCTGAAAAGTCAACATCACGATGTCACTATTAATTAGAATATGAGCGCAATTTCTGGGTGGGCTGCTTTTGGCGCTGTTCTGGCCCCAATTCACGCGCCGATTTTTCAAGTTAGAGAGAGAGTAATATATGTGCGGGCACTATATTAGAACTAATCTTTTCGTCATTAAACCATGCCCCGCCGCGGCGGTCTAGTGGCTAAGGTACTCGGGCTGCTGACCCGCAGGTCGCGGGCTCGAATCCCGGCTGCGGCGGCTGCATTCCGATAGGGTGGCGGAAATGTTGTAGGCCCGTGTGCGTGTGCTAGATTTGGGTGCACGTCAAAGAACCCCAGGTGGTCGAAATTTCCGGAGCCCTCCACTACGGCGTCTCTCATAAATCATATGGTGGTTGGGGACGTTAAAACCCACTATCAATCAATCAATCAATAAACCTGCACAGCTCGTTGAAATGCATAATCGTTGGTTGAAGTTGTGCAGGTAGACTTTTAAGTGTAGAAAAAATTACCGATCAAGTTTCTCTGTCAGACGTGCGTCCGCTGCGGTGCTATCGACGTACGTATGCGAAGCTGCTGCGGATACCGCTGGCTTACGCGTGCATGTTAGACGTCGAATATTGACGCAAATCTTATCGTACCATGTGTCGGGGCTAGCTATCTACGCTACCTATTCGAATCTGTTTTGCGTTCACAGCAAGTACGGTGAAACGGCACTTGCTACTGCTTGACGTGTGGGAAGAGCGGGGGGTCGTCAGTTGCGTATGGTGACTGAATCATACAACATATGCAGTTGCCGTGATCTAACACACAGACGCGCGTGCGCACGCAACGCACGCGCTATATTCATGCAACGACCAAACGAATTCAACCAACATCGCAGCGAAACGGTTGGTAGGTGTTGCGGAGTTGTGGGCGTCGTAGGGCAACTGTCGGTGCCAGCCGTTGCGAACGCGAATTCGGCGGGAACGCATCTTTTTGATGTCACTTTTTTTACGTGTGCCAAAACGGTAGGCTGTGCGATACGAGAAGTACGACAAACAAAAAAAAAAGAAACGTGAATGCATAGGGCAAATCGTTAATAACAAAAAAAAAAACACGCGACGCTCACGCCACTGCAGTGGCCGTGAGCGTGCGTGTTTTTTGTGTATTAACGAAGACATGTGCTTCCATAAAACAGACAGCCAAGAATGATGAAGTATTCATTTACTACAAATTACTATGAGTTGCTGAAACTCACGCAAAAGAACATAATTTTCTTCCTTGGATATTGATCGAGTGCCTTGGAATTATGCTATGTGAATTTGACACATCAACAGTGCATTATGATTCCCACCATAAGGGGCCACAATCTTGGCTAGTAATAGAAGTACTCTTCCACCTGATGTGCACCTAACGTAAAGAGGCCTTGTTTCTCAAGTAGCATATATATATATATATATAGATTATATATATATATATATATAATATATATATATAACCACTGAAAAATATACCAGGTGTAACCAGAAAAAGGTGCACCTGCAGTTTTAAAGTTTAAAAGAAGCAATGACATGCCAACCATCCAAAATAGAACGCCGAGAAAGGAGCATCAATGAGTATTACAGCAGCTAAAAGCTGCTAACAGCTGAGGTAGTCATGCTGCTCTTCCATTCAATATAGTGTACACTGAGAAAAGATACTGAAGATACACCATCAGCAAATGACAAAAGCATACAGACAGAGCTTTCTCTATAATACAAAAGTTCCTTAAGCTGAGGAGGCAATAATCCTTGGCACACAATAAGTGCACAAAAAAAAGCTGTCGCACGAGGCTGTCAGCGCTTAGACAACACAGGCAAAAATACAGTAGACTGAGAAGGGAAAACCCATAGCAAAAGTTACCATCCTCCTGAGTTCTTGCTTGCGTGCAAATGAAGCTAGCGTGAAGTTGAACACTAGATTAAAGCACCACAATCAAAATCTGGAAGTCAATGCTTTAGAAATATACAAAGTACTGAAGAAGCATGCAAAGAGCATTCCTGTGAAGGCAAATATAAAAAAAAGAGTGAAAGCTCTCTGGCCCTCAACAAGACAACACACAACCATCGAAGAGCCGTTCGGACACCCCAGCAGTTCTGGCCAACACTAAAAAGTCACGAAAACATACCTTTAATGCCTTTTTTACAAGAGAACTTTCAAAAGAAATGTGGCTACACCAATGCCAGAAGTATCGATGGAAGCTATTACTCATATTCAGCTCTTCATTGAAACACTGACAGAAGATACTTGTACCTGGATGCTTAATTACTTGGTACAAACTCAAGAGCATCGACGCCAAGTGGCAAAAAAATTATGATGGAAGACTACAATGGTGATCAAATGCACACGTCAACCACCAACCAAGGTCCTATGCTAGAGTGAATATCGCAAAAAGTCTTGAACGCCTATTGTAACTGGCTCATACTCAGCGTTCTCAAGCAAAATCTTGACCTCCACACAGCATATTATTTCAACAACCTGCCACCTCTCACCATGTCATGAAACAAGCTCGAGTATACACAACCCTCCTCACCGTTAGGTAGTTAGATAGCTCCACTAGTGCTTCACTCTCGGAACACATAGACCAGGGCCGTAACTAGACGGGTAGTGAGGAGGTTCTGACTGCCCCTGAAGTATTTCAATGCTCTGACTTTCGTCAACAATAGCTTAATCGGGCAAGTTGGTTAATCGTTGGTTGTGTTCTGTAACAGTGAGAGAAGTTCAGGAGAGACGAAAAGGACAGGAAAGAGCGCTGACTGCCAACTAAATTTTATTGAAGGTACTACGCGACCCACTTTTTTTACAGAGTACAAAACCAGTGCTCATGCACAACGACACATGTGAGACCATGATATAATATATCTTAACTGAGAAAAGAATACTCTCTCTCCGAATGGATGAGTGAAGTATACTGATGCACTGATCCATGGCCTTCCTGACAAGAAAATGCTTTCCACAGTCTCTCTTTCTTTTCTTGTTCTTGCTTTTTTCAAAAACAGTGTTTTATGGAACATAGAACTGCACTTACATTCTTTACAGTGTATGGCCATGCGACTACCATAGCCATTCTTAACATTTTAAGCATGCTGTCCTGCTCAACATTGGGGCATTGCCCAGTTTGGTCTTATTTTACGTTTCCACGTGTCAATAGTATATCATCACATCATTATATTGGCATTCAGTATACCTATTCTCGTGACGAATGGTGAAAATAATGGCTGTTCCTGTTGCTTTTTAGTACACACACTTTTGAAAACTTGCAAGGGATGGCAAATGACAAGATAAAATCATATCGCGGCTCGCTATTTTCTTTATATTGTGAAACAACCTTAGGTACGTACGGTATAGCATGCAAAGATCTTTGGTCATCTGTTTTTATTTTGGTCCTGTTTGGTTTAACTTGACTTTCTGCAGGAGGGTTCAGCACACGGGTTGGATAGTGCTGTTGGATATCCAGCATCCTTTAGTCTTTAATCTGGTTTTTTAAGACTTACCTCATCCTTGTGCTCACATGACTTCTGAAGGGTGGCGTCAATGCACGTGGTGGCAATTCCTCTGTGTAAATTGTGTAAATGTGTAATTATGTGTTATGATGTGCTAAAAAAGATGTCCCAAGAATCAGAATAAGTGACAGTAGTCAAGTTTTTGTCACTGCCTTTATACGAATACCAGTTATTTGTTGCCATCCTGCAGTATTTTAGGGCCTCCTTATATAGATAGGATGTTTTCTCACTTTTATACATTTTGTATTGATGATGCCAATGCTCAGGAGGTAGAATGTCGTTATGTTCTTTCTGATAACTTCTAGCTTCTGAGCAAGATAATGTTTCAGGAAATGAAAAAAGGCTAGCATAATATTAAGACATGGGAAGAAAGCAGAGTTTATCAAAAATGAATGCATTAGTTGGGAATGAGAAAAAAAGATGGATGACAGGTCAGTAATGTCAATTAATTTATATTAGGACACATGAAATGTAGCAAAGGGTGGCAGGTGATTAGTTCCAATGAGATCAAGAAATTATCAGCCTATAATATGAAATTGGCTCCTACAGGACAGGGAACATTGATTGGCTTCCACCCTGCAGGTGACATAATAAGGCTTAACGCTAACAATGAGCAAAGCCTGTGAAATTAATGCTCCATGAATGAGCAGTACTGCACAGATTGCTGTGCTAGGACTTCCCATTTTGCCTGTTTTTACCAGGTCTTATCCTGCTCGCTGTTCAGACACAAAGCTTCACCAGACAAACATGTTTCTACTTGGTGAGGATAATGCCAGTGAATCCAGTGTTTTAATCTACACCTTTTCTGGCTTAAGTCCTCCTCCAAACTATACGATTTTTCTTGGAAAGTTCGCTTACAGCACACAACGATCAAGTGAAACAACTTATTGGGGTCCTGCAGGACGCCCCTAGTATGCAATCACCATTTCAGTTCACGTTACAACATACTGATGGTAAAAATATCTCTGGCAGGGTACAGAAGTGCATGCACTGAGCTAGCTTGTGCAGCGCGGTCTATCCCAGAAAGCTGAACCTATGTTTGGTACAGAATTTTGTAACCACACGATGCTTGCACAGATTAAATGTGGCCACACATAGCAACTTTTGAGCTTTTTTATGAAATGATCTCGCAGTATCTGAAATCATTTGTTTTTTTGTTTACTTCATAGTTCCCAGTGAAATATTCTCTTGTTCCTCTCATTGAATAATGGCATTTGGTGTGTCTAAGGTGTTCCTAATGCCTCACTATGAGATCAGAAAAAACGATTCTCCTTGAAATTGCTTCCCAAGCATTTCCTACGATATTGAATGACACTGCTTGTACATGTACAAACATTTGCTAGTTTTATTGAGGGTTGATGATAAAGAAAATCAGTTGGTGCATCCAAGCGGGACAGAGATTGACTGGCCCTGAAAAGGGCCGTTTAGTTATATATCTTGCAGCTTGTTCCAGGTAGACAGGGCTTCGATCTGTAGAAATGGTAACTCATCACACTGGTTCTCCAGCATGAAGAACATAACTTGATGCTAACACTGACTCAGATGTTCTGAAATGCCATAGAGGGTACATGAAGGCTGGGTACATGAAGGTTGCAGTTATACTAACTGTACAGTCAGCATGCTTGTGTGATATGTGCATAGCTGCATCAAGCCACGTGTGAGAATTGCGTGAACAGCTGAAAATCTCAATGGCAGCATTGCTTAAGAAGTCTATCATCCCTTTTTTGCCAGTTTCCAATATCATCCTTCCCTTTTCATGCATCTTCTTTCAATATATCTGGGGTTTTGATTCCCAAAACCACGATATATTAATGAGAGGCAAATTTTGAACATGTGGTGTTCTTTACCATCTTCACTTGTTGGCAGCGCAACACCAGAAACACAGGACAGGGAAGGAGCAAAAGAGAAAGAAAAGACGGCGCCGACTCTGAAAAAGACGGCACTGACATCATGACAGGCACATGTCGTGATGTACACTGCCCAAAGAGTGGCCTCCCGTGAGAATAGTGAAGAATTGGGAATAGGATCTACCAGTAAGGGCTTTGTGTGCAATTCACAAACAGTGAAAAAGATCCACCAGGGGTGAACCACAGGTACATGGTGCACTCTGGTTGAGAGAGAGCAGAGTAAAACAGATGTGCCAGACAGGAGATTATAAATGGTTTTGTCTGGAGCTGGTGCCAGACCGAGCTCTGATTAAGCGTAAGGGAGTATTGAGTGCCAGGCCAATCTGATCCCATTCCTGTGATGGGGTGCAATGTGATGACAGGTGCGAATTCCATTTTCTTTTTTTTCCATGGGTTTAGGGAAATAATTTTTCAGGGATCAGATGAAAATACCTCAGACATACATAATAACATGCTTATTTTTGGGCGTAGTCTTGCTTAGCCACCAGATTGGGAGAAAAAGGAATGTTTCCCGAAATGTGCGATAAAGTGTTTGGTGCTATGCCTTGACGGAAGTATTGATAGGTGCTTTGGAAATCGGTACGCCATTTCTGTAATCGTTAAATATGCAACTGCATGTTCCACTGCTAGGGATAGCGTGACACTCCCAGCCATTTCGGGGTAAGCCGTTTTAATCTACATGAAGATGTTAATGAGCCCGTTCTCCATCACAGCAGTAGCTGCGGCCATTCCTTCAACTAGGCTTACTGCAGCGCCAACTGAACGTCTGCATGAATTTAGCGCTAGTACCGTACATAATAATCTGCACGTGCCTTGGGTTCACTTCGATGGTGTTGTGAATTCATCTTGCGTGACAATGGTTTAAGTTGCATGCGTGCCTTAATCATTATTGCAATAGGAGACCGTGATTTATCGTCACGCATGGTGTTGCTTAGCTCGGTCCCCAGTGTTCGAAGCAGGTTCCGCCTTGTGAGTGCATGAGAGAGGCACAAGAGTTGATTTCTGCTCTGTGTTTCTATAATTCCCTAGCCTGCATTATACAGGAAGCGGATAGTGCTGGTGTGCGTCAGCTGCCTCGGTGCGCTCTCAACCGCCTGCCTGGTAAGACTGAAAGCTCATTCTATCAGCGCCTTGTCGTACTCCCTCCTCACACTGCGACATGTCCTCCACTTGGAGGACATGATGACGGAACAAGATGATACGAAGCCCAAAACCGCAATGTTTGCAAGCCACAACCCGAGCAAACAATTCAACGGTGAGGCCAGAAAATCTACCTGACTAGGCCTGGAGCAACAAGCCAGAGAGCATATTCTTGGCTGGATAGATGGATGGACGTGGCCGTACCCTTTAGATTGGGCGGCGGCTAACGTCACCTAGCCGTAATGCTTAGTGAACTAACCACTAGATTTTTTCCCCTTTAAATAGTAAAGTTGGACGGGTACTTTGAAGTGAAGGGTTTAATTTTCAATCGTGCCTTGACTTTAGCCACCAATCAGATAACCTCCTTCTAGTTAAGTCTACCCGCTTAAAGTCTATTTTGCCCTTTCTGTCCCTAAACACCAGTGCTTTGAAAAACTCTGCGCCATCATCTTGAACTATAAGGTGAAGCCCTTTACAGAGCATTGTCAAGTGTTCGGCAGTTTTTTTTTTCTCTTCGCACGCACTGCATATTGTGTCTACCTCTTCATATTTGGCCCGATATGTCTTGGTTCGCAATACTCCCGTCCTGGCCTCAAACAGTAGAGAACTACCCTGAGTATTATCATAGATTCTTTCTTTGGCAATTTCCTGCTTAAAAGTTCGATAGATCTCTAGTGCGGACTTCTTAATCATGCCAATTCTCCACATGTCAGTCTCTGTTTCCTGCAGTTCCTTTTTAACCGATAGTTGTTTCTGGTTTGGCCACCTGCTGTTTTCTAAGTATTTACCAGTCAATTTCCTGGTTCGCTTCCTCCATTTTGTATTGACATTCTTCATGTACAAGTAGCTGAAAACCTTCATAGCCCAACGCTCCTCCCCCATTTCTCTCAATCGCTTCTCAAATTTTATCTTGCTGCTAGCTTCCCTGCCATCAAATGATGTCCATCCCATGTCACCTTGTACTCCCTGGTTTGGTGTATTCCCGTGAGCTCCTAAAGCAAGCCTACATATTTCACGTTGCCTAATTTCTAATCTTGCTTGAACTTCTGACCTCATGCACAAGACCGCATTGCCGAACGTCAGCCCAGGAACCATGACCCCTTTCCATATTCCTCTCACAACATTATACCTATTGTAATTCCACAGTGCCCTATTTTTCATCACTGCTGCATTCCTGTTATCTTTCGTTGTCACGCATATTTCGTGTTCCCTCAGGTACTCGGTCCCATTGCTTATCCATACGCCCAGTTATTTGTATCTATCTGTTATCTCTAGCGTGACTTCCTGTATTCTAAGCTTACTACCTTTGTTATCATTAAAAATCATGACTACTGATTTTTCCTAACTGAATCTAAAATCTAACCTATCTCCCTCATTACTGCAGATGTCTATCAACCTCTGCAAATCTTCCTTGTTGTCGGCCATTAGCACTATATCATCTGCATAGATTAATGCTGGTAGTGCCTGATCAATAAGTTTTCCTTGTTTGACTAAAGAGAGGTTGAAGCCAAGTCCCCTTGCCTCTAATTTGGCCTCTAATCCTTGTAGTTACATCATGAATAAGAAGGGTGACAGTGGGCACGCCTGCCTAAGTCCACGTTTCACCACTGTGGGCTTGGATACCTGTTTTTCCCACTTTTTAACTACCTTGTGAGTTTTATAGATTTCCTTTAAACGATTAGTGACTCCATCTTTTACACCCAGTGTGTCTAGTATTCCCCACAAGTCCTCTTGAACCACGCTATTGTACACTCCCTTGAATTTCTGCAGGCCGGTAGGAAGCTTCACAGCGCAGCGCCTGATCTTGTGAAACGGCGCAGCCATGCAGGCAGGGCATTCAATTCCCTCCCTATTTTTTGTATACTACTGTCCTTGTGTACATCGTAGAACACATAACAGTAATGATAGCAAACAGATCATTGATTCGGGTAGGCTTGTTGTTTTTATTTAAAATGGAACAACGAGAAAGCTGCTGAAGCTCGTGCCTGTATACAGCTGCTTTATATGGAGATAATACTTTAACGAAAAAAAATGTAATGATAAACAGTAGGCTCATAACAAACAACATTTCTCTGAGCGTGCATGGAATATATGTCACATGCAAGGCTATGCATTGCAGTCCTTACTGCATTAATTATGTACACGTACTGCAGGGAATGCAAGTGTATGCAGGCACACCCTGACGAAATGACATTTTTTGCTACATACAAACGGGCACCGCACCAAATAAGACGCACGTGTTTGTATAGTCAGGGAACACTCGTGAATATTGATGAAAACACACAGCTCGCTTACAGTATAAAACAAACACAATTGCGAACAATAAAATGCGACGCTGTTTAAAGAGGCGGACCCAGGTTACTAGGAGAATTATCTGTATGGCATACACACCACGCGTCAAGCTTTTGCAACATCTAAAAAGACTAAATATGGAAAGTTGCCTTTGTAAGTTAACATGGCAGTACCAAATGAAGAAGCCACACGAGAGAACAATTCATCGCGGGCTAAAGAATGTGTTTTAAATATTATACACAGCTTTGCAAGATAATATCGACGAGTTTTACTCGTCTAGGTGTGGGAGGTGTAGGCCTAATAAAATGCGATGTTGCTTCAGAGCCTTTCTTTCGTAATATTGCAATTTTATTCAACTCTTTCAAACGCGGCACCGTAAATTTCTACTGGGGGCTCGAACACGGCAAGCAGGTCGCGGGGCAAAATCTTTGTAACATTTTATGACCGAAACAGCGATACTAGCAATGCTTGAGCTGCACTAGCTGTTTTCTAAATTGTAACCTCCTCAATCTGATCACTGTGATCAGGAAACAGAGAGGAAAAGTACAGCAGTAGTACGTAGAGAAATATTCAATTTCAAGCCCTTTAGCAATATCATCTAAACAAATTGCCAGTTCACTGTTGAATTCTCGATGGAAACAAACAGCTGATCAGGGACGCAAGCTTGGCTTGGCACTGGCTTGGCCGTTCATACAGAGTCAAAAGCCGCTGCAGGAAACTGGATTGCGGATCGTATTAAGACAAAATATTTTATACACTTTTGTTTTCTTTGTTTCATTTCTCTGATTGCTCTTGTGATGGCGTGGACCGCGCTTCGTGATCTCATGTACCGGCGCACTGTTTTGAAGTTTAGTATGGCGCACGATAATACATGATTGCGTGCTTTAATTTAAAAAGGTTCGCGAGTATGGCAGCAACACTGCAATGTCGGGAAGAGGCACGGGAAAGAGGATAGTAGTAGAACCAGTTGCAGCTGCATGCCCGGGTGGAGCGACTGATGCCCAGATGGAGGAATGTCAACCCGATGCCTTTTGTGTTGGCCGTTCTGGCAGTTCCACCGACTTTATAAAAAGAGACGACTCCGTCGCTTGTCCTCTTTTTATTAGGGCATCAGCGACAACATTGACGGACGACGTGTTCGACTTCACCGTGCACGTGAGTATAGGTTGGTTTTAGATGCGGAGCATCTAATACTCGAGGCTTGTAGTGCGGCGCCGTCCGCAAGCTTCCTCCTCCTTCTTCCACCATCTGTGCATCCCTTCCTCCTCTACACACCGCGCGCGCTTCACTCCTCCACCATCTGTGCACCCTTCCTCCTCTACACACCGCGTGCGCTTCTCCTCTTCACGAACATTCGCTAGCTGTATAATGTAGCGCGCATGCGCCGTCACGCTTCGAGAACATCGGCAGCTGACGCGCGCGCATGCGCCGTTGCGCTTCGAGAAGATCGGCAGCTGACGCGCGCGCATGCGCCGTTACGCTTCTCCCCCTTCTCGAACATTCGACAGCTGACAGTGCATGTGCCGTCGCGCTGTATATATACTCAAGGTCGGTGCTCGCTCGCTCAGTTGCCGCTCGTCGGTTGGTTTGTACGGCGCGTCGACGTCCGAGGTCGCAATGATCGACGTCCCTTCGACCAGCGCCGGCCAAAGTGTTGGGGGAACCGCAACCAAGTCGTCGTCCGAAGACAAGGCAGCGCGGAGAAGAGCTCGCGACGCCGAACGTAAACGTCGGCGTCGAGCGGAAGATGCTCAGCTTAGAGAACGTGAAGCCGCTGAGAGACGTCAGCGTCGAACAGCAGCACCGGATTCGGCCGCTTTGAAACGTAAGCGTCGACAAGAGGGCCCGGACTTTCGAAAACGGGATACGTGTGGTACGTGTTCACTCATTTAACACCCCTCTTACAACCACGGTAACCAATTTAGCCAGCGAACCAAGTAAGTCGCAATTTAACACCCCATTTCGCAACCACGTTAACCAATTTAGCCATCGACCCAAGTAAGTCACACTTTAACACCCCGTTAACCAATTATATGCTCCGCATCCTCCTCAGTGTTCCCCCGAGGGAAGCGGCGGGCAATTTTTTTTCATTCGAGTGAATTCTTGTTCAGATTTGCAACTTGTCGACTTCATCCTGATCACCTGTCACCGGCAATAAGTCACATACGTGTGATATTTAGGTGAAATAAATGATAATGCACATTTTCTGCTCCATTTGCGTGACTTCGCTACACAAGGACATGAGGTAAAGCCTTTGTCGCCTAGCCACTAGCAGGAAAGATCAATCACTCGCATCCTTCAGTTCACGAATCAACGCGCCTGCCTTAAAATTAGTAAGCTGCTCGCAAAGAAATCTTACCGAGGCAATTTTGTTTTCTGTGAACAATGCACTGTAGATTTGTCTTGAATAACAAAAAAAAACTTGAAAAATAACTGTCACGACCTTTTAGAAAACGCCGTGTCTAAGAGCTAGACGCAGCATTTTGTAAAAGGCTCATTAAATTCAGTATGTTTTCGTAGTTTCTGCTTGAAATTATTATTGTCTATGAATTTCATGGCCCAATCTTTTGCTTTGGCTGAAAATTTCGACGGCAAAAACTTTGTTCAGTGTCCCTTTAAGGGCAGGTGTAAATGCCATCATTTCAGTCGCAAATCTTTTTGCTAGTCGTTCGGCTGGTTAACAATAAGGGTACTAACTAGAGTTCCAGATTTCATCAGCAACACATCGTCATGGCTTCATCAGATGCTGCATTATATACATTCTATCCTCGTTTTTAAATAGGTGTACCGTATGGTCCACTGTTACAGGAAACAAGCGAGCTCATGGACAGTGAGCCATGTGGTGCTAACTGGCAGCGAGGCTTGTGAATGGGACGCATGTGCATAGAATCGGGGTGCGCCCAGTTTTGTCTGCCATTTCTCCGCCTGTACTCATGACAGCATTGGAAAGCGCATCCGTATTTTAGCTGCGCAATTTATCTAGCCCAGTGCCTCCTGCTTCAGGGATTTCCTGTGAGCACAAAAAATGCATGATTTTAATTGTTGCTGCAGTGTTTTGCAAGTTGTCACCGTAAAGCACATCATATTTTTCGCATAATGCTCGCTGCAACTAGCAAGTTTCGATGACTCAAAATGCTGTTCAGGTCTGATGTAGCAAACATTTTAAGCTCGTCCTCGTGACCATGAAATATTGGTTTAATAAATAATGGAAGGCAAAGTTGGTATCAGTTGATTTACAGTGTGAAAATGAAAAGTGTGAAGGACCGTGCCTCGCAAGTAAGCCCCGAGAGCATGAGCAGAGAAGTAGCAGGTGAGGATGCTCATGCGCTGCATTTCCAAATCTCACCAGCACTAATGCTTGACGGACTGCTGGCTACGCACTAGCGTGTTCTTTCTGAAACAGGACTTTGGCCCTGTAAGCAAGTTCTTGAAGGGCATAAGTAAAACGTAGAATGGGCCCCCTGAATGCACCTATCCTTGAACCATTGGGCTTATGAATTAGTGCCCTTTTCAAAATACAACTATTCTGAGCTATAAATTGTGACAGAACAGTGCACGAACTTTAAAAATGGAAAAAAAGTCTTTAAATGTCCCCTTTATACATAGTGTTCTTGTGATGTCATTTCTGCAGTTGTCGCCCTCTCCCGCCATGCCCGGGTAACTCCCTGGGTACCTACGGCAGTTCATGTGCTGCAGTGCGGTTTGTTGGGGGCTCGTCATCTGTTGCTGTGAACGATGTGGAAGCATTGTGGTTTTTTTGTTGTCCTACTTTAACGAGCTCATTGGATTAGGAAGGCCTCGCTCGTTCACTCGATACAAGACCAGATAATCAAGATGTGCGACACATATACCAGCCACGGCGTACACCGGCTGCCCGCCACAACCTATGAGGACCTATTATCTTGCTTTCACTACAAATTGCCTGGCCCAAAAACAAGTGAAAGCTCAAAATCTCTCGAGCCACAATATTAAGAGTGGATGTGCGAAGCGCAGCTGCTCCCATCGAACACTAGTCGTGCAGAGCTAGGCAAGTTTACAAGAGATATATTATTATGAATATATTGTCACGGCCTACGCCACCAAAGTAGCAATGCCCCCCCCCCCCAAGTGTTTTAAACAGTGCTGATGTTGAGCTTGAGCCTCTTTGATTGCAATTTGTGGAAATAGTCGAGGAAAATATTATACAAGGCAGATAGCGACTTTGCGTGGTGTGTGCCACGGTAATGCCAGTCATCACTTTATTTTTCGCGTATGCTTTAACACACTTTTCACTTTGTATTTTGCTTTTAATGTACGCTATTGTACAGTGGAGTCACTGAACATGATAGAGACCGTGTATAGAATTAATTGACTAATTAAAAAAAATCCTGACGCCCAACTTGAACCGATCGGCTATACTTCAAAGTGAACTAATATTGTTTCCCATTCTTTATAGTTTGTTTCAATGCAATACCAAATCTCCGCGATCGCCATCACGATTTTAACCGCCTTCCTCGCCATCATGATTCTAACTGCGGACAAGTTTGTATGTACAGTATCTTGGTAAGCTATATCTGTTTGCAGGTAAATACTTGGCTATGGCACTTACCCGTAATAAAGTTGCACCTGAAGATGCAAATATTGCAAAGTTTCTTCAAGTAGCTTTTGTTAATCTGCACCAGCCAAATACGCTGGTATTTTTAGGAAAATCAGATTGTGCGTTCTCAATTTCAGGTTATAACTTTCAGCGAAGAAACACCCTAAGCTTTGCTCCCTCTGCGTGGACTGCTAAATCAACTTGCCTCACTAGCAGCTCATAATTTCTCAAACTTGCATCGTGAGGCAAAACTAAACGGGTGCAAGCACGAGAAGACAACATGGCAGTTGTAGGCGATAGATTCGGTTGGTGCCCGGGCATGTTGGTGGCGCATTTCGGAAGTGACGAAAAGGCGCTGCGAGATGCACGTGCACACTTTGTATAGTTGCTGTATTGGACAGCAAACTTTTTTTCTTATCTGAGCAGTTTTATCAAAGGAAGCTTCATCATATGGCGTGATAAATGAAGCGAACCCACAGGTTGAACCACATCATAGCCTCGCTGTGCTTTTGTACTTTTTTTAGCTCGCAAAATTTGTTTGTACATATAAGTGACAACTTGCCAGTAATAAGGCAGCACTTGTTTCTTTACCATATGATCATCTCCGGTGTGCTGCTGCCTCAATATTTCAAATTCTAAGCATTTACACCATTGTATGCTAACTTTTCCTTCAAAGTGAGACAAGCCACATGTGTATCGTAGATCAAGAAGCATGCCAGTTTTACGTACTTGCAAGGTAAACATCAGAAATGCACAGTTGATCAAAAATACTAGTTTAATGGTGCATCTACATAGCAGAGCACCTGTGGCACCTCGGGAACAAGATAATGCCACATATGTTACAAGAGATAATTAAAAAAGACAGGGGACGTTCCGTGAACAAATAGAAACAAAAATAAAATGGCACGTGGCAGCGAGCGAAGGCGGCAAGAGGGGGGGGGGGAGCCCGTGCGACTTTAGCGGATGAACGTAAGGTGTGTGTTTAATATGTGGAAGAAAAAAAATTCAAAATTTTGGCGACTGAAATGAGGGTGACTTAGTGAGTGCGCTCATGACGAGAGTAAACACGGTTATTAATTTTTTTTTCAAATCTTTTTTGAAAGCCACAAAAAATCTGTATGTGGTGCAGCCTAACAGAAGGTTCGTGAAGGCAAATTATGAATTCGTCGTTGTACAAAGGCCTATTTTTTTTTCATGCGCACCATTCCTGCCGCGGTGGTCTAGTGGCTAAGGTACTCGGCTGCTGACCCGCAGGGCGCGGGTTCGAATCCCGGCTGCGGCGGCTGCATTTCCGATGGAGGCGGGAATGTTGTAGGCCCGTGTGCTCAGATTTAGGTGCACAATAAAGAACCCCAGGTGGTCTAAATTTCTGGAGCCCTCCACTACGGCGTCTATCATAATCATATAGTGGTTTTGGGACGTTAAACCCCACATATCAATCAATCAATCATGCGCACCATAAATAGTGCTCAAAATTTAATTGCATATATTGTTTTCATCCTCACTCTATTCCGTGCTGTTTATGATGTAAAAAAAAAAGCACGCTGAAGTGGTGCTGCTTTTGGGCAACAGTTGAAAATGGCGGGGTGCATGAATGCAAAATACTGCCGCTTACACTCAAATCACTCTTGTGGTCACCTCCCACTGTTTGCAGCATGTGTTGTGTATACACAGCTGCATATTTCCTAGCTAGAAAAATTTGATTTTTGGTGTTTCACGCCATTTTCCATGCAACTATTCCACAATTGCACACACTGATCAGCAGGCTTTCAATTGCGCTGAAGGACACAGGTGCCATAAAATTCATAGTCGATTCTTTCAAGAAACGTATGTAAAGGCCGAAGCTTCATGCGCGCACACACACACACACACATACCATATTGTTTTTTGTACTTTATGAAAGCTGCGAAGGTCTCATGTGCCTCCAAGCGTAACCTGTCTTATTTATTCTCCATCACCGCAAAAGTTTTGTGAGTTTCAAATAAAAGTACTTTGCGCATGGCCACTTTTGGGTAATTTTTTTGTGTAGGTGTTATTTGAGCAGCCTACAGTGTTTACTGTATAAGCCTGTATGTATATGTTGCATTATAAGGATGCAGAATGTGTGTAGCTGTACAATATAGATCAAGTGTAAAAATTAAGTGTGTCTATTGTAGTGTTCTTGCAACCAATCTTACCCCCGTATTCTAGAACGTCCCTCCACTCAACGCTTCACCTTCACTTGAGATGGCTGATGGGAGCGCCGTCTCTAAGCAGAGAAAATTGCTGCATGTCAGCAATAATCTGCTGTGATTCTCGAGTAGCCCAGCGTCGTTTTCAAACGAGCAGCGGCACAGTGCTCAATTCTGTCAAGTGAAGGGTGAAAGTCGAGTCGGGGAGCGTTTATGAATATGGGGGTTAGTTTTGTTGTCTTGTTAACCTGCCATTAACACTGGATTGATGCTACTTTGCTCTAGCTGTACAGTGCTCTCCAAGGCTCAAGGAGGCACCGCACGGGGAAGGCTCGGAGCAAACCATGCGTGAGTTTCCTTTCATTGTTACACTATGCACGTATTAAGTGATAGACTTTAATGTATGCTATTTGTATTGTGCAAGTTTTTGGGGACATACTTATATGTTCTGTTATATGTTCCAACACTTATATGTTCTGACGAAAATCACGCAAGAATGAGAGAAGCTTGTGCAAAAATTATGCAAGAGTGTAAGAAGATTTTGCAGAAGTCTGTGAAATGAAGTTTTGAAATTTTGTGGCAATGTGTCATTGTACAGTGGTCAGCAGTCTTGCTCAGCATGCTTGACTGCAGGGCTCCCGGCTGCACAGGCGCATCTACGGAGTGCCTGATGCATGATGGGCCAAATGTCAGCCTGCACACTGGTGCCTCTTATCCCCGTTTGTCTGTTACATCAGTGTCTCTTGTAAATGGGATCAACTGTGCTACTTTTTTTTTTCGAATGTAATGAGTTCTTTTTCCAGATTATTGTTATTTTAAGGTAGAGCCTCACATTTCTATCAAATACTGAAGATTCTATTTTTCCTTCTAGATGCTATGAAGTCACTCCTTGTGTTACAATAGAGTGAAAACTGTTATGAGAAAAGCTACTTTATGGAGTTAACTCACTCCATATTGACTTAACACACAAAATTGGTGAAAACTACACTCCATTCCAGCTGCATTAGGAATAATATTCATTTGCATACTTCTGTTTCTTTTGTTTGTTTGTTGGCTGGAGGTTTGGAGTATAGGGTGGCCAGAGGGCACTGTGTAGTCTTTCTTCATCTTCCAAATTTTTTGAACATCAATTGATAGCCGTATGGGAAGCAGCCAGCATGCTGAAACAGCGGTGAAAGCATGCAAGATGTTCACCATTGCATGCAGTCAGTTGCTGTGAGCAACCTACTGCACACAATTAACTGCGAGTGGTGAACTAACGCTGCACTATGTGTGCCTCCTGGAAAGCTGCAATGGTAAAGTGCCACAATCGTATAGTAACATGGATAACATCGCAATTTGTTTGTTGAATAATTTTGCAACAAAATCAATGGAGTTTGGGATAAATTTGTGTATCTGCCTGGTTCATCAAAGCTACAGAGTCAAATGCGGTATATACTCGCGTATTATGTGTACTTTTTTTGTCAATCCGGTCATGTGCGAAGCTAGTAGGAATCACTGGCCTAAAAGCTCAACTGGGAATATATGTTGCAGGCGCTGTCACAGCTGTCTCAAAGCGGATTGTCATTTGTTTGCTAAGCCTGTTCAAATGCCCCCATTTTCTTGAAGTTCTTCCGAACAGTGCTCACAAAAACCAGTTCCCACGACAGGGTTATACCAGAGAACATAAGTACTCTCCAATAATTGTCGGGAACTCAACGTAAAGTAAGATGCAGACAAGGAAGCGCGATGCCAACACAGTGCTGTGTGTGTCGCCCTTCATGTGTGTGTGTGTCCATTCCTTGTCCCAGTCTTCTATTGCGTTGTGTTCCCTGCGATATCTAACCAACACACCCAAGCTTCTATGCTAAGTCTTATTCAACGCACTCTTCTGCTGGCTCCCATACTGAATATTGCATGTCGAAGAACTCCACGCTGATGTGCTTAGCGGTAGCACGGTTTCAGTTTTCTTCGGTAAGCTTTATAACAGCAATCTGCCTCGTATATAATTATTGTAGCCTATCACAAGGAACGGTAAAAACGCAATTGCCAGATGGCGAAACCGAAAAAAAAATGAGTGCGAAAACCTGCCTCATCTAGTTGATGTGACAGGTCCTTGCACGCGTTCAACATCTGTGCTGTGTCTCGGGAATACATTCTTGCCGTGGAAGAGGTGGGAAGATAGGAGGCCAAGCTTTAGGCATTTCGGACTACACATAAACAGGTTTCAGTTTTCAAGTTCAATATTCTAGTGAAAGCATAAAAGTTCATGGAAGAAGGTACCTTGCACTCAGTCCATTTTGTGTAAGACTGCACTCGCCTGCTCGACAAGAGATGTGCCTGACCAGAGCATCATGAAGTCAAATGTGTCTGTGTGTGCTGGCAAGGTGGCTCGAGCTGGTTGGGGAGGGCAAAGTATGCGAGCAAAAAGTTTCTTGTAGTAAAGCAGGCTGGCTAATTATACTGGTGAGCAAATTATGTGAGGATGCAAATTGTGCGAGTAAATATGGTATGTACTCTTGTATGTTTCAGCTCTATTGCTACGGATCCTGCGGATCTAACTTGGCATCCGGCAGCAACAAAGAGAGGTTCTGCAGGAGGTGCGACTGCTGAAGCACAAGGTACGGCTCTTGTCCGTGCCTCAGCACGCCCAGCCAGCACATCGCCCCTCTGACCTTCCCCGGCTGCCTGCTGGTACAATTGGAGAAGTGGAGGCAGCAGAGGCAGCTGTGCAGAGTAAAACTGTGGCTGCGGCTTTGGTGTATATTTCTTGATTTTTAATATGCCTATGTAACATGCAGAAATTTAGTACTGCTTTAAGATACTGTGTTTCGGGGAACAAACTAGTCAGGTTATCTCATGAGCCACTGTACTACAGTCGAATATGAATAATTCGTACTCAAAGAGGCCAGAAAATTTGTTCAAATTAAAAGAAGTTCAAAATAATGAAAGTTACCGTAATTACTCGAATCTAACACGCACCTTTTTCCGGTTAAGAGAGTTCATATATCGCATGTGCGTTAGAATCGAGTACGAAAAAAAAATGAATATGGTCATTCTATTGCCATCGCCACTTACAAAATGGCCGCCTCCTACGTGCGTCGGCATGGCGCGTCGGTCATTTCTGCCTATGTGTTTCCCATGCGCGGCACTTCATACGTGTGCTGAGGAGTTCGTCATCTTGTAGTACATTAGCATCGACGGCATGGTAGGGCCGACTCCAAAAACTCGACGAGTGCACCACAATGCTGCTTCTAAAAGAAAAGTCGTCGCGTGTGCCGGAACGGACAGAAATCGGGCCGCATCGCGGTCATTCGGAGTTCCCGAAACGTGCGTGCGGGACTGGCGGAAACAAAAGCAGAATATTGTCGACAGCAAAGATTCACGCAAAGGATTCAGTGGACCACAGCAGGGTCGGTTTCCCTAAATTGAAGAGCTGCTCGGCGAGTATGTGATTAAGCAGTGAGCGGCACAGCGGCCCGTGACGACAGAACTGCTCCAAGTGCAGGCTATGCAGTTAGCCTTAGAAAAAGGGCTAATGCAGAGCCATTTTAAAGCGAGCAGGTGCTGGCTAACAAACTTTATGAAGAGAAAAGGCTTTTCCCTCCGAAGGCGAACGGGCATATGCCGGAAGTTGCCGGAGGAGTACGAAGAAAAGCTTCAGAGTCTTCAGAGGTTCCTCCTAAACTTGCGGCATAACAACGGCTACCTGCTTGGGCAAATCGGGAATGCCGATCACACGCCTCTTTACTTCGACATGCCTGGCACCACAACCGTCTAGGAGAAGGGGGCGAAGCAAGTTTGTGTACTGACATCGGGCCACGGTAAAACTAGAGTGACAGCAATGTTCTGTTTCACGTCAGATAGGCATAAGCTTCCCCCGTACTTCATATTTAAACGGAAGACGCTCTCAAAAAGAGTCGTTTTCGCGAGTGGTGTGATCAAGCGGGCCAACGAGAAAAGAGGGTGCGCGTCGCAACCGATGTCTTAGTTTTTTTTTTGTCGTGGAAACCGGGCGCGCGTTACAATCGAGGGCGCGGTAGAATAGAGTAAATACGGTAAACGAGCTGAGGGCTCACCATGCAGTGATGCATGTGCATGGAGAAGTTTTATTCACAAATTACAGGACATCCATCATTAATTAAAGTAGTCAATACATGTCTGTACACGTTGGCCTTGCAACGAGTCAACAAGTTTTGCGTGCAGTTTGCAAAGAATTTGTACTTCGGCTTCAGTATTCTCCTGGCAAAAAAAGTTGCGCGTGGCAATGTCCAGTGCTGACACTCTTCGAAGACAACTGCGTTTCCACTGTTACCATCTGCGCTGCAGCCGGAGCGTGGCCAGCACATGATGAGAATGGAGGAGCGTCTCCACCTGGAGAAAAGCAGATCGGCATTCGAGAGAAAAACACTCCGCGGCAGCTTTTGTTTTTTCTCTCTTCATGCGCGGTGTTGAAAGGAGAAGAGTCTCTACATAGCAGGAACGAAAAACAGGGAAGCGTGACACCGGCGCGTTGCAGATCGACATGAGAGAGCCAACACTCTGCGACAGCTTTTTTTCCCCTCTTTCTCTTCATGCGCAGTGTTAAGAGGAGAAGGGTCTCTACGTGGCAGGGACGAAAAAGCCGAAGTGGGGCACAGGAATGTCGCAGATTGGCATTTGGCAAACATTCCACCGCAGTCTTTTCTTTCCTTTTCTTCATTTTCTTCTTCAAGCACAGCGATGAGGTGTCGGAAGTGCCACCGCAGGATTGGGCGGGGTGCTGAGAGCATTTTCGGAGCGCGGTATAGCTTTGATAGGACCACAGCGTCAGTTCGAATTAAGTGTGTTGGAATTAATGAGATTCGACTGTATTTACTATAGTCTGTGAAGTCCGAGTGAACTGTCCTAAGCTAGCAGACGATGTAGGCGGCATCGTGTGTTTGATGGGCAGTGACTAGCAATAGCCTGCTTAAAACAGACATTCAGTAATTTTGTTCATTTATCACCCTATTTCGTGTCCGCTGCGGCTCTCTCTACTTTGAGCTACAGTTCACCCTGCCTTGTGTTAGCCGATTTCTTACTTTTTTAAAAATCTAACGTTCACCCAATTTTGCAGTGTGAAGAAAAATGCACCTTTGTTTATTGTGATGAGATTTCTATAGCGACATGCCTCTTTGTTGGCTATCACAGAAAAATATAAACAGCAAATGGTGCGACCATCTAGTGCGACCTTTATTTTTCTATCAGTTTCATCTATGACCAAGATTTGGTCGCTCTAAGGTTGCCTCTTAGTACGCCTTGATCATGTTCATTTATCTTGTTGTGCTCTGCTTACAATGCATTGATTAAAAACGTGTTCAAGCTTCTTTTTGAATTCCACATATTTTATCGTTTTTCACCTGTAGAAGCTACTCCTGGTCAACATTCAGGCAAAGAAATTGTAACCTCGAAGAAACGTGTATTGGAATCTGAGCACTGTACAAAGTAATTATACTATTTCATAGCTAATCAATATTTATTAAGGGTTATAACAGTGTTGTATTTGATTTCATAGCAGCGAAACTGCATTCAGAGAAGGACTCTGAAAGGTTCTCACACTGAGTGTGAGAGGGCTGATGTGGATACCATTTTAGGTCAAGTGAGTTGAAGTTAGCGTAAAAAAACAATGAAATGTTGTGATGCCCAAAAATTCAAGTTGTTGTTTTCAGTGTCCTCTTCTTGCAGATTTATATCATGAAAACATTTCGATGTGCTGTTGCGTTTACCCCATCTATGTTTCTTGCATTTTTTTACAGCGCAAGCACCTCCTGCAGATTGGGGGACGTGGCCTCCGAGAAATTGGTGTGAATGCCATGAAGGCTGTATTGGCACATGATTTGCAAGTGCTGTACAGCCTTCATGGCAGAAAAGGGAAAAGGGGCTTTGTGAACCTGAGGCTCTGTAGATTAGTGACAGGTTAGACTTGTTCATTGTTTTATGTGTGTGTACTCTTGTGTATTCTCTGTACTGCAGTGCTTCATGTGTACTATGGTATTTCTGTTCTTGTATGCAGATGTCATCTGCCAAAAAGCAGGGTGCGACCAGGTGGAGGCCCTCAACTTTATTAAGAGGTGGCTGCCAGGGTCTGGTGATCGCTGTGGGGGCAGGAAGCGGCACTTCAGAGAAGCATTTGTTGTGGAGCAGCCCGATGATCCCCACTCTCAGAGTGTAGATTATCGGCTGCTCGCGGCAGCTGGCTTCCTGCCCAGCCACAGCAGCCAGGGCCTTGACAGCACCACTGTCACTGTGCCCCCAACGCAACCTGACCTGCAGTAGAGCGGGCCTTTTTTAGTTGTGTATATATATTTTCAATCTATACATTTTTTGTTGTACCAAATAAATAAAAAAACAAAGAATAAATAGTCTGCAGACTGTCGGTGGTGCACTGTTCCGCTAGCTTATGCTGATTCGGAAGCACCATCACCATGTTTTAGTTACAAAAAAATGCCCTAAACTATGAATATTCTCGATTACCATGTGGGGGACATATGTGGGGATTGCAAGTAGGGGACATACGCTTTCAACATTTACTTCCTAACGACTTTTTTTGATCTGCTGTACCAAATACCAGTACCAAATAAAGCACTCGCAATTTCAAAAGATAAATTGGTAAAAAAATAAACTACACTTCTAGTGTTAGCAAAGGGAATGAGGTATAAAAGATGAAATAGATCGAGTAACTACTTTCAGTTCTCAGCATTCAATTTTCTGTTGCCCCAAGTATACAGGGCTGCAAAGCTACAAGAGCGGGTCATCGAGGCATATTGTTTAAATCTTCCGGTAAGAAAAACTCCCTACTAATAATGGTTACATAATGGCAAGCCAATCAGTAGCCAATATTCGTCGTGCAGGAAACATCGGTGTAATAACGGCTTTTGATTGGCTGCAATGTGGCCCTGGATTGGTCCAATGTCGGTCATACATCCGTAGCCAATATTCGTCGTGCAGCAAACATCGGCGTAAAAATGGCATGTGATTGGCTGAAATATGGCCCAATGTTGGCCGAACATTGGCAGCTTTGTCGGCAATACGATGGGCCTTCGTCGGCCCAATGTTGGTTGCATACTGGCTAAAACATCGGCAGAACGTCGGCCCATCATTGGCTTGAACGTCGGCCCGACATTGGAAGAAGTTGCACTTCCGACGTCGGTGCCGATGTTAGCCGATGTTGGTCCAAGATTGGTCCAACGGCGGCGTGCTGCCTGGGGGACATTCACGCTACACCAGCAGAGCAGCTCGTCTATAGGGCACCACTCCGTCACCTAGGTGAATTTTTCACAGCTCCATCATACAGCAGCACCATGACGTCATATCCCACCGACTTCGTCGCCCGGCTCTGACGCACCATCGCTGCCTTACGCCCGTCGCGTGCAGCTCACCACAACAAGACTACACCTTTTGTGTGCTAAGCAGCTAGCATCGTGCACGCACGTTTTCCTCCGCGGCGACACCGTTTGTCGGCCTTACCAGCCTCCATCAGTGGACATTACCTAGTCGTACAGCGTGACGCCAAAAACTTCACTTTGCGACTTAACGGAAACGACATCAGTGAATCGATTGGCCGATTCAAGTCCGCAACCATCGACGCGAACGAGCCGGGCCGTACCACTTCTACCGCAAGCATTTTTCCACAGCATGCAGACGTCGCCGCCCACTCCTTTTACGACACGCGAACGTCTGGTACGCGTTCACGATTTTGCTGAGCCTGAGGGCTCAGCACTTCGCGAGGCGGTGGGAGGGGTGTTGATGTGGCAACCACTGCGCACAAACCCGCGTAGCCTCCGTCTCGTCATTGGTTAGCCCGGTAATGACACGGCCACTTATCGCAACGCACTTCCGATAGAAGACAGCACCCCCGCAGCTTCACGAGGGACTTACGTCCCCACTCATGGCTATAAAACTCAAGATGCCAAGTTCAGATCGATTATTGCTTCGTTACCACTGAGGAGCGTAAGGTCGGCATGGTCTCCCTGCTGCTGCTACAACGTTAATAAAACGTAGTTTTGTTTTATGTGAGAATGCTTCCTACTGACAGGGACTTCACAATGTAGGGACAAAACAGTCCTATCCACCAAATCTTTTAGGGGTGAAGCTCCTTAGGGCGTGGGCTGTGCCTCCCCTGTAGCCTGTATGTAGCCACCTCTAGTTTAGTTCTTGCAGTGTTCACTAGATGGCGGTACCGTCCCCTGTATGTAGCCACCTCTAGTTTAGTTCTTGCAGTGTTCACTAGATGGCGGTACCGTCTCTTGTATGTAGCCACCTCTCGTTTAGTTCTTGTAGTGTTTACTAGATGGTGGTACTTGTAGCTGATGATGAAAAGATGCGAGATGTTATAAACTAGAAAGCGGTACTTGAAGTTGATGAAAGACGCGAGATCTTATGAAATAGGAATGATGTCACCTACGGCGCGTGTCATTGGTGGAAGGCAATCGTTCGATTTAGTGCGGCGACGTACGCTAGGGGGAGCGATGTAATAAAATCGAGTGGGCAAAATGTACAGAGGATTCATGGTTTACCAGGTTTACCTCCGGAGCTTCGTGCACTCATCATCATTCACTTCGTGGATATGGCGGAATTTTCACCTTCCCATACTAACCTTCGTTAGCTTCAAGTAAAAGAGGTCATCGTGGAAGCACCCTGACGTAGGTGGCTGTATGAATAGATTCGTAGATAGAAACACCAAATTGCTTGTAGTACGCAAAAAATGTCTCGCATTTAGTAAAAGCCAGTTGAAACGCCATCCTAGGCCCTGGGATAACATGTCCTGTCTCAAAACGACGACAAGAATACGAGGGACGCCGTAGTGCAGAGCTCTAAAAATTTTCACCATCTGGTGATCTTGGACCGTTTCGCCTTCATCGAAATGTGACTGCGAGGGTCAGGATCTTTGCCCCGCCGCGGTGGTCTAGTGGCTAAGGTACTCGGCTGCTGACCCGCAGGTCGCGGGTTCGATTCTCGGCTGCGACGGCTGCATTTCCGATGGAGGCGGAAATGTTGTAGGCCCGTGTACTCAGATTTGGGTGCACGTTAAAGAACCTCAGGTTGTCAAAATTTCCGGAGCCCTCAACTACGGCGTCTCTCACAATAAATGGTGGTTTTGGGACGTTAAACCCCACAAAATCAATCAATCAGGGTCAAGATCCAATCCGTGACTTT
The DNA here is from genome assembly GCF_013339725.1 of Rhipicephalus microplus. NCBI lineage: Eukaryota > Metazoa > Arthropoda > Arachnida > Ixodida > Ixodidae > Rhipicephalus > Rhipicephalus microplus. The sequence continues at coordinate 87,281,953 of NC_051171.1, forward strand.
CGTTTCTGCAGCGGAGCGTCGTAGGCACTGATACGCCGTGGTTGACCCGTCAGTGCTTTGCTTACTGTGTCCCTATTTGTAGTTTTAAATGTGAGCATTTTTTAGCGAAATTCGGGGACCTTGAGCGTATCTATCTATCTATCTATCTATCTATCTATCTATCTATCTATCTATCTATCTATCTATCTATCTATCTATCTATCTATCTATCTATCTATCTATCTATCTATCTATCTATCTATCTATCTATCTATCTATCTATCTATCTATCTATCTATCTATCTATCTATCTATCTATCTATCTATCTATCTATCTATCTATCTATCTATCTATCTATCTATCTATCTATCTATCTATCTATCTATCTATCTATCTATCTGCCTACGACTTTTATGTCTTCTCACCGTTTTAATCATGGTATCGATACCAAAACTTGGTGTGGTGTAACATGACTGTATGAAGAACATATTTGACTAGTGATAATATGATAATATTGACATGTGTTTCTTGAATGGCATGACTTGGCTTTCATAATCCTGTAGCGCTTGCGGTGGTTTCGTTATCATGGAATGTTGCAAAACTGGTATGATAAAGCATGATTGCATGGTGAACAGGCAAACACAAGCGACAGACCTTGACATGAAAATCATGACATGCGCGTGTCATGTAACAACATGACTACATGCCTCGCTCATGATGCGCTCGCGAGCATTTCGCTAGCATCACATATACCAAATTTGGCGTTACTGTACGTAAATGAATGAAGAAGATATGTGACTGGTGCAAATATGGTAATCATGAGATGCGTGTCATGTAACAACATGACTACATGTTACGCTCATGAGGCGCTGGTGGCTGTTTTGCTAGCTTTACTTACACCGAATTTGGTATAACGGAACGTGAATGGATGACGAAAGCGTTGTACTGTTCCAACGTGATAATAAACATGAGATGCGGGTCATGTAACAACATGAGTAAATGCTACGCTTATGATGCGCTCGCGGCCGTTTCGCTAGCTTTACGTGTACCAAACTCAATATTACCCGACGCGAACGGACGATATGTGTAAATGACACATCCAAACATGATAATCACGACATGCGTGCCATGTGACAACATGACTACATGCCACACTGATGATGCATTCACAGCCGTTTCGCTAGCCTCACAACGCCAAAGTTGGTAAAACGTGACGCCAATGGATGACGAAGGTACGTGACTGGTGCAAACATGACAATCATGAAATGTGTGTTATATGAGGACAAGACTACACGCCACAGTAGAGAGAGAGAGATAAAGATGCAAGGAAAGGCAGGGAGGTTAACCACACGCCACAGTAAGGGTGCCAATACATTTCGACGTGACGCACTGCGCGTGGTCGCCGGCGTTCATTTCATCGCGTCACGCCGGCGTTGACAAGCCAGGTGCCGGTTCTGCCATATAAACGCAGGCATGCGCCGTCCAGCATTGCTTTGAGGCATGCACGTTTCAGCGCGTCCAGCATCTCTCCGTCACGAAAAGAGGGAGACGCAGTGTTGTCTCCGTAACGCATCGGCGCGAAATGCAGCCTGTCGCATATCGCGCCGGTTGGTGTCGGGCCGCGCCGATGGACGCTGGTCGCGCCCGGCGTCAGAATATAGAGTGCTCGCGTTTTGCTAACGTAGCGTCGCTGTGTCCAGCCAGCACGTGCGTCGACGCAACATTGGAGTATATTGAATTCTTCATGATGCACTTGCAACCGTTTTGATAGGTTCACTTGTACCAAATTTGGTGGTATGTGGTTTCAATGAAAGACGAAATATATGACTGGTGCAAACATAATAGTCCTGACACGTGTGACATGTAAGAACATGACAACAAACCACGCTCAGAGCGTGCTCGCGGCCGTTTAGCTAGCTCCACATATACCAAATTTGGTATCATATGACATGAATAAATTTACAAAGGCAAACTACACATCCAAACATGATAATCATGACAAGAAAGTCATGTACCGTTTATTTTACCTCCACCTCGTAACGTTGTGCTGGTTTTAAAGTGACATATGAACATTTCTCAATTGTGCTTCGCATATCTTGGATTCCCACTGTTTGTGGGATCTGCCATTTTTTTCATATGCCAGTTTTAATTTAAATCAAGCGTATGTCATTAATTACTTTCTGTGAAAAGGCACCAGCTGAAATTCTATGTGGCTATGGTGTGCACTGAGAATGAGAGAAAGCAAAACCGCATAATATCGTTATTGTTCTGCTGCAAAATTCATTACTGGCTTTTTTGAAAGTTTCACTACTATGCATAAAAAAATCCTCACAGCAATTGATAAGCCATCACTCTAGTTGAAACACTGCATTGTGAAAAGAAAACTGCATTCGCCAACACATTATCTATTACTTCTATCAGACTTTTTCTAGCCAGCAAGTTAATCTCGTTACATGCGAAAATACGCGCGCTTCTTTTCTGGAAAAGCAACGTGCAGTGTATAGCGATTTTTCCTTAGATTAAAAATTAATGCAATCTAAAACACACAGTTATGAGCAGCACTGTCTTGAAACAGTGGCGACTGCAGATGCAAAAAATTGTGTCAAAGTAATGGCTCACTGGGGTAGTTTCACAGAAGTGACTTAGCGTCGTTAGGTAAAGCTATACAGTGCCAAGAGTTTGTAGTGCCTCCAGACAACAAAACAACATCGGCTGCCCTAAATATAAGGCCATATATATATATATATATATATATATATATATATATATATATATATATATATATATATATATATATATTGCTGCGTAACCGTCGTCCACTTCGGGTTCCTGTCTATCGTTTCCTCTCGCGACAGATTGGTGGACGTGCCGGGTACTGTACTGCAACGTGTTATGCCTGCTGGTCCTGAACCAAAAGCAACCACCACCAGTGCACCAGGGTCTGCTGACATCCGTCGAAGCGGCCGCCACCTTCATGGACTACCACCACAGTACGGTCCCTTGGCAAGTTACGTGAAGACAATGTTTGTCACATCCGCAATCCGAACCAAGCATGACCCCTTCGCTAGCGTACCCTGTGTCATTATACGCCTCGCACACCCAACCCATTCCACCGGGATTCCGGGGAAAATATCGAAGACTGGCTTGAACATTTCGACCGGGTTGCTGCCATCAACAGCTTGGACAATCGTCTTGAGTTGAAGAACGTGTATTTCTACCTCTTAGACGCGTCAAGAGTGTGGTACGAGAACCACAAAACTTCATGCACAAGTTGGCAGATTCCATCGGCAGCTTCGTGAGGCATTCAGTAACCCTGAACGGAAAGAGAAAGCAGAGTCTGCACTTTCTTCACGGGTTCAAATGCCGAACGAGAGTGTCGCAATGTTTGTCAAAAAGATGTCGCAATTGTTTCGATGGGCTGACCCTCCACACGCCAGAAGACAAGAAAGTGCGCCTGCTAATGCGAGGCGTAAAGAAGCAACTTTTTGCGGACCTTGTGCGCAACCCTCCTACGACTGTGTCGGAGTTCATACGTGAGGCCACAAATGTGGAGCGCATGCTTCGGAAGCGGTTGTCGCAGTATGAGCGTCAGACGGCCATGTCCGCTGCGAGCTCGCTTGTACCAGGAGGTAATAACAGGGAGGTCCTCACAGAACTCACATGGCATGTTGTACGTGAAGAACTTCGAAAATCTCATGCAGCGTCCCCTCCCAGCAGCGCTGCTCTTACGAACGTTGTTCGTAACGAAATCAGGCAGTTCATTCACTCCTCACTACCATCGCAAGTTGAACCTCCCACGCTTTTCTACGCGGATGCCCTACGCGTCTCTTCGCTGTCAACGGCACATTTTACTTATCCACTTGCTGGGACCCTCAGACGCTTTCCAAGTCGAGCCAATCGCCTGACTTCTCAGGTCGATTGTCATCCTGGCCCACGGAAGTCCACAATCTGGCATGCACCCGACAATTGTACTTTGTGCTACCATTGTGGTGAAGTTGGACACATGTACCGTGACTGTTACTACCGACGAATAGGCCTACGTGGATTCCACCCATATGCCCGTTGTCCACGCTATGGTGAGCGCCCGCCAGAAATTGCGCATTACTTCGATAATAGTCATCACGCTCCTGTCCCGCCGCGATGACAGTCACGGTCACCATCACTCCGTCCGTCCACATCAACGCATCACGCCCGACGTGCCTTTGAGTCCCCTGGTATCAGTGGCGCAAGCCCATGCCGGGGAAACTGAAAACGACGACCTCCGGAAGTGAGGGCGCTGTCACGCGAACTGCCAAATACCCTCCGCCGCTGCCTTACGACGTACCATGAAAGCCTGTTTCTGAAACCGCCAACAGGAAGTCCGGTGACATTACTGTTTCCGTCGATTATTATCCGGTGACTGCGCTCCTCGACACGGAAGATGATTACTCGGTGATGAGAGCTTCATTGGCAACCCGTCTACACAGTGTTCTCACAACGTGGGACGGCCCTCAACTAGTCACTGCTGGAGGAGACCTCGTATACCCTATGGGAAGGTGCACTGCCAGGCTTGAGACTTGTGCGTCGGCTTTTGTAGCGTCATTCTTTGTACAGCCCAATCGTTTTCGGCCGGTCATTTTGGGCATAAATTTTCTGCAAAAGCATGGAGCGATAATTAATCTGCGTTATTTGTTATTCAGTTTTGCTATCTGTGTTTCTCAAGATTCCGACATCGAGAACGAACATCGTCACATGGCCTTAGACGTAGTTGAATATTGCGTCACGTTGCCACCTCGCAGTAGTATCTACGTGCTTGTTGAGGGTCCACGGGAGCAGTCAATTACGGGCATCGCCGAAAGTAACCTGGTGTTATTGCTTGATCAGGAAGTCGCCATCGTCTCGTTCAACTCCGAAATGACCAGACTACGATTTTTGTTACGAACTTCAGTGGTGAATACAGGCATTTGGCGAAACGGACTACCATAGCTTACTTGGCATTGAATAATTTGGATGCCTTTCCTTTTATTACGATGATCTCGACTGAGAACAGCTGCGATACTGACATGACTAGTCACCTCAACGTCAGTCACTAGTCAGAAGAACCTAAGAGGGCAAGGCTCCTCAGTCTCCTCTCATCCTTTAGTGACTGTTTTGCGACTACTTCGAAAGTCTGACAGACTCCTCTTATGAAGCACAGAATCATCCCTGAGCCCAACGTCCAAGCCGTGCGCCAACATGCCTACCGCGTGTCGCAGAAGGAGCAAGATGTTATCCGTCATCAAGTGAAATAAAGGCTCGACGACGACGTAATTCAATCATCGACTAGTCCTTGGGCGTCACCAGTTGTTTTGCTTAAAAAGAAAGATGGTTCATTACGATTCTGCGTCCATTACCGCAAACTTTACAAGATAACAAAAAAAGACGTATATATTTTCCTCGTAATGATGACTCTAGGATCGCCTGCAAAACGCCCGTTACTTCTCTTTCATGGATCTTCGTAGCGGATATTGGCAGAGCAAAGTAGATGAACGGGACCGAGAAAAAACAGCGTTTAATACACCTGATGGTCTCTATGAATTTAAAGTTCTCATTTTTTGAGTCTGCTCCGCGCCAGCCATATTCTAACGAATGATGGACACAGTTTTATGTGGCCTAAAGTGGAACTCTTGTTTGATGTATTTAGACGACGTATTTGTTTTTTACGACTTTTGAACAGTACATTGAGCGGCTTGAGGCGGTTCTTCTGGCTATTGGCACGGCCGGCCTTCCTTTGAACCCGGAAAAGTGTTATTTTCGATATAAGGAACTCATATTCCTTGGCCACAATGTCAGCAGCCGTGGTGTTCACCCCAATCCTGAGAATGCTATGGCAGTTGCTTTGTTCCCGATACCAGGGGCAAACCATGATGTGCCCGGCTTTCTGAGCCTTTGTGCTAACTACCACCGCTTCGTGCCGAATTTATCGAAAATCGCCGACCCTCTACAACAACTCATCAAAACGACGTCGCCTTCGTCTGGGGCCCCAAATAACCCGACGTTTTCCGCGACCTTCAACAACGCCTAAAAACGCCACCGATCTTTGGTCACTTCGACACCGAAGCAGACACAGAAGTCCGCACTGATGCGAGTAACCTTGGCCTCTGAGCTATCTCGTGCTATACCAAGATGGCGTGGAACGCGTCATCGCCTACACTAGCCACACGTTGTCACCTGCGGAGAAGAACTACTCGACGACTGAAAAAGAATGTCTGGTGCTTGTATGAGCTATAACGAAATTCAGGCTTTACTTGTACGGACGCCCCTTCCGAATCGTCAGTGACCACCACTTTCTCTGCTCGCTAGCGAATCTGAACAATCCTGTGGGCCCTCTCGCAAGATGGAACCTTGGGTTACAGGAATTCAATATAACGATTGTTTACAAGTCTGGCCAGAAACACACCGATGCTGACTGCCTTCCCGCGCACCTGCCGAGGTCGCTGCAGGAGACAAGGTTGAAGACTTCAGGTGCCTTGCTATTCTCGCAACATTAAACGTGGCTGAGCGGCAACGCGAAGACTTCTACTTACAAACACTGATCGAATACCTTGAGGGACGTCACCCACCCCCCGTCAGTTTGCGCATGATTTGTCATCTTTCTGTCTACGCCAAGACATCCTCTACAAGCGCAGCTTTCATCCAACCAAAACTTTTTACCTCCTCGCCGTTCCTGTTGCTCTCGGCGATGATATTTTGCGTGCTTATCACGATGTGTAATCGTCAGGCCATCTTGGCTTCGCATGTACTCTGGGACAGATCAAGGACAAATACTACTGGCGAAAATTTACGAAAACCAGCCGGCAGTACGTCAAGACAAGCACAGTCTACCAGCGCCGCAAAAATTCTACGACAAAAACCAGCCAGTCTGCTTCAGCCTTCACGACCCCCTCACGTAACTTTTGAAAAGGTCGGCATGAATTTACTCGGTCCATTTCTGAAGTCTACGGCTGGTAACCGCTGGAGTGTGGTTGCCACCGACTACTTGACCAGATACTGCGAAACACAAGCCGCCCAGCGAGCAACTGCTTCTGATGTGGTGGGATTTTTATCAAGAACACTGTTCTCCACCACGTTCTGCCGCTGTCGTCATCACAGATTGTGGCACTGCTTTTACGGCGCAGTCGCTTCGAGAGATCCTGTTGCTGAGTGGTACGATGCTCCGAACAGCCACATCGTACCAATCGCAGACTAACGGGCTAACCAAACGCCTTGACAAAGCAATTGCAGATATGCTTTCAATGTATGTCGCCAAGAATCAGCAGAACGGGGATGAAATCCTCCCGTATTTAACATTTGCCTACAATACGGCCCTGCAGGAAACCACCAGTTTTGCTCTTTTTCATCTGGTTTACGGCCGTGACGTCACCACAATGCTTGACACGATGCTGCAACCAACTCTGCCGGACACAATTCCCCCGGACGCAGATGTATTTGTTCAGCGTGCCAAAGATGCCCAGCAGCTGGCGCGCTTTCGCATTTCATCGCGGCCAAATCAAGATGCTCGCCGGTACAACAGCCACCACAAAGCAGTAATATACGAACCTGGTGACTTAGTCTGGCTTTGTACTCCTATACGCCAACGTGGACGCTCAGAAAAATTGTTATGTCGGCACTTCAAACCCTACCAAGTTCTTCATCTCCTCAGGAAAGTGAACTACAAAGTTGTCCCAGTAGACACGTCGCACCATTCTCGTAGACCACGCTCCTCGGAAGTGGTTACGTCTCCAGGATGAAGCCTGACTATTCGCGTTGACTGCAAGTCAAGAACTTTGCGATGTGGCACTTGTCTTCAATACAATTTTAGATTTCTTTCTCGCTTCTTTTTTTTTTTCATCTCATTCTTTTTCTTTTCAACGGACTCAGACATGTTAAGTGCGAATGCACTTTTTAGCGACCCTGAATTCGCCGTCCACGGTGCGCCTCCTTCTTTCCCCTAGCAACGGCGTGAGGAGCGGAGAGGAGCGTCTGTAGCAATGGCGCAGCGACGTCACACACCACGTGATTGCACGCGCTCCGCCCTCCGCTCCGTGGCTGCGCGCGCCCGCGCAGCCACGAACTGTTCGAGATTGGCAAGTCGTCATAGGTATGGATCCATCGCAGGCATCAATGTCGACTGCGATACCTCTAACAACGAGTAAAACGCAATCGAATGCGAGCATTGCACTCGTCGTCGAAAATGTCGTGCCGGTTGGAGATAAAGCAGTGCGGCAAAGGGCCCGTGATGCCGAGCGCAAGCGGGCGAAGCAGGCCGTGGACATAAACATCATTAAAGTGCGAATTCACTCAGACATATACGCATAAACTCACGAAAATTTCCCCGGAGGGTCTAATGGTTCCTGGGAATCACAATGTCATCACACGGGGGAGTTTACGTTAACTCACTTGCGAATGCCAACGGATTTTATCTTTACTCCCCATATTTGCATCACCTCGTCCATTCGCACTTAACCATGTTCACTTTCGGGAAATGTTTGGGAATTTTTTTACTACCTTTTGTTGTTTTTTCGGAGCCACAGCATTCATGCGATGGTTCTTTTTTTTGGAGAGAGGATGATGCCACGCTGTGTTGGTGGCTGAAGAGAGAGCAAAGAGGTGAATGGCTGCTGTCGCTGAATAAACAGTCGTCCACTTCGAGTTCTCGTCTATCGTTTCCTCTCGCGACAATATATATATCATGGAGTCTTGGTAGTCTTGGTTGCGACAGCGTTTATTTGAGCAAAGACCTCGCAAAACGAATGGGCAGAGCCAGTCCACAGACGATGACGTTGATGATGGCACAAAGTGGCCATGAGGAAGAGGCACGCGGACGATTGTAATTATGATTATGCAGGAATGAGAACGATGTAGGCAACAAATGCTCACACTATTTCCCCCAACTTGCTAGTGGACACCTTAGCCGCCGTAAGTCAAAGTGACAGGGAACGTCGCGTGAAAGGTTTCGTGTGAGAAAAATGCACAATCTTTGTGCTGCGGTAACGGCGGTCTGTTGGGGCGGCAAGTGGTGTCACACGATAATTTACACGAGAAGTATGTTCTAAAGCTATGTATGGCCCAATGAAGCGTTGTTGAAATTTGTCGTAGAGACCAGGAGTGCGAATAGGTGTCAAAAGCAGCACCTCGTCACCACATTGGAAAGCCACAACGCGATGGGATGCGTCATATATAATTTTACGCTCGTGCTGTCTCGCTTCAGTAATGATGCGAGCCTGATAGCGAGACTGGGCTAGGCGAGAAATGTATTCTTCACTAGGTGATTGACATGAATTGCCATGGCTGTTAAAGAAAGAGACGTCGAGAAAGGTTGTCCGGGTGCGTTCATACACGAGGTAAAATGGTGAGTGCAGCAAGTTGTTCGCTGTACGGCGGTGTTGTAGATTAAGGTGAGGAATGGTAAAAGAGTATCCAAGTTTTTGTGGTCGAATAGGAAAACGACTATCATGTCAGCAAGGGTTCGATGAAATCTTTCTGTGAGACCATTTGTCTGAGAGTGGTATATTGAAGTGATCGTGTGAGTAGTTACAGAAGCGCGCAGTAATTCATTTACCATTTGTGACAGGAACACTTTGCCATGGTCACTAAGCAGTACACGAGGAGCCCCATGATGGAGAATTATGGCAGAAGAATAAAGTCTGCTACTTTTACAGCTGAGCTTATAATAACAGAGGACGTCTCAGTGTATCTTGACAGGTGGTCCACGTTTGCCTATCCATCCACTATTCACGTTTGCCTATCCGTCTACTATCCATCGTTCGCCAGCAGATGTTGCAAGGAGAGGCCCGTAAAGGTCGACTCCTACAACCTCGAACGGCATTGAATGGCACGGAAGTGGCTGTAGAGGTCCAGCAGGTGCAGACATCGGGAGTTTACGACGCTGGCATGGGTAGCAGAAACCGACGTACCACGCTACGCTAGAAAAATGGCCAGGTCAGTAAAAACGCATCGAATGCGCTCAACAGTTTTTTTAAAACCAAGATGACGAGCAGTCAAGTCAACGTGAAAGGCTTCGAGCACTTGAAGTCGAAGAGAGCTTGGCAGTACAGGAACCCAGCGCTGACCATCAGGGTGATAAATGTGGTGGTAGAGAACCCCATTGTCCAGCTTAAAGTGCAGGAATTGACGACGAAGTCACGCGTTTGGAATATGAGAAACTCCCGAAAGAAGGCCCATCATGCGTCTGCAGTATGGATCGGATCACTGGCGGGAGATAATTGTTGGCTCGTCGTCCGAAAAGGATCGCTCTATCGATGCGAGCGTATGAACTTTGGTAGATGTGTCGGTGGAGTTCTCACCAACGCTTATATGTGTATTTGGAAGCGGGCAACGAGATGTAGCGTCGGCGTCTTGATGTTTTCAAGCTGACTTGTAAGTTATGTAAAGGTGTACTCCTGCAAGCGTAATATCTACCAACTCAAGCATCTGGACAAGTTCTTCAGTGTAGAAAGCCAGCATAAGGCATGGTGGTCCGTAGCAATTGTAAAGCGACGGCCGTGGAAATAGGAATGGAACTTCTGCACCGACCAAACCATAGCCAAACACTTCTGCTCAGTTATCGTGTAGTTCTTTTGGCATATGCAACAACTGGCATATACAACAACTTTCTCTTGGGAAGACTTTTCGCGTTGTACAAGAACTGCTCCAATACCAAGGCCACTAGCGTCAGTATGGAAGACAGTCGGTGCGGCTTCGTTAAAGAGGCAGAGCAGAGGTTCAGATGTGAGGGCCAGCTTCAACAGATCGAATGCTGTTTAACATTCTTAAGACCACAGAAAGGGGACGTTGGAAGCAAGTAGCTGGTGTAATGGATCAGCAGTAGAGGCGAAGTTCTGGATAAGCTGGCGAAAATAGGAGGCGAGGCAAAGAAAACTGCGAAGCTCCTTTGGTCTGTCGGGACGCGGAAAGTGAAGGACTGCAGAAATCTTGTCAGGGTCGGGCCGAATGCCATCTTTGCTAACGACGTGTCCTACGACCTTGATATATTTGCTAGAGAAAGAGCATTTCTTAGTGTTTATTTAGAGCCCTGTGCCGTAAAGGCACGTCAGCACTTGATCCAATCGTTCTAGGTGCTCAGAAAACGTTGACGAAAAGATAATAATGTCGTCCAGGTAGCAAAGGCAACTTTTCTATTTCAGGCAACGAAGCACGGTGTCTATCATGCGCTCAAAAGTGCTGGTACCTTGCAGAGCCCAAAAGGCATCACGTTGAATTCGTGTAGCCCATCGGGGGTTGCGAAAGCCGTTTTCTCCTTATCGTCTCCATGCATGGGAATCTGCCAGTGCCCGGAACGCAAGTCGATGCTTGAAAATAATTCCGCGCCTTGTAGGAAATCAAGGGCGTCGTCAATGCGTGGCATAGGGTACACGTCCTTGCGTGTGATCTTATTGAGCACTCGATAGTCCACGCAAAAATGCACAGAGCCATCCTTTTTACGGACCAAAACATTAGGAGACGACCAAGGGCTAGATGAGGGATGGATGACTACTCGTTTAGGCATGTCTGCAACGCTTCCTTCTATAATTTGTTTTTAGCTAGAGACACGCGAGGGATCGGTGGTGTACGATGGATACCCCAACTGTTTGAATTCGATGTGCTGTAGTACTAGTGTGGCCCAGCTTATACGAGCAAATATCGAAAGAATTTGCGTGTCTATGCAACAATGCGAGCAGCTGCTGCGTCTGTGAATTTGTCAAGTCGCAGCTGATAGCAGTGGTAAAGGTGGAGGAAGAAACATGCTCCCCGAGAAAAGGGTCTTTGAATGTGATGGCTTGAAGTGGCATGACAAATAAAGGCTTGAAATCGGCAACACGAGCCAAAGTAGTGCCCTGTGGCAGTAAGATCTCCTCCAGTGTAGAGTTTACAGCCGTGACAAGTGCAGAGCCATGGCAAGAACGAACGACACTGGATGGAAGATTTATGCCTTTACGAACGCAAAGTGGTGACGGGGAGACCAATACATCACCGTGATAGATGTCGTTGGACGTAATGTCGACAATTTGTTCTTGTAGTGGCGGCAGTTTGTTGTCTTTCGCAGCAACCAAATGAAGTGACTTTTGATTGTCGTCGTCAAGCATGTAGTCGGTGTCAGTAAGGTCAACGACGCGTTGTCCACAACAAATAGCCGCGGAAGCCTATGATAGGAATTCCCACTCTAAAATTAGTCGGTGAGAGCAGCGGCACAGGACACCAAACTGGATATGATGGCGGATGCCGTCGATGGAAACACGCACAGTACAAAACGCGGATGGGCGAAGGACGTTCCCCTGGGCAGCAACTAACGTGGGTCCATCGTATGGCGTCATTACTTTCTTTAAATGTTCACACAAATCGACACGTATAACAGACAATGTCGCACCTGTTTCCACCAAAGCATCGACTCACACTCCTACTTCGACCAAAACCATGTTGCACGGGACTGATGGAAGAATTTAGGTTATAGTTTTGAATGCAGTTTTTCCTCCACAAACTGCATCATTCAGTTATCCGAATCAATTTCAGAGGAGAATGAGGCGGGCTGAAGTGCAGAAGTGGAGCGGCGGAAGTGCGAAGGTGAGCGGCGTCTCGTGTTTCGGCTGTTCCGCGGTGCAGTCGATTCCGGAGGTGATGGAGACCGGTGCGGGGGAGACGAATAACGCCGTCCTTGATAAGAGGCCCCGGTTTACAAATCTTGTTCACGCATGTCGTTCCGACACTCATCTTGCTGGCGCTTTCGGCAGAAACGAGATATGCGGCCACAATATCCGCAGTAGTAGCAGACAGGGCGGGACGAGCGCCAGGGTGGGGAGTAGAAGGTGTTCGGGGCCCCTGGAGATAGTGCGGTCAAGTGGGTGGAAGAAGGGTCAGGAGGCATCGAGCGGTAGCTCACCGAGAAAGCGGCAGCAACCGACGCGTAGGTTGGCAGCGGCAATGTCGCTGGGAGGCACGGCCGCAACTTGAGGGTAGGTGGATATGGGGCTTGAAGCAGGTGGCTGTACATACGGGTGCAGAGCTGGTCTGAGATGTAAGTTCCTCCCTGACGATGTCACGCAAGGACACTCCTGAAGACAGTGTAGGACGCGGTGTAGGAGGTGTGAAGCCAATATACCGCAATTCTTTGCGTATAATATTCCGGATGAGGTCCCCCAGGTGGCCATGAGACGTGGAGCGGTGGTCGTCAATGTCTGGTTGGAGACAAACGAAGCCCAGTCCATCAAGGTGCTCAAGTCCAGTGCATCATGGTGGGTTTGTTTTGCACAGCGAGGGCATTAAAGGCAACAGGCTCAAGCCCTTTCGATATGTGGCGCACTTTGTCCGATTCCGGCATGAATTAATTGACACGCCGGCACAGTGCGAGGACATCCTCGATGTATGAAGTGTATGATTCTCCGGGATGTTGTCGGCGAGCATCGAGTGTCCTCTTCGCGTTGGCGGATCGAATGCTCGGTGTCTCAAAAACGTGTCGCAGCTGCTGCTGGAAGGTAGCCCAGTCGGGTAAGTCAATCACGTGGCTAAAATACCATGTCTTTGCTACACCCGTCAGATAAACAGGGACTTAACGCAGTTTTGCGGCCTCGTTTCACCGATTAGTGACACTTATGCGGTCGTAGTCATCGAAGCAGTATCTACGTCTTCTCCACGAAGACCAGCAAAGAGCGGGTGTTCCCGCTAATGTCCGTGTATGTAAATAGGAGGGGAAGCTTGCGGTGGTGCGTGGTTGATGACATCAGCGCCAGCAGGTTTGGTCAGAGACAAGCTGCTGACAATGGGCGCAATCGGCGGCCTGAACGAAGCTCCAGGGGGTAGAGCGGGCTGCGGGAGGTCGGAGGACTGCAAAACCACCTCCACCACGCATGAAGTCTTGGTAGTCTTGGTTGCGACCACGTTTATTTGAGGAAAGACCTCGCAAATTGAACGGACAGAGCAAGACCACACGCGAAGACGATGATGATGGCACAGAGTAGCCATGAAGAAGAGGCAAGCGGATAATGGTGATTATGATCATGCAGCGATGAGAACGATGTAACAAACAATTCCCACAATATATATATATATACATACATACATACATATATATATATATATATATATATATATATATATATATATATATATATATATATATATATATATATATATATATATATATATATATATATATATATATATATATATATATTGGATGAACTTGCAGATAGCACATTTGAAAAAGGAAATCGTATTTACTAACGTGTCGGCCGTGGCACGGCCTTCGTCAGAGTAAGTAGGTATGATACAATGCAGCCGCTTTTATAGGCTCACGTGATGAACTCTCGGTATAGCAGCTAGGACAATCAAAGTAAAAAAAAATGGTTATCTGTCAGAACCTTGTCTTGACATGACTGACATGTGACGGGTGCATGAATGTACAAGTTTCAAATTTCCTTGCGCATCGACACGTGGGGCACAGTATGGTTGGCAGTACATGTAAAACAGCTCTAAGTAAAGAAACCACGGTTGACTACTATACATTTGAGTATACACTAAAATATTTTACTAATCTAAGAAGTCGTGTTGTTATAGTGCGAGGCAGGTGAGCTTTCTTACGTTTTCATTGATACCTGAACGAATGGTGTTAAATTTGTGGATCAAGAAGGATTCCCTTACTTCCATATCGTGATTTGTCTTTAAACCGGACTGAATAATAGTGGCCCTAATTTTGTCGAAACCATGGCCAGGCATACTGACGTGCTTCGACAGTGGTAGATTAAAGAGGCTTACGGCATGTGCACGGTGATCATTAAAACGAATTCTGAAACTTGTCTCTGTTTGACCTATGTACGGAGCTCCACATGTTGAACACTCGAGAAGATAGATGACGTTCATACTATCACACGTGTAGTTCCCATTTATTTTTAAAGAAAAACTGGACGATGTACTTGAAACTGTTTTAGATGTCGTCATGTGCGCGCACACTTTGCAACGTGGTTTGTTGCAGGGATGACAGCCTTCATGATGTGCACACGTGGTTTTAGATGAGGTTAGTAAATCACGAAGGTTCCGCTACCGCCGGTAGACCACACGTGGTTGTTCTGTAAAGATTCCTTTGAGTCGCTCGCTCTGTATTAAAATGTTGAAATGTTTCTTTAGGATATAGATCACATTTGGAGCTGAGGCCACATGTGTCAAAATTAGATTAGTCCGCGTACAATCTTTGGGTCTTTTGTTAGTACTCAGCAGGTCCGAACGGTCAAGCTCTTCTGCACGTTTGATGGCGTCTGTGATTATGCTGGCCGGATAGCTCTGTTTTCCTAGCGCGCTCCGAAGTTGTTCGCAGTGGCGGGAAAATTCGCTGCTATCAGAGCATATTCTTTTAAATCGGACTGCTTGGCTGTAGGGAATACTAGTTTTGTTGTGTTTCACGTGACTCCTACTAAAGTGAAGATATTGCTGCCTATCCGTGGGTTTTCTGTAAAGATTAGTTATCAGCTTCCCGTTACGTAGAGTGACCATGACATCAAGGAAGCTTATGTTCACAGGTGAATATGAGTGCGAAAAAGAAATCGCCGGATGAGCGTTGTTAAGATCTGCTATGAAAGAAAGAAGTTGCGATTCACTATGGTGCCAGATTAGGAGAATGTCGTCGATGAATCGCTTATAGTAAAATGGCTTATATTCACTATTTTCAAGAAATTTGTTTTCAAGGAGCCCCATAAATATGTTCGCGTAGTTTGGTCCGATTCTTGTGCCCATAGATGTACCGCTAACTTGAACATAATGTGTCCCACCAAATTCGACATTGTTAAGTTCAAGAATGAGCTTAAGCAACGTAGCTAACGTAGATGCGGAAACTGGTTTGTTGGCGTCGCAATCGTTGTACGCGCAGATAACTGCCTCGATGCCATCTGATTGAGGGATATTAGTATATAGTGACGTGACATCTAACGTAACGAGAAACAAGTTTTGAGGAACCTGTAGGTCAACAATATCTGATAGAAAGTGATTTTTTTTATTTTTTTTAACATACTGCAGCCCCTCTTGGGGCTATAGCAGGAGTGGGTATATCGCAAAAAAACCGTGCATCGAACAAGTTCAATAATGAAAAAAAGCAAAAAGAAAGAAAGAAAACACAGTAACGACGAAACCAGGTATTCGAAAGTCAACATAGAAGGAAGTGTACAGTTTTAGCGGCATGGTAAAGGGTTACATAAAGTCGACCTAATATACACATCTAAGTACAAAAGTGCACTCGTACAAAGGGGGAAAGGAAACAAAGCGGTATATGTACGTAGTTTACAATAGTTGCATTTTAGAAGGAAATGTAAGCAAGTCAAGAGAGCGAACGTGGCCAGGCAACAAATTCCAATGCTCAATTGTTCGCGGAAAAAAGCTATATTTGAACGTGTCTGTGCAGGGATGATACGGGGAAACGTTAAGGGTGTGATTGCTTCTGGTCTGAGTGGGGCATGCATATGTGACATATTTGTTCGATGACAGGCGATATGAACAGTGAATGATGCGGTGAAAAAGGGTTAGTGATTCAATTTCACGACGGGCAGCAAAGGTGGTTAGCTCTAGAGATACGAGGGCTGTGGTTAGTGAAAAAGCGCAATCATACCTGCGACAGATGAATCGGATGGCTTTCTTTTGAACGGCTTCAATTTTGTTAATTTCGCCTTTTTGGTAAGGGTTCCACACGGAGCATGCGTAGTCGAGTGTCAGTCGGATTAGTGTTTCATACATCAGGAGTTTGGTGTCTTTCGGTGCTTGGCTGATGTGCGTCGAAGATAACCCAGTTTCTTAAGTGACTTTGTGCATACATATTCGATGTGTTTCGACCAGGATAGGTTACGTGTGAAAATAATGCCGAGATACTTATATTCTGTAACTCTTTGGAGGTTTATGTCAGCGGATGAGTACGTAAAATTAGACAGGGAACGTTTGTGAGTAAAAGACATGGATACTGTTTTGCGGAAATTTACGGACATTTGCCACGTTTTACACCACGCGCAAAACCTAGAAAACGACTCGTTTAGTTTTTGGTGACACTGCGGTGTGCTCATGGTGTCATATAGTACGCAATCGTCCGCATAAAAACGGATTTTAGAATTGATGTTGCCAGGCAGGTCGTTTATGTAGATCAGAAATAGCAGTGGTCCAAGGACCGAGCCCTGGCAAACTCCAGAAGTTACGTTAATTTTATTGGATATGGAAACATTAAATTCTACGAATTGCGCGCGATCTGAAAGAAAGTTTTCTATCCACTTGACCAAGACAGGGTTGTTTAATATGGCAGTTAGTTTGCATATCAGCTTAGTGTGAGATACCGTGTCAAATGCTTTGGAAAAATTGATGAAAATGGCGTCGACCTGCTCTCCGGAATCAAGTGAACAAGAAATGTCGTGAACGAATTCTGTTAATTGCGTAACTGTGCTGAAACCACTCCTGACTCCATGCTGAAACTGAGATAATAGGTTGTGTTGTTCTAAATGCTCCATGATGTGTTTATAAACTATATGCTCCAGTAGTTTACAAGAGTAGGAAGTCAGTGATATTGGTCTATAGTTAGTAATGATATGCTTTTCTCCGGACTTAAATTACGCAATTACTTTTGCCAGTTTCCATGAGCTAGGCACTATGCCAGTTTCAAGGGATTTCTGAAGTATGACAGTAAGATATTTGGAAGCCCAATCGTAATAACGGACCAAGAACGCATTGGGAATGTCGTCCGGACCTTTGCATTTCTTAGTGTTTAAGTTTATTATTAGGTTGAGAACCCCCTCTTCGCTAATAATAATGTCTGGTATTGATAAGAATGAGCTTGTACTATGAAAAAGAGGAACTTCAAGGTCGTCGCGAGTGAAAACAGACTTAAAAAACCTATTGAAAGCATCGGAAATTTCCGCAGGATCATTGGTTGTTTCATTGCCAATGAAAAATGACGCTGATAGGCATCGCGGGGCAATATTGATGACCAAAACTTGCGTTGGTTATTGGATAACAGGTTCGGTAGTTCTATTCGAAAGAAATGGTTTTTTGCGGCGTTTATTTTGACCCGGAGTTCTTCCTTTGCCTGAAGAAATCTACAGTGATCATAAGAGGAACAGCGTGACCTCGCCTGCCTCATCCTACGTATCCGACGTGAAAGATGCAAGATTTCACAGTTCATCCAGGGAACATTAGTATTTTTTTTTGTTTTGATCGGTACAAATTCCAGAGTGCAAGTTTTCACCAACTGTTCAAAGAAACCAACTAAAGCATCAACATTGTTGCGTGTGGCGAGTGCTAAAAATTGTTCAAATTTATTGGCTAAACAGTCGAGAACGGAAAAGTCATCAGCGCGGTTAAAATCGTGAAAGGAAGTGACCACGGATTGCCGTTTCGCAATCGACCACTGCAAGGAAACTAGCACTGCCTTGTGATCCGAGATACCGTCGATAATCTCGCATTTACACACGTTATGTAACATATTTGAACTTACAAATACCAAGTCAAGGAGTGCATTATGCCGGGTGTAGCCAGTTACGATCTGGGTAAGCCCGAAGGACAACGAAAAATTGATAAGCTCACCACAAATATGGGAGTCGCGGCCGCTGTGAGTCATGGAAGGCCAGTCAACTCCAGGGGCGTTAAAATCCCCCATAAGAACAAGATGCTTGGTGCCGAAGTTGTGTGCGTTTGCGAACTCGTTAAGAGTGTGAAACATATCAAGGGAGGAATCCGGGGGGCGGTATATGACACCAATCACAGTCTGAAGTTTGTCGATGTGAAGTTTGCACCATATTGATTCAATGCCAGAAGGACTAGGTAGGACTGAGAACCGTAAGTCCGACCGAAAGAGCAAGGCTACACCGCCGCCTCGGCCGATTCGTCGATCGACACGAACCATGACATATCCGGGTGGTGTAAATTCAAAGTCATATATAGCCTCGTGGAGCCACGTTTCAGTTATACCAATGATGTGTGGGGAATACGTCAAAACGAGAGAAAGGAAGTCGGGGAATTTGCATGGTATGCTTCTTGCGTTAAGGTATAGTTAGTTTGGGTGCAGAGCTACGGGGTAGTCAACACTGAGTTCCACGGACGAGCGGCGCACTAATTGATTGATTTGTGGGATTTAACGTCCCAAAACCACGATATGATTATGAGAGACGCCGTAGTGGAGGGATCCGGAAATATTGACCACCTGGGGTTCTTTAACGTGCACCCAAATCTGAGCACACGGGCCTACAACATTTCCGGACTAGAACTACCGGAAGTATTCAGGGGCGGCGATAAGCCCTGTGAAGAAACTTTCGGGGAAGTCCCAGGTTTATTTGTAGCACGGCTATGGTAACCAGAGGCCACAACTAGAACATTCGATGCGTCGTTCCAGTTGTAGCGAACGTTGTCGATAAATACATGGTCATACACTATTTTAACTGAGGAGCCATTATTGCGGAAAGTGGAGGTCGCGTCCCATAACTTCTTGCGGATAGATCGCACTCTAAAAGAGTAATCTTCTGAAATGCTGAAATCGGAGCCTTTAAGATGTTTGGCTTTCTTCAAGAGAGCCATCTTGTCATTAAAATTTAGGAGTTACAATATTGACACAATGTGACTTCAAACTACGCGCGCTAGCAAATGCTTGTGCCTTCTAGATGATTTGCGATGCACGAGCCTGCGGGACCCAGCTGCGCGCGAACCGGGTTGAAAGAAAAGAAGAACGTAGAAGAGGAGGCAGAAGGCAATCCTCGAGACAATCTAGCTGTGCTATAATTCTCGGGTACAAGTTCGCCCAGTCTACGTTAGCTTATTAAAATAGTTTATTGAAAAGTGCGTTACAAATCTGGTGGAAGTGCTGGGTGTGATGCCAAGCCCCTCTCGAGTGACGGAGCACGGTCCAGAACCACAGCGATTTCGACCCAACGAGCTGACGCCTGTTCATCAGCGCTGCAGTGTACGCCTACGTGGTGAGGGTCCTGAATTTTCACCTTTATCGACTTCGCTTGGAACATCAACGGTTGTGAACGGGTACGCAACCGACATGACAGCTCAGGTCACTCCAGCCAACATTGTCGTAAACCAGCCAATGCTACCAAAGCCTTTTCACGGTGAAAGCTACGAGGACGCAGAGGACTGGCTTGAGCACTTTGAACGCGTCGCAAAGGCTAACGGATATGGGGAAGAGCGCAAACTTAGAAGTGTTTACTTCGCACTGGAAGATAGCGCACGAACGTGGTATGAAAACCACGAAGCCACCTTCCGGTCATGGAATGATTTTCGACGGGAGCTGCTCGCTGCTCTCCCGAACACAGACCGCAAAGAGAGAGCCGAAGCTGCGCTCCAGACAAGAAATCAGCGCAATAATGAAACTGTCGCCATGTATCTGGAAGACATGTCTCGCTTATTCCGCCGAGCGGATCCAAATATGAGCGAAGACAGGAAGCTGCGCCATCTTATGCGAGGCGTGAAGCAAGAACTCTTTGCCGGACTAATTCGAAGCCCGCCGCGCCTCTTCGCCGAGTTTTGTTCCGAGGTGACTACTATAGAAAGGACGCTACAACAGCGAGCAAGGTTATACAACCGGGATGCGATCGTCACTTCCTTGGACATGTTGCCACCAACCTTCGGTAACGGCATGGAAGCACTACGCGAGCTGGTGCGGTCTGTTGTGCGAGAAGAGCTGCAGAGGCAGCGTCTTGACCAGAACGCTCCAATGCTTTCGTCTCTGGCCGATGTGATCCGTGAGGAGGTCAGGCAGGTGGTACGCGAACCTTCGAGCAACGCACAGCCAGGGCCGCCACTACAACAGAAGACGAGATTGACGTATGCTGATGTGCTACTACGAGGACCTCCAGACGTGCGGACGTCGCGGCGGCTACACCTATGCAGTACCCGATGCCGCCGAGCACCCTGCAGCCAACGCCAGAGAGGAGACTAAGGAAGAGCGATGTCTGGCGCACTCCCGACAGGATACCGCTGTGTTACCACTGTGGGGAGCCTGGTCATCTCTACCGAACGTGCCACTACCGCCAGTCAGGACTCCGTGGTTTTCCTGTTAATGCACCTCGACCACGACATGGTGAACGTCCCTTCGAAATTGAAGAATACCTGTCAGGTCGTCAAACCTCAAGTGGCTTCCAACGACACCAACCTCGGGCAACGACAACGGGGAGGTATAGATCGCCTAGCCCGCGACCTTCAGCAAGCTCCCCAAGGTCTCGTTCCCCAAGCCCGCATTGGGAAGACTAGTCAGCGACCTGTGGAGGCAAGGCTGCTGTCGACGCTAATGCAGAAAACCTCCATTGCTGACTCTGAACGACGACCGACTCAGAAACCGGTGTTCGATAAGGACGTTGCTTCCGATTTACGTGTGTTCGTTGACGGCTACGAAGTCATCGGACTGGTAGATACCGGCGCAGATTATTCAGTGATGAGTAGCGGACTTTCTAAAATACTAAAGAAAGTGCTGACTCCTTGGAAGGGACCACAAGTTCGCACAGCAGGAAGGCACCTCATCGACCCTACTGGAATATGCACAGCAAGAATCGGAATACGGGGTTTCACGTACGTCGCCAGTTTTATTGTGCTGCTGGAATGCTCAAGAGACTTGATTATCGGCATGGATTTCTTACGAGCTAATGGCGCTGTAATTAACTTGCGAGAATCTTCCGTCTCATGCTTGACTAGGCACGCGATTGGTACCTTTGAAACGGAAGAAAACGTATATGACCTTTGTATTGCAGATGATGGCGTCATGGTTCCGCCAAGATCCAGCATATATGTCGCAGTAAACAACAAAGCAATCAGTGAACTCGAAGGATTTGCTGACAACAACACTGCCTTACTACTCCAAAAAGGGATCTGCATGGCACGAGGCCTTGTTAAGTTACGTGACGGATGAGCAAATGTTCTACTCAGAAACTTTGGAAATGAGGTGCAGCATGTTGCAAAAGGAACCGTTATCGCCAGTCTGAATCATTTCGTCCAGGTTACGGAGCTGCGAACTTTTGAAACCAATGATTCTGATTTTAAAGACGTGGAGTCTGTCCTTGCAGCTATCGACATCGGGTCAGGACTACTACCAAGCGAAAAAGAGCAAATAGAGGATCTTGTAAGGGAATTCGCCGAATGTTTCTCGTTGTCATCTAAGGTTCGACGCACTCCTGTCGCTAAACATCACATCATTGTCGACGAGTCAATGAGGCCAATACACCAGCATCCCTACCGAGTGTCACCAAAAGAATGAGAAGCTATTGGTAATCAGGTTAAAGAAATGCTCAAAGACGATGTTGTCCAGCCTTCATCAAGTCCATGGGCGTCACCTGTTGTTC
The DNA here is from genome assembly GCF_013339725.1 of Rhipicephalus microplus. Classification (NCBI taxonomy): domain Eukaryota; kingdom Metazoa; phylum Arthropoda; class Arachnida; order Ixodida; family Ixodidae; genus Rhipicephalus; species Rhipicephalus microplus. Next base: position 87,304,213 of record NC_051171.1, read on the forward strand.
TTGTGAAGAAAAAAGACCAAACCTTACGTTTCTGCGTTGATTATCAGAAGCTGAATGCCGTCACCAAACGGGATGTTTATCCTCTGCCAAGAATTGATGACACTCTGGATAGGCTGTGAAATGCCAGGTATTTTTCCTCCTTGGATCCTAAAAGTGGGTATTGGCAGATAGATGTGGACGAAAGAGATCGCGAAAAGACAGCGTTTGTGACACCGGACGGTTTATACGAGTTCAAGGTACTCCCTTTTGGCCTTTGTTCAGCACCCGCCACATTCCAACGGATGATGGACACAGTGCTTTGTGGTCTTAAATGGCAGTCATGTCTGGTTTATCTCGACGATGTTGTAGTTTTCTCTGCTACCTTTGAGCAACATTTGGAAAGGCTCCGGGCCGTGCTCACTGCGATCAAATCAGCGGACTTGACGATAAAACCGCAGAAATGTCATTTCGGCTTCTGTGAGCTCCTTTTTCTCGGCCATGTCATCAGTGCAGAAAGCGTCCGCCCCGACCTTGAAAAAACTGAGGCCGTAGCAAGATTTCCGAAGCCAACAGACAAAAAGGCTGTTAGGCGATTTTTAGGTCTCTGCGCCTATTATCGATGGTTCGTTGAAAATTTTTCACGAATTGCTGAACCACTGACACGGCTGACAAAAGAGGAAATGCCTTTCGTATGGCTTGCCGAAGAAGAGAATGCCTTCAATGAACTACGAAAGTGCCTTCAAAGCCATCCTGTTCTGGCTCATTTTGACGAGGAAGCGGAAACCGATATCTACACGGATGCAAGCAATTCAGGTCTTGGGGCCGTGCTCATCCAATAGCAAAATGGACAAGAACGAGTCATTGCGTATGCCAGTCGCACTCTTTCGAAAGCTGAGGTGAACTACTCAGCGACCGAGAAAGAATGCCTTGCCGTGGTATGGGCTATCAGCAAGTTTCGACCATATTTATATAGTAGGCCTTTTCGAGTTATAAGCGACCATCATTTGCTATGCTGGCTGGCTAATCTCAAGGACCCATGTGGACGGCTTGCACGATGGAGCTTGCGATTACAGGAGTATGATATCACGCTTGTGTACAAGTCAGGTCGCAAGCACAGTGATGCGGACTGCTTGTCACGTGCTCCGATTCAACCTGCTGCTTCTGCTTCCACCAAGGATGGTGAAGATTTTATTTTCTTGGGAGCTGTGACACCATCAGAGATGGCACATCAGCAGCGATCCGACCCTGAGATACTCTTCTTGATCAAGTACCTACAAGGACAGTCTGTCGATGTTCTACGACCTTTTGTCCGCGCCTTGTCAGCGTTTGTCCTATGAAACAACATCCTCAAGCAAATGGTCTAACGGAACGACTGAACAGAACGCTGGCTAATATGTTGTCAATGTACGTTGATATAGAACACCGTACTTGGGATAAAATATTACCCTATGCAACATTCGCCTAAAACACTGCGATGCAAGAGACAACACGGATGACGCCATTCCAACTTGTTTTTGGCCGGACGGTAACGACACCCTAAGATGCAATGTTACCTATTGACGAGACGCCCGAGAATTACTATGACGTTCACGACTACATACAAAGAGCAGAAGAAGCTACACAGCTGGCACAATATCGCATTCTCCAACAGCAGAAAACCGACACGCATTGATACAATCTGCGAAGAAAAGACGTCCAGTACGCACCAGGAGACAGAGTATGGGTGTGGATTCCTGTACGAATACGTGGCCTGTCAGAAAAAACTGCTTCGCCGCTATTTCGGTCCGTACAGAGTGCTACGCCGCGTCGGCTCGCTCAACTACGAAGTTACGCCAGAGGGACAGGATATTTCACCCCGACGGCGGCATCGCACGGAAACTGTGCATGTCGTCAGGATGAAACCATATCACGACAGGCAATGAAACGCTGAAGATACAACGTTTTTTGACGTTAATGACATCCCCGACGAGGGTTTGTGAATGACTGCCATGTAACCAGTTTGACACAAGCATCGGGACGATGCACTCTGGAAAGGGGGGCAATGACACAATGTGACTTCAAACTACGCGCGCTAGCAAATGCTTGTGCCTTCTAGATGATTTGCGATGCACGAGCCTGCGGGACCCAGCTGCGCGCGAACCGGGTTGAAAGAAAAGAAGAACGTAGAAGAGGAGGCAGAAGGCAATCCTCGAGACAATCTAGCTGTGCTATCATTCTCGGGCACAAGTTCGCCCAGTCTACGTTAGCTTATTAAAATAGTTTATTGAAAAGTGCGTTACAATATGATCGGACGCGCCAGCCTTTCACGCGGTTTGCCTAATCTATGTATGCGCTCTACGCGTGGCATTTACATTTTCATTTTCTGCGTGACGAGTACAAACACACTGGACAGTATAGAATCGCCATTCTCGCCAGCGTCCTCTGGAAACCCGTGTAAGATAATATTATTTTGCCTGGATTGATTTTCGAGCTCGTCTATTTTGAGGCTGAGCTGTGCAAGTGTTTTACTCGCCGAGGCACCTTCAGCGCGTAAGGCTTCGCACGGAGTTTTCCCCTCGCAGACAGCTGTCACAGACTCGAGTGCCGCCACCCGTGATTCCAGCGCGTCGAACCTTGCGTTGAATTGTGTTTTTATGTTAGCTACATCGCTAGCAATTGGATTTTGGCTTGTGAGTATCTGAGAAAGCATAGATAAAACGGTAGTATTTTCGGGCTCGTTTTGTGTAGCATGGGCTGACGAAGCAGGCAGTGTAACCGCCTCCGAAGATGTATTTGATGTTGTCTTAGATCGCGTTGCGTAGCCATCTGAGTCTTTGAGAGGTTTATTTTTAAAACCAGGACCAGGATTTAGTTCGACGTCACCACTAAGAATCATGCGGCAAACATTATACAACGCATGCGAATATAGCGACACAACACCAGGTGGGCAAGTGAGCAGCAGCAAGAAACGATCGTCGGATCTCAAGCAGTATGCATGGTTTAGGTAACGTACCTGTGCAAAGAAGACGAAAGGATTGAGCATGGTGCTCGAGCTGCTGCCGCCTTGCCCACTGGTGAAGCACAGTGCAGCCAGGACTTTTATACCCGCAGTGGAAGACATCACATGCCAGTGACGCTCGGTGACTGGGTGATCAGTAGTGACGTTCTTGCTTTGGTGGGCGCGCAAACTGTCAGCTGAAGTGCTGCCGATTGGTATCTTTAATGTAAGAAGAAAAGCTGGACGAAATGGTGTTCATGAGGCTATCTACATAACAGGAAAGGTTCTCAGTCACTGTTCGAATTCCAGAAATTATCGGTCTACCGGGATTATCTCTCTTATGAATTTTGGGAAGAAGGTAAAACCTGCCAGCTACTGGGCTTAACGGTACTAGGGATTTCAGAGTGCCATAGCTCATTTTTTATCATTAAAGAGCGCAGTCAAAGTATCACGAACAATATCTTTGAACTCATTTGTTGGGTCATGATCTTGCCGCTTGTAATATGAGGCATCACCGAGCTGCCTATGGCCTTCGCTGATATATTTGCTTCTGTCCATTACAACATTGGCGCCTCCTTTATCTGCCGGTTTTATAATTATGTCATTATGACTAGCGAGGGAATCAATCGCTTGTTGCTCTTTGTCAGTAAGGTTACGGTGCAATGGTGTACGTTCTTTATACGCCTGCATGACATCGCATTGTACAGCTCCGATATAAAGGTCCAGACATTTGTCTCTTTGGGAGGGGGGTGTCCAATGCTTGTAAGATGGCAATGATGAGCTATCGGTATTGTGAGCCGAGGACCGATCATAAAAGTACTCACGGAGGCGCATATTACGTTCGAAATTGTGAAGATCCTTCACCAACCGTGGTTTCTTTACTTAGAGCTGTTTTACATGTCGTGCCAACCATACTGTGCCCCGCGTGTCGATGCGCAAGTAAATTTGAAACTTGTATATTCATGCACCCATCACATGTCAGTCATGTCAACACAAGGTTCTGACAGATTACCATTTTTTTACTTTGATTGTCCTAGCTGCTATACCGAGAGTTCATCACGTAAGCCTATAAAAGCGGCTGCATTGTATCATACCTACTTACTCTGACGAAGGCCGTGCCATGGTCTAAACGTTAGTAAATACGATTTCCTTTTCAAATGTGCTATCTGCAAGTTCATCCAATATAGAAAATAACCGGACCTGTCGTGCCTTCCTTTCAAGTTATATATATATATATATGAATAAATATATATATATATATATATATATATATATATATATATATATATAATATATATATATATATAATATTATATAGATATATATATATATATATAAATATAGATATATATATATATATTATAATATTATATATATATAGATATATATATATATATATATATATATAATTCCAGTAGATTCTCCGTGAGCAGTCACAACGTGGTTTATTTCAACGTTTCGGCCTGGAGTCTGGCCTTCGTCAGTAATAAAGGTACAGTTTGTTGGTGCTCAGCTTTATACAATCTCAAATCAGAGGGCGAGGAAAGAGGAAAAAAGACCGAAAAAAGAAAAAGAAAAGAAAAAGAAGAAAAAGAGAAAAAGAAGAGAAAAATAATATACGGTGGACTCCCCTCAGGCGCCCCCCTTTCACTCTTCCTTCCACTTCCCCCTTCATGTCTCTCCCCTTTCTCCCCTTCACCTTTCTGATGTCGGCGGTATGTGTATGCTTCCTTTCACTAACGCATTCTTCCCGACCAGACGGCGCCTCCTGGCACTGGCGGTTCGGTGTGGGGCAAAAAAGAGCTTTTTTAGGTAGTTCTAAGCCTTCAACTACTCCGAGTCCCGTCCATGTTTCGTCGTAGAAAGAGGGGTGCCGCATATTGTGGCAGAGGCTGGTAAGCGGGCATTTTAGGAAGTTCTAAGCCTTTAACTACCCGGCGCCCCGTCAACATTTCGTCGTAAAAAGAGGGTTGCCCCGTATTGCGGCAGAGGCTGGTAAGCGGGCGCACTGCGAATTCTTTGCCCGCTTCTGGATTACGGGTGTAGTGGGGGCCTCCCGGCTGTGCACAGGGTTGCTGTTGGGCATGTCATGCATGGCACAATTCATTGGGTGCCATGGGCGCCAACAGAAAACAGACGACAGCTGCAGTTAGGAAGAGTAGGTACACTGGGAATTGTTTTGGGTTGTCTAGTGCCCTTCGCAGCTGCAGTGCCGTGAACTCAGTTACTATTTTCATTATAGCCATTATTGTTTTCTATTGCTTTAATTGCTGCAAGTGTACCAGGATTCTCATTTATTCCTCTATCGAGGGTGTGAAATCGGTGAATAAGGTATGACTCTTGTTGTGCACGTTCTCGATTTGATTTAAATCCCGTCTCTAAGAGCGTTACTGCTAGTTTGTCGAATGCATGGTCGGGAAGATTGAGATGTTTTGATAGAGGTAGACTTGGGCTGATTTGCATGGCTCTGTGATTATTGAAGCGAATCCTAAATGGCATATATATATATATATATATATATATATATATATATATATATATATATATATATATATATATATATATATATATATAATGGAAAGGCGTGTGCACTAGAGAAAGAGGTTGCAGGAGTGGACTGGTAGTGCCACTCCGTTGTGGATTGTTGAGCGTTAGGAATTGAAGTCCAGCACCTCCACCAATGTCGTCGCAACGCGGAAATAACCGAAAACTGGAACTGGAGTCCGGTGCGACAAGGAAAAATCAAGGTCTGTATTTAGAGACGGCAAACCAGAACAGAAGACTTAACGTTGTCTTCTTCAGATATCAGCTGGGGGTTGTTCCTCGTGTTCGTTACTTCGTTGTCCTCGGCCATACTGCCGGTTGCCGGTTGCATATTTACATATATATATATTGTAAGATGGCGTCGAGTACACTCAAGACTTTCCTTTATTGACTCGAGTATGTGCCCCACAACCTAAACTTGACTGGTGATGATGAGTATGTACAGATGAAAAGATGGGACGCATAAATAATGCTCACACTTATTTTCCCCACGCACTTGAGCGGTCGGCCCGGCCGAGACTTAGGCGGGTAAGGTACGGCGGGCAAAGGGTTTAAGACGTGAAACGTGGACTATCTCGTAGGCATGGTAACGATGGTCCGAGGAACCCTCGACGGGTTCCTCGGACCATCGAGTGACACGGTAATTGACAGGAGATGTTCGTTCACAAACAACGTAAGGTCCTAGAAAGCGTGACTGAAACTTTTCACGCAATCCGGGTGTGCGAACAGGCGTCCAAAGTAGTACATCTCCAGGATGAAAGGTGACATCTCGACGAAAGCTGTCATAGCGTTGCTTGCGGTCTTGTTGACTGGCTTCTGTGTTGAGTTGAGCACGTTGCTGTGCCTCAGCGAGCCTGGAGGCGAAATGTTCTGGCGTAGTCGTCGACCTTTTTTATACATTGAAGAAAGAGGCGTCAATGGTGAATGTCGGTGCACGACCATAGACGAGGAAGAAAGGTGAATACCCGGTGGTTCATTGAACAGTGGTGCTGTGTACAAATGTTACGAACCGCAGGATTTTGTCCCAATGATCGTGGTTTGGTCCGATGTACATGGATACCATGTCGATTAGAGTCTGGTGGAATCGCTCTGTCAGCCCATTTGTCTGCGGGTGGTAAGCGGTTGTGGTCTTATGAACTGTGCCACAATTTTTAGGATTTTGTCGAGAATTGTTGACAGGAAGGCCTTGCCTCGGTCACTCAACAACGAGCGAAGTGCACCATGACGCAACACAATGGCTTCTAAAAAGAAGGCGGCAACGTCTGAGGCAGAGCTAGTGCGTAGAGGAGTGGTCTCCACGTATCGTGTGAGGTGGTCGACGGCTTTGATGATCCAGCGGTGGCCCGCTAGCGTTACGGAAAGTGGCCCGACGAGGTCTATTCCGACAAAGACAAAAGGTGTATCGGGACATGTAATGGGTTGTAATATGCCAGCAGGAGCTGAGGTTGGTCATTTCCGGCGTTGGCAAAGTGCGCAAAAAGCGACATAATTAGCCACAAAGGTAAAAAGACCAAGCCAGAAGAAACGGTTCCTAACGCGGTTGTAGGTCTTTTGAAATTCTAAGTGCCCAGCTGATGGGTCGTCGTGCAATGCTTCGAGAACTTGTTTTCGCCGCAAACGGGGAAGTACTGGCACCCACCGATGCCCATCCGCATTGTAAGTATAGTGCTGCAGGACATTGTTCTCTAGCTTGAACAGCCGTAGTTGACGACGTAGTTTGGCATTAGGTGGAGAAGGCGAGCCATTCAAGTATCTGATGATGCGGTTACAGTAGGGGTTGTTACGTTGGCACGCGGCAAACTGGGCGCTGGTGTTTAGAGATGGTGACCCAGCAACTTTCAAGAATGATAACGTGAGTGAAGAGGAAGCCGCTTGATCACCTGAGGGGCATTGAGGAGTCGTGGTTGGAGATGAAATTGGCAGAAGGCAGCGAGAGAGGGCATCAGCATCCTGATGCTGTTTGCCGGACCTGTACACAACGTCAAAAATGTACTCTTGCAAACGCAGTATCCAGTGACCGAGGCGCCCAGACAAATTCTTCAGCGAGGACAACCAGCATAGGGCATGATGGTCGGTAACCACAGTGAAGTGGGGTCCATACAGATAAGGTCGAAGTTTCTGGAAGGCCCAAACAAAAGTGAGACATTCCTGCTCTGTTATCGAGCAGTTCTGCTCCGCAGGTGTTAGTGCGTGGCTGTCATACGCAACTACTCCCTCACGTGACGTGTCGTCGCGCTGGAGGAGGACAGCACTGATTCCGTGGCCGCTGGCATCTGTGTGCAGGAAAGTCAGTGCACTCTCATCGAAGTGACGGAGGATGGGGTCTGCTGTCAAAGCACGCTTAGGGACTTGAAAAACACACTAGCACTCGTCAGTCCACGTGAAATCCTTTCCTGACGTCAGAAGCTTGTGTAACGGCCCCGCAATGGCAGGAAAGTGACGGATGAAGTGGCGAAAGTAAGACGCCAGGCCTACAAAACTTCGCAATTGTTTTTGATATCCTAGATGTGGAAAACTAATTACGGCAGCAACCTTGTCGGGAACGGGTCGAACGCCGTCTTTGCTGACAAGGTGACCCAATACTTTGATGCTAGTGCTGGCAAATGGGCACTTTTTTGTATTGAGCTGTAGGCCAGCGTTCGAAATGCACGTTAGAACTTCGTCCAAACGCTTAAGGTGCTGAGGAAAAGTAGAAGAATAAATGACGATGTCGTCTAAGTAACATAAACAGGTTTTCCATTTGAGACCACGTAAGACAGTATCTATCATGCGCTCGAATTTCGCTGGAGCGTTGCATAAGCCAAAAGGCATGACGTTAAATTCGTAAGGCCCGTCAGGCGTCGCAAACTCTGTTTTCTCCTTGTCTGCTTTGCGCATAGGTATTTGCCAATACATGGATCGGAGGTCGAGGCTGGAAAAATATTCTGCGCCTTGTAGGGAGTCCAGGGCATCATCTATGCGTGACAACGGATGTACGTCTTTTTTAGTAATCTTTTTGAGCGCTCTGTAATCAACACAAAAGCGGACAGAGTCGTTTTTTTTCCGAACCAACACCACAGGAGACGACCAGGAGCTGGATGAAGGTCGAATAATATCCCGTTTGAGCATGTCGGCGATGTTTTCCTCAATGATTTGCCGTTCCGTCGAAGACAGACGGTACGGGCGCCGGCGTACAATGGGGCTCCCTTCGGTTTCGAAGCTGTGCTCTGCAACGGAGGTGTGGCCCAGAACTTTGCAATGTACATGAAACGAAAGGCTGTGCTTTTGGAAAAGGTCTAAAAGGTGCTTCTTTTGCTCGGCAGTGAGGTGAGGACTTATGTTGTAATTTAAGGTAATGGTAGTAGCCTCGATATCAGTAGTAGCATACAAAGGCGGTGATTCTGCGTGAAGGGGAACCAGCGAAAAGGGCTCACTGTCAGCGAAGCAGCTGACAGCAGTGCCCTGGGGCAGCATCACTGGCGAAGAAGTTGCGTTCAAGGCGGAGACCAATGCTTTACCGTCGTTAAACCGCACACGGCCGGGTGCTATGGTAAGCCCCGCAGGTTTGGAGCGAACTGATGGAGCTAGGAACACGTCACCGTTAACTATAGTATCCGGAGCGATCGTTAGAAGTTGTTCGTCTCCTGGCGAGATGAAAGAATCAGTGGCAGCAACGAAACGGAAGCTGTATGGGTCGACATCAGATGAACTCTCAGTAGCTGACATTTGAATGGCTCGCTGACGACATGATATGAAATCTGATGCCGAAGAAAGGAAGTCCCATCCAAAAAATTACTGTGTGAGTGCACAAAGGAAGCACAAGAAATTGAATGTGGTGAAGGATGCCATCTATGAAAACGCGGACGGTGCAAACACTTGAAGGCTGAATAAGAACTCCATCTGCGCAACGAAGGGGAGGATCATCGTAGAGCGTCCTAACTTTTTTCAAGCGGGCACAAAAGTCTGCACGAATTATGGAAAGTGATCCGCCTGTGTCCACCAGTGCCTCTGTCTGTATACCTTCAACATACACTAATAAAACATTCGATGGGCAGTCCGGAGGAGTTTTACGCAGTTCGACAGATGCAGCTTTCCCTCCCGAAGCTCCACTGTTTAGTTTTACAGTTGGCGGTCGGTAATTGAAGTAAAAAGTCGGAGAGGAGAAGAGGAACGCCGCATCGGTGAAGGTGAGCGACGACGTAAGAACCGGGAACTGCCAACTGGGTCAAAGTTCTGCGGAGACGGCGACCGACGTGTGCTGTTCGGATACAGCCGACGATTGGGTGGTCCAGTGGCGTAGAAGTCGTCCCTATCAAGACTATCGTAGCTTCGTCGTTCGTCTTACTGACGACGTCGGCAAAACCTTGAAATATGACCACGAATGCCGCAATAGAAGCAAGCCGGCCGCGAACTGCGCCAGGCGTTGTAAGGCTGGGAAGATGGCCGCGGTGCGAGTGAGTTGAGCGAACGATGCCCTTCGCGCGCTGGTAGCTGCATTGGCCTTTGCTGGGGTGCAGGTGTACTGGCAGCAACCTGAGCATACGTTGGCATGGCCACAGGATATGAGCTCGGGACAGGTGTGACAGTCATTGAGGCCAGGCTTTGGTGGGGCGTAGGTGTCATTGCAGCAACGTGAGCATAACTTGGAAAGGGCATGTGATGTGAACTCGAAACTGGTGCACCAGTCATCAAGGCCAGTTCCTCCCTCACGACGTCGCGTAAACTAGTAGCGGGTGGCGTCGTTCGGATATCGAGGTGGCGAGGTGAAAACCTGTGCATAAAGTTCCTCGCGGATGATAGAGCGGATCAATGCACGCCGCTCTGTTGTATCTTGACTTGAGCTCAGATCAGACATATGAGGTTGTACCCGAGTGGTCTGAAGCTCCTCAAGGCGCTGACAGGTGGCAACAACATCGGCTACGGTTCGGAGATTTCGCACCACAAGCGAATTAAAAGCGACAGTTGCAATTCCTTTTAGCAGGTGGCGCACACGGTAGTTTTCCGCCATATAGTTGTCGATGCAGTGGCAAAGGGCGAGAACATCTTCAAGGTAAGCAGTGTAAGACTGACCGGGGCGTTGAGCACATGCACCAAGCCTCTTTTTGGCGATATCCGAGCGCACTGATGGGTTGGCAAAAATCTGGCGGAGCTGACTTTTAAAGGTGGGCCATGTCGGAAAATTTGTGGCGTGGCTGAAAAACCACGTTTTTGCGACGCCGCTCAAGTAGAATGCAATGTGGGTGAGTTTTGCAGGCTGATCGCAGTTGTTGATAACACTCACGTGGTCATACTCTTCGAGCCAGTCTTCAACGTCCTTACCCGGAAGCCCGGCGAACAGCGGAGGATCCTTTTGAGGGCTGGTGACTAGGTGAGAAAAGTTTCTTGGCGGTTAGAGCGGTGGTGAAGCTGGCACGCTGAGCTGGGCGGATTGCGACATTACCGGACCCAGGTCGTTTAAGCGGCGGCCTGAACGGAGCTCCAGGGATGTGTTCTAAAGACGCTGGGGTGTCCGAGAACGCGAGAGGACGCAGGAACCTGGCAGCACTCTCCACCACTTGTAAGATGGCGTCGAGTACACTCAAGACTCTCCTTTATTGACTCGAGTATGTGCCCCGCAACCTAAATTTGACTGGTGATGATGAGTATGTACAGATGAAAAGATGGGACGCATAAATAATGCCCTGGTATATATATATATATATATATATATATATATATATATATATATACCAGTCCACTACCGCAACTCGTTTCTCCAGTGCAGCACACGCATGTACACCGCTAGAGTCACCGACTACGAGGTCTTAGCCCCGAGGAGCCCCTGGAATCTCCTTAGCCTAGGACTCCATGTGGAGAAATAGCAACCACCAGCGCTTTGCAGTTGACCGTTGAGTAACTCAGGATTCCAGAGACGTTTCACGCGAAAGCTTACGAAGACGTCGAGGATTGGCTCGAACAGTATGAGCGCGTCGCCAAATCGAATCATTCGTAAATAGACCAGAAGCTCTCGCGTACTTATTACTCTGGCAGACAGCGCTCATACTTGGTACGAGAACAGGGAAGCCACATTGACTTCCTCGGATGAGTTTCGCGCGCACCCCATCTAAACCTTCGCAAACAACGATCGTCGTGTTTTTGCTGAGAAGCTCATCAAGTCGCACAAACAGAATCCTAAAGAGACGCCATGTTCACGAAAGATATGACACGCCTGTTCCATTGAGCTCACCTTGAGATGCCTGACTGTAAAAAACTGGGGCACTTGATGAAAGTTGTAAAGATTGATTGATTGATATGTGGGGTTTAACGTCCCAAAACCACTTCATGATTATGGGAGACGCCGTAGTGGAGGGCTCCGGAAATTTCGGCCACCTGGGGTTCTTTAACGTGCACCCAAATCTGAGCACACGGGCCTACAACATTTCCGCCTCCATCGGAAATGCAGCCGCCGCAGCCGGGATGCGAACCCGCGCCATGCAGGTCAGCAGCCGAGTACCTTAGCCACTAGACCACCGCGGCGGGCCAGGAAAGTTGTAAAGAAATATTTAGTTGGTTATCTTCTTCTCAACTCGCCAATGACTGTAGCGGAATTCATTAAAAAGTCTTCAACGATCGAGCGGACCATCCAGCAACGACGCGGAAAACACAATTGATTGAAGAACCCATCTATCAGCGATTCTGCTAAGACCACCGGCATTGAGTGCTCTCTCCGTGAGGTAATTAGTGAGGTAGTTCATGAGCAGAACCACAATATGCTTGTTTCTCTTCAATCGACCGCTGTGGCTTCCGTAGCAGAAGTTGTGCGGCAAGCATTCCACCAAGTATTGTCGTTGCCCAAACCAATGGCAGACCAGTGGTCTGCGAGCTACGCGTCGGCCGTTCGTGGCCCGTCATTTCAGTGACACACAACTCATCACAGGAAGCGTAGTACAATGCCACCACTGGGCCTTACGATGAGCCATTGACCGCAGCAAACATTGCAATATATATATATATATATATATATATATATATATATATATATATATATATATATATATATATATATATATATAAGGGAAAGATGTGTATACCTAAGGGCTCGTTTTTCCCTGTTTTAACACAATAATAATGAGATCTAACAGACAGCAATGCCAAGGAATGTACAGGGGAAGTTATTAAAACCAATGGAATGTAAATAAGAAGAAAGAAAAGTGGATGAAAAAATGTGAGCAGGAATCGAACCTACGATATTCGAATAACGTGTTCGATGCTCTCTCTATATATATATGCGCTCGATGCTATATATATATATATATATATATATATATATATATATATATATATAATCAGCCTGACGACGTCCACTGCAGGACAAAGGCATCTCCCATGTTCCTCAAGTTAACACGGTCCTGTGCTTGCTGCTGCCAGTTTATACCCGCAAACTTCTTAATCTCATCTGCCCACCTAACCTTCTGTCTCCCTCTAACCCGCTTCCCTTTTCTGGGAATCCAGTTAGTTACCCTCAATGACCAGCGGTTATCCTGTCTACGCGCTACATGCCCGGCACAGGTCCATTTCTTCTTCTTTATTTCTACTATGATATCCTTAACCCACGTTTGTCCCCTAATCTACTCTGCTGTCTTCTTGTCTCTTAAAGTTATGCCTACCATTTTTCTTTCCATTGCTCGCTGCGTCGTCCTCAATTTAAGCTGAACCCTCTTCGTAAGTCTCCAGGTTTCTGCTCCGTAGCTAAGTACCGGCAAGATACAGCTGTTATATACCTTCCTCTTGAGGGATAGTGACAATCTACCTGTCATAATTTGAGAGTGCTTGCCGAATGTGCTCCACCCCATTCTTACTTTTCTAGTTGCTTCAATCTCGTGGTTCGGCTCTGCGGTTATTACCTGCCCTAAGTAAACATAGTCTTCTACAACTTCAAGTGCACTATTACCTATCTCGAAGCGCTGCTCCTTTCCGAGGTTGTTGTACATTACTTTCGTTTTCTGCAGAATAATTTTAAGACTCACCTTTCTGCTCTCCTTGTCTAACTCCGTAATCATGAGTTGCAATTCGTCCTCTGAGTTACTGAGCAATGCAATGTCATCGGCGAAGCGCAGGTTACTAAGGTATTCTCCATTAACTCTTATCCCTAACTGTTCCCATTCTAGGCTTATGAAAACCTCCTGTAAACACGCGGTAAATAGCATTGGGGAGATTGTGTCCCCCTGCCTTACACTCTTCTTGATTGGTATTCTGTTGCTTTCTTCATGAAGCACTATGGTAGCAGTTGATCCTCTGTATATTTCTTCCAGAATGTTTATATATACTTCATCTATGCCCTGATTCCGCAGTGTCTGCATGACGGCTGATATTTCTACTGAATCAAAGGCCTTCTCATAATCTATGAAGGCTATGTATAGTGGTTGGTTATACTCTGAGCATTTCTCCAGTACCTGATTGATAGTATGAATGTGGTCAATTGTTGAGTAGCCTGTTCGAAATCCTGCTTGTTCCTTTCGTTGATTGAATTCGATTGTTTTCTTTACTCTGTTAGCAATTACCTTTGTAGATAGCCTGTATACTACAGAGAGCAAGCTGATCATCCTGTAATTCTTCAAGTCCTTGTCATCTCCTTTCTGATATATTAAGATGATGTTAGCGTTCTTCCAAGATTCTGGTACTCTTCCCGTCAGGAGACACCTCGTAAACAGGGTGGCTAGTTTTTCTAACACAATCTGTCCTCCATCTTTCAGCAGATCTGATGTTACCTGATCCTCACCAGCAGCTTTGCCTCTTTGCATGCTCTCGAAAGCTTTTCTGACTTCTTCTATCATTACTGGTGGGGTGTCATCTGGATTACTGCTAGTTCTTATAGTATTAAGGTCGTGGTTGTTTTGGCTACTGTACAGATTTCTGTTAACCTCCTCCGCTATTTTAGCTATCCTATCCATATTGGTAGTTATTTTGCCTTCTTTGTCCGATAGTGCATACATCCGACTTTTGCCTATCCCAAGTTTCCTCTTAACTGCTTTAACGCTTCCTCCGTTTTTCATAGAGTGTTCAATTCTCTCCAAGTTATACCTTCTTACATCGCATACCTTACGTCTATTAATCAACTTCGAAAGCTCCACCAGTTCCATTTTGTCTGTTGTACTTGACACTTTCACGATTTGACGCTTCTTAATTAGGTTCTTCGTTTCCTGGGAAAGCTTGCCAGTGTCCTGTCTAGCTACCCTGCCTCCAACTTCCACTGCACACTCCAAAATGATACTCGTCAGATTATCATTCAGTGTATCTACGCTAAGGTTTGTTTCCTCACTAAGAGCCGAGTACCTGTTGTGCAGCGACACTCTGAATTCCGGTACTTTCCCTCTCAGTGCTAGCTCATTGATTGGCTTCTTGCGTATCAGTTTCCGTTGTTCCTTCTTCAAGTCTAGGCGAATTAGAGACCGTATCATTCTATGGTCACTGCATCGTATCTTGCCAATCACTTCCACATCCTGCCCGATTCCTGGGTGTGCACTCATTATAAAGTCTATTTCGTTCTTATTTTCGCCAGTAGGGCAGTAGGGCTCCTCCATGTCCACTTGCGGTTTATATATATATATATATATATATCCTCCTGAGTTCCGGCTATGGCGATTTGTCCAATATATTGGACATCAAATACTCCATCACTACAAAAATGTCAGCATGTTTTCTTCTTCAAAAACCAGTTGTCCAATATTTTGGACATCTACTAGTGCCCTCTATAAAGTTTTGTCAAAGTTGCACCAGGAGATTCAGAAACAAAGAAGAAAACATGGTGATGTTCGACAGAACAGCGTTCTAGAAGTTAAACGGCAAAAATTAGGGTCAGCTTTTTTGTAGTTTTTTAAATATTTGTTAATTTTTAAATAACAACATGCAGTTATTCCAGAATTTCTCACAATTTTCTTCAGTAATATTGCTTTGTGTTGCTTCAGGCCCACTACTTAACGCTTTAATTAAGTTTCAGATCCAATTAATTGGACATCACGCCATACCAAAACCACAGGCATCACGGAAATAATAAGCCTCACTTTGTATCTTCGTCATCTACACACCCAGTTGTGAAATTTTCGGGGAATTTCTGTGGACAGATCTAACCCGGAAGTCAGGAGGATATATATATATATCCTACGTTTCGGCCGGGGTCCGGCCTTCGTCGTTCCCTGACGAAGGCCGGACCCCGGCCGAAACGTAGGAGCAATAAAAGTTTTCGCACGTTTGTCCGCTCAAGCCAATTTCTATTCATCACTGGATTCACAGAAGACACTCGCTTGATATATATATATATATATATATATATATATATATATATATATATATATTATATATATATATATATATAAGGAAAATAGGTGTATACATAAGGGCTTGTTTTTTCACGTTGTAAAACATAATTAATTAGATCTAACAGACGATAATGTCAAGAAATGTGGGTGAAAAATAACTTGCCGTGAGCGTGAATCAAACCTACGACCTCCGAATAACGTGTTCGATGCTGTAGCACTGAGCGATCACGGCGACTATTCCACCAGCCACTTTATTGGCTTTATCTGTGAATTTCAAACGTTGGAGTGCCAGTCGGTGTCCCCTGTAGCCATGGCGGCGAGTGTGGTACACTTTTTTGTGAGCCTGTATGGCGCCACGTAGCACGTGAATTTATTACGAGCTGGCAGCTGACCAATTGTCCTTCGTATACAAACTAACGGCACCAAGTCTGCCAGTACGAGACCCTCATTATAGAATAAGGGAAAGAAGTGTATACCTAAGGGCTTGTTTTTCCATATTTTGACACATTATTATTGAGATCTAACAAACAATAATGCCAAAGAATGTGTAGGGAAAGTTTTAAAAGATATATATATATATATATATATATATATATATATATATATATATATATATATATATATATGTATATATCGCACGCTGTGTGACATGCTGTCCATGTATATCCGACCGGACCATCGCTATTGGGATGCCATACTTCCCTTTGTCACGTATGCGTATAATACGTCTGTTCAACGAACCACAGGCTATTCTCCATTTCTCCTAGTATACGGACGCCAACCGACATCACCGCTCGACGTTTCATTCTTTTTTGGCCCCGTCAACTCTTCACCATTCGTTTGCGACCAGTTTCTGTCCCGTGTTGCTCGATGCCGCCGTCTATCCCGTGCAAACACCGAAGCTAGCCAAGAAGATCGCAAACATCGTTACGATGCCACTCACCGTGTCGTTTTCTACCGCCCTGGTGACGATGTGCTTCTGTGGACTCCTGCGCGAACGCCTGGCTTATGCAAGAAGCTTGAGTCACGCTATCTTGGCCCCTAGAAAGTTATCGAACAGACCTCACCGGTGAACTACCTTGTCACACCTGTTCATGTCTCCACTGACCAACGCTGCCGCCGGACAGAGATTGTTCACGTTTCACGTCTCAAGCCCTATTGTATGCGTTCCCCAGCCTAATTCGCGGCCAGGCTGGCCGCTTTCGTCGACGGGAGAAATTAGTGTAAGAGTTCATTGGACGTCATCCTCATCTGTCAATAACCATCATCAGTCTTCGCTCGTTCCTCTTCTTCATCGGTGCCGTTTTTGCTGTTGCTTGAATAAAGCGTCAGCTGAACCCGTGGTATTTCAATATATATATATATATATATATATATATATATATATATATATATATTATATATATATATATATATATATATATATATATATATTTATATATATATATATATATATATATATATATATATATATATATATATATATTATATAATATATATATATATATATATATATATATATATATATATATATATATATATATATATAATTAAAGAGAGTGCAAGCATGAAGTTCGTTCTCTTTGGTAGACACAATACTAATGAGATATATAAAACTGCACTACCAGGGAAAGTATGGGAGCTGCTATTAGAAGTAATTGTAGTGCTAATATGAAAAAACGAAAAAAATTGGCCCCGTATCAACATGTTTATCTGGAAATGTCGTCGAAGGACGATAGTCTTGCGTTTGTAGAGAGTGAACAAAACATGTATTTGATGTTCTGCGCAAGAAAATCGGTGAATGGTATTCTAGAGGCGCTGCGTTAGAGTGCCTTGAGCGTACAGCGGAGGCGAACAAGCGCATCAAGGCACGTAACACGTGAGACAAAAGCGCGATCTAGCAGATTTCTTGCAGGACGAATTGCGTGGCTCAGACGGGTGTGTGCGCCCGTCTTAGAGGTGATAAGATGTAAAACGCAAGGCGACGGGTAGGTGCCACAACCATCTCGTCTTAGCAAAGAGTCTGAACTACTCGCGTTTTAGGGACGAAGCTCCTTATGGCGTGGCTTGTGCGTCCCTCATAGTACGTAACCACCAGTGGCACATACCCGAAATAGGTATAACATTTGACCTCCAAGGTGGAGCCGGGGAGAGATTTCTTCTGTGCGTTGTTTAACAATAAAAAATAGTGCTCAATGTACATGCCAATGACTGCTAATGGGGAATGAGAGACACGAACATTCGGCTTTTAGTAAACGCGCACGCTGCGATCCGCATTAGCAGCCATTGGCATGTACATTGAGCACTATAGGACAAGAAAGGGTTACTACATTATACTCGCTGGGTGTAACCTCCTTAGTTTTAGAAAGGTTTAGCGAGCGTTGAGCTGCAGGGCCATGATTACAGTGAACTAGTATATACCATGAATGTATCTGATGTGGTTAAAGGGGGGAAGCAGATACGAAGCGCAAGCCGTAAGAAATTAAAAGCTAAATCCTCCTGTCTCTCATTTCACATTAGCAGCCACTGGCATGTACATTGAGCACTATCTGACAGGAAAAGGTTGCTACGTTATACTCGCTGGGCGTAACCTCCTTGGTTTTAGGAAGGTTTAGCGAGCATTGGGCCGCAGTGCCATGAATACAGTGAACTAGTATATACCAGGAATTCGAGGTGGTTAAAGGTGGGAAGTGGACTCGAAGCGCAAGCCGTAAGAAAGTGTGCGTGTGCCACCTCTCGTTTAGTCCTTAGAATGTCCGCTGGATGGCGGTGCTCCTATACGGGGAATATATGATGAAAAGATGTGAGATGGTGGAACTTGGAGTGTTGAATAGATGGATGAACGGACACACAGACAGATGCATGGATGGACGCATGAACGGACGCAGGGGCGCGTGCATTAACGAACGCAGGGACGGGCGCACGAACAGACGCATGGACGGTTACACAGACGGACGCATGGACGGACGAATGCGTCGCCCCACCCTCCGTCATTCACTCCAAGGATATGCTGCCATTTTTTTGTGCAAGCGTTGCATGGTCAGCGGAGCGTGATAAGCGCTACGGTCCTTATAATTACTTATGTATGCTTTTTGTAGTAAAAGACGCACATGCTGAATATATACGTCTTGTTATGGTGCCCCAGACATGCGCAACAATTGCTTTTAAATGCGAAGCATTTCTTAGCTAGCTTTGGTGACTTTCAGCGCATCTATCTATCTATCTATCTATCTATCCATCTATCTATCTATCTAGCCGCATAAGACTTTTAGCTCTACTGGCCGTTTAGATAATTATCTCAATACCAAACTTCGTATGTTTAACATGATTGTACGAAGAGCATGTGACTAGTGATATCATGAAAAGCATGACACGTTAGTCCTAAATGTCATGATCTACATTTCATGGTTCTGCAGTTCTAGCGGTGGTTTCGTTCACATAGCATGTTGCAAAACTGATATGGTATCAGATGATCGCATGGCGAACACAATCACAGACCCGAGCATGATAATCATGAGATGCGTGTCATGGAACAACATGACTACATGCCACCCTCATGACGCATTCGCGGCCCTTTCTCTAGCGCCACATATGCCCGATTTGGTATTACGGTACGTGAATGGGTGACGAAGGTATGTGACAGGTGCAAACATGATAATCATGAGATGCGTGTTATGTAACAACAATACTACATGTTACACTCATGATGGGCTCCCGGCCGTTTCGCTATACTTCAAACGTACCAAATCCAGTATTACGCCAGGCGAATGGACGACATAGGTAAATGACACATCTAAACATGATAATCACGGCATGAGTGTCATGTAATAACATGCCAACATGCCACACTCATGTTGCAATCACGGCCGTTTTGCTAGTTTCATAAATGCCGAATATCGTCAATGAATGACAAAAGTATTTGACTGGTGCAAAATTATAATTATGAGATGCGTATCATTTGAGAACATGACTACATGCTACAGTCAAAGCACAAATACGTTTCGACGTGAGGCGATGCGTGTTCTTTCCGGCGTTCATTTCGCCGTGTCACGCCGGCGTTGCGACGCCAGGCGTCGGTCTTGCCATATACTCGCATGCGCGTGCCACACTTCGTTGCTTGTACGCATACGCGTTTTAGCACGTCTCGCGTCCATCCGTCACGCAAAGAGGGAGAAGCAGTGTTATCTGGGTAACGCATCGGCGCGAAATGCAGCATGTCGCATTTCATACCGTTTGCCGTCGGGCCACGTCGATGAACGCTTGTCACACCTGGTATCAGACTATAGATGCACATGTTTTGCTAACGTAGCGTCGCTGTGCCCAGCGTGGGCGCGCGTCAACGCTACATTGGCGTATGTTGGGCCCTTCATGATACGCTCGCGGGTCGTTTTTCTAGTTCCACGTATACCAACGTTTGTGTTAAGTGACATCGATGGATGAAGAAATATATGATTGGTGCAAATATGATGATCTTGACATGCATGTCGTGTAAGAACATGACAACATACCACGCTCATAGTGTGCTAGCGGCCGTGTCGCTAGCTTCAAATATGCTAAATTTGGTATCACGTGACGTTGATAGATGACGAAGGCAAACAACTCATCCAAAAATGATAATCATGGCACGTAAGTCATGTGCGGCATCATTTACATCCACCTCCTAAAGTTGTGCTGATATTAAAATCAGATATTAACCTTTCTCATTGGTTCTTCGCTTTTCACCGACTTCCGCTGTATATACGTGGGATGTGCTAATTTTTTTGAAAATTGACAATTACACAAGTATGAATGCTAAGCCTTGAGCAACATTGTTGTGCGCTGCGGATGGGGTCAGTCGTTTCAAATACCCGGTGCCGTTAATAGTTGACAAACAGACAAATGTACAGACAGACAGACAGACAGACAGACAGACACACACATCAAACTTTTTGCGTTAAAGCCCCCAAGATAGACTATCGTCTTTAAAAGTGGCCGATACGATAACTTGCCACCTCCCGGATCCATTCGTTCAAATTATCTTTTCACCTACTCTCCGTTATTCACATTCGCACTTTAATTACTTCTAATAACGACCCGCATAACTTCACTGGTACAATTGTCTATTATTTCCAGAGTATATATATATATATATATATATATATATATATATTACGCGCAATATTCACAAAGTTTGACCGTCATCTTCTTGATTGATTGATATGTGGAGTTTAACGTCCCAAAACCACTATGTGATTATGAGAAACGCCTTAGTGCAGGGCTCCGAAAATTTAGACCACCTGGGGTTCTTTAACGTGCACCCAAATCTGAGCACACGGGCCTACAACATTTCCGCCTCCATCGGAAATGCAGCCGCCGCAGCCGGGATTTGAACCCGCGCCCTGCGGGTCAGCAGCCGAGTACCTTAGCCACTAGACCACCGTGGCGGGGCCACCGTCATCTTCTTCATCTGTATATAATCATCATCACGAAAAACGTCGTCTTCGTTCGAAAGGTTGATGAGGCAATTTGGCCTAATAAAAGCCGTCGAGTCTCCAACGCTGCTACTGTCTTACAGAGTGGTAAAGGTGCAGGGTACTTCCCCTGTCCGCTGTCATGGCTCAAGAACCGCTGCCCGGAACATCCAGCATCCCTGTCCAACAAACCATTCCTGCGTGGATCGTCAACACCCGGCAGCGCAACCCACCCATCTTCTCTGGTCTTCCACGCGATGACGTCGAGGTATGGCTAAAAGAATACGACATGACCAGTGTTTATAACCAATGAGATGAGCCTCGAAAACTTCGTCACGTCGCCTTCTATCTGTCCGATGTCGCGAAAACGTGGTTTTTTAACCACACGAGCAGCTTCCCAGATTGGCCTACTTTTGCTCAACAAGTCTGTAGGACTTTGAAGAAACCGAACATCCATTCCGAAGTGTCGAAACAAAAGCTCGATGGGCGTGCCCAACATCCCGGGGAGACGTACACTTCGTACATTGAAGACGTCCTTGCCCTTTGCCACCACGTGAACTTGGCGATGGCAGAAGCTGATCGTGTTCGCCACATCATCAAAGGGATAGGCCATGTCTCGTTTAAAGCTCTGGCTGTTAAAAACCCTACCATCGTTGAGGACGTCATCACGACATGTCAGCATCTCGATGAACTCCAAGCCATTCGATTGCACCCAGACCACACAGACGGCAGTGACGGCCGGCTTTCTTCGGATGCGGATTTGCGCGCTAATTCGAACTCTGATTCGCGAGGAACTTCAAGTGCAAGGGTTGTCATGCGCACCTGCCCCTTGGCCTCACTCTCAATCTGCTGGTATGCGCGACATCATCAAAGAGGAGCTCTCATCCATGGCTGGCGCCCTCCCATCGAACACTACGGTGGCACCAACACCACCCATGACGTATGCGCAAGTCGCTGCCATGCCACCTGCCTTGCTTCAGCACGCGCATCCTGTTCCTGCTCAGTTCAATGTAGCAGCATTTGCACCACACTTGCCTGTCCCAGCGCCAGTACCAGCGCCTGTGACAGCTCCAGCACATTACACCCCCTGGCGCTCGCCTCACCCAATAAGTTACTATTGTGGCATTCGGATCCATACTTCACGATTTTGCTGCAAGCGTTAACAGGACGAACGCCGTGGCTACGATGTTTACTAAAGGAATTTGGAGCCATCCCCGAACCAGTACCAGCGACCCCATACGACACGTTCCTTCTCTCTGGCTTCTCCACTCGCTGCACCTCCCCCCCTGCTATCCCGTACACCACTGGTCCCCTTCATCTCTGCGACGCTCAACATCTCCTGTGAGACCGGCTCTACCTACTTCTGACTACCACTCGGAAAACTAGCTGGTGCAGTATTTGGAGGGAAAACTGCATCGCTCGAACAAACACCGAGGCCTCCAGCGGGCCCAGGCAACTTGTTGTTAGTGTATGTGGAAGGGGTACCAGTTCAGGCATTGGTGGACACGGGGGCTGCTATTTCTGTTATTCATGCGGATTTGTGTACTCATCTATGTAAGGTTACCACACCTTATACTGGCACTCTCTTACTTAGCACAAATGACTCGCAGATACGGCCATCAGCACAGTGCACTGTTAGAGTTTTCATTGATGGGATCCGGCATCATATTCAGTTGTGCTTGGCTTCTTGTGCTTTTATGCTTATTTTAGGATGGGACTTTTATTCTGACGCTGCTGCTTCCATCTCTTGTCAACAACGACTCATACATATGCGAGAGACGGATGATATTTTCCCGAAATCGTCACGTGACCAGCTACGAATAGCCAATGAATTCCTTGTGCCACCTAATCACGAGCACGTTATCACGGTTATGTCTGACTCCATTGACCACGGTGACGTCCTAGTCAGTCCATCAGCCTGTTGTCTATCCAGAGGTATTGCACTTTCATCGAGTATTGTCCGCTTATCCAACGGCACTGCATTTCTCGCAGTACTGAATATCACAAATGAGCCGATTCTGCTGACCAAGGGCACTGTTGTAGTTTCCAGCGTGGACACACAACCTATCTCTGTAGTGGCTTCGGATACCAGCCTGGTGAAATCACGTTCAATACCAACAGATGCTCCACCTACTACGCTCTCGTCAATGTCATCCCTACGGATCTTACTCCCCCACAAGCAGACGAACTACTGGCGTTGTTGTTTAAGCATAAATTTTCTTTCGATGTACATTCCACTGGTCTAAGCCAGACTTCTGCGCTGGCTCATCGCATACACACCGACGGAACTTCTATTGTCCGTCGTCGACCTTACCGTGTTTCTTCCAGCGAACATGAAATCATCGACAAGCACGTTGCTGATATGCTCAACCAAAACATCATCCGCCCCTCCTCAAGCCCTTGGTCGTCACCTGTCGTTCTCGTACGAAAAAAAGACGGTTCGGTGCGATTCTGCGTTGACTACCGTGCATTAAACAAAGTAACCAGAAATGACGTATATCCCTTGCCTCGTATTGATGATGCCTTAGATTCCTTACAAGGAGCGGAATATTTTCCGACCCTTGACCTGCACTCCGGTTATTGACAAATTTCAATGCACGAGGATGGCGAGGAAAAAAACTGCCTTTGCTACACCCGACGGACTTCACGAATTTAACGTAATGTCTTTCGGCCTCTGCAACGCGCCAGCAACGTTCGAACGACTGATAGACACTTTATTGCGGGGCTATAATTGGGAAACATGCTTACGTTACCTTGACGACATCGTCATATTTTCTTCAACATTCGAACAGCACTTGCAGCACCTAGATGAAGTTCTGACGTGTCTCGCAGCTGCTGGCCTCCAGCTCAACACCAAGAAGTGCCACTTTGCTAGCAAAAGTAGCAAAAGTAATAAAGTACTCGGACATCTCTTCAGTAAAAATGGAATCCGGCCTGATCCCGGCAAGATTACCGCCATTCTTCACTTCCCGGTGTCCCAACGCGTCAAAAAGCTCCGAAGCTTTCTCGCCCTTGCGTCGTACTTCCGGCGCTTTATACGCGACTTCGCAACCATTGCTGCGCCACTTCACCAACTTCTTTCTTCGGAAGCGTCATACGTATGATCGGACGAATGCCAAATGGCTTTTGACACCTTCAAACGTGCCTTCATGTCTGAGCCAGGGCTTTGTCATTTCGATAACGCCGCACCCACTCTCCTCCATACTCATGCCAGCGGACACTGACTCGGCGCTGTACTTTTGCAATGAACAGAGTGTTATGACGAACGTGTGATCGCATACGCTAGTCGCACCCTCACAGTAGCAGAGAAAAACTACACCATCACCGAGCAGGAGTGTCTCGCTGTTGTCTGGGCCATCCAGAAGTTTCGACCTGATTTTCACGGCCACCACTTTACCATCGTCACTGACCACCACGCTTTGCGCTGGTTGTCGACGTTGAAGAATTTGTCTGGACGTCTCGGACGCTGTATACTTCGTCTCCAAGAATACGAGTTTGACGTCATCTACAAATCGGGCAAGAAACACAACGAAGCCGATGCCCTTAGCCGCTGTCCTTTACAATCCTCATCAGGCACTCCTGGCCTGTCGCCAACTGTGAGTGAATCCATCAAAGTGTCTCCGTCAGTTCATTCACTCGCCGCTGTCGATTTTGATTCCACCTTCTGCAACGAGACGTTTGCATCCCACCGACACCGCGTCACTTACTGTCGCTCTATATTGCAGTGCCTGCAGGGCTCCTCTCGACCTCTCAACGCCCGCGCCCGTCGACAGCTGCGGAACTTCAAGACTGAAAACTGAATAATTTACCGCTTTGTCTTCCACCCCAAAGGACAGTGCTGGGTACCTGTTGCTCGTCGTTCCCTAAGGGCGCATATTTTAGAGGCGTTTCACGATGACCCCAAGGCTAGTCATCTCGGTTTTAAAAAAACCTATGAACGCAACCGCTGTCGTTTTGCCTGGCTTGGGCTTTTGAACAGCGTAGCGCAATATGTTGCGTCATTCTCACCATGCAAACGCCACAAGCGACCCACTTCCTCCCCTGCCGGTCTTCTACAACTCTTCCGTGTCCTGACGCCCCTTTCTATGTCATTGGCATTAACCTCTGCAGACCACTACCAATATCAGCTAGCGGCAAGCGCTGGATTGTCACAGTAATTGACCACTTAACAAGGCATGCCGAAACAGCTGCACTTCCTTCAGGATCAGTAGAGGACATTGCCACGTTTTTTTGGAGGCAATCTTTCTAAAACATGGTGCACCACGCATCTTATTGAGCGATCGCGGCAAGGCGTTTCTCTCGAAGCTCCTCGAACAAGTCCCCCATGCATGTAATACGATTCATAAGACGACATCCAGCTACCATCTCTAGACTAACGGCCTCACAGAGCGCTTCCATCGAACTTTGACCGACATGATATCTATGTATATCAACGCCGATCACACCAACTAGGATACCATTGTACCATTCGTGACTTTTGCGTACCTTACCGCTACGCAGCGCACCATGGGCTATTCCGCATTCTTTCTCGTCTATGGCCGTCAACCAACATCTCCGCTCGACATCTTCTTTTTTGACGTCCCTGCGAACCGGTCATCGTCATCGAGGAAGCACCTAATCTCTCGCCTGGCCGATTGTCGCCGACGCGCTCATCTCAATACAGAGGCAAGCCAACAAGAGCAGAAGACTCGCCACGATGACGTCCACCACGTAGTTCACTTCAATACTGTTGTGGACCCCGACGTGGGTTCCTGGCCAGTGCGATAAGTTTTACTTACGTTTTATCGGCCCCTATGCTATAGTCGAGCAGACGTCTCCTGTTAACTATCGAGTAACTCCTGTTGTCATGCCTTCCGGCGGCCGTTTGCGAGGTACGGAGGTTGTTCACGTGTTGCGCTTAAAACCATTCGTGCGCCGTACACCACCGTCATAAACAGCGGCCTAACTGGCTGCTTCTGCGCGAGGGGAAATTAGTGTAAGCACAATATTCACAACGCTTCACCTTCATCTTCTTCATCTGTATATAATCATCATCATGAAAAACATCGCCTTCGTTCGAAGAGTTGATGAGGCGATTCGGCCTAATGAACGCCGTCGAGATTCCAACGCTGCTACTGTCTTACAATATATATATATATATATATATATATATATATATATAGTTAAAAGCAGAGCAAAATAGAAGTTAGACTAAGAGCAGCCGGCCTGGGAGACAGGCGTTGTCTCTTGCTTTCTTCATTAAATTGGCGCAGTTGATGAAGACGAACTCCTACGCTTACGGTTCTTCATTCAAAGTACCTGGCACCGTGCAGCCGCAGTATGTGCAGCTTAAGGATGGCGTCCAGCCCTCCTCAACACTTGCTCACCTGCCACCACTGCCACCCCCGTTTGGGAACGGCGTCTAGGTCTCCTCGATGGCTCATCAGCATCGCACTGAGGTTCGGTACCTGTCTACGACGAGACACTGTCCACGAGTTTTCGGCGAAGGAATTCACCAACGTGGTTTCCGGAACCGCCGCGTACACTACTCTCATGATCGAGGACATCGCCGTGCTGTGACGGTCAAATATTTAGCTGTCACCGCTAGGGCTATCAGGGCAGATTATCCGACCAAGCAGCGCAGATTATTTGTGCTGCCACGCGCCTGTCGCAACAATTGGAGAGCTTGACGTCTCTTTATTGCTCTTCCTCTGATTATCCTGTGAGTACCGCAGCCACCGCGGCGATGTTCGTGAACACCGCCCAGGGGTTGTCGGGAGCCGCACCTTACAACGACCTGAAGCACTTGCGTGTATCCACGCAACTATATCACAGCAGCTCAGCCGTTTTGCATAGTCGAACTTCGGGTGCTTGGCTGACGCTTTGCTCCTGCCCGCTGAATATACAGCGCGGGTTGGCTGCAGCTTTCAGAATAATGTCTTCGAGTGGGTTTCAACCATACACTCGCTCGGTACTGTCCATATCACCTCGTTACACCACAAATGGCTGATGGCGATCGGCAACCTTCGAGATGTTCCCTCAGGTTGGCATGCCTACAAAGGTGTTTGGCAGCCATCGTGATCCGAGTGCTGTGCTAAGTCGACAAGCCTGTTCCGCTCACTTTTCGACTCCGGCAAACACATGCTTGCCGGCGGAGCCTCTACTACACATGACATTTTCGAGCCACACCACAGCGAAGCTGTAGCTCGCGCATGGCATCGACAAGACGTCTGCCCTACCCCATCTGAGAACGTCTGTGAACACTGTAATATTGTAACGGGTGCAAGAGGAGAAACGTCAAAATCTAGTTTATTATGAGCAAACTTGTGCCCTGAAAGTTATGTGCGAAAAGATGGAAGAGTCCGCTAGAGCGTTCCAAAACAAAAACTGTTCATCCGCCAACACACCTTCTTCTTCTTCGCTGCCACAACCCACACTGACTCGTGCCCGTAAACAAGAAGCATGAGTCGTGCGGCCACAAGCAGGAGTGCGCACAAAACTGTGGATGCTGATTCTTCATAATGTAGCATGGTGTAAACAGTCTGTGGCATTAGTCCCCCTTCAAAATACGCATTGTCTCGTAGCGCGATGGAGGGAGGCAAATAGAAAAAAGGAGCGTTTTTATTCCCTCTCATGATAGGGATTCATACGAACGACGTGTACGACTTCTGCGCTGTTTTGCCGCTTTGAACGGATGTGTCCATCGGTGATGACTTCGTAGTTTAGGTCACTAATTTGTCAAAGAACCTTATAGGGGCCAAAGTATCGACAAAGAAGCTTTTGTGATAGGCCGCGGCGTTGGATTGGTGTCCATATACACACTCGCTCGCATGAGTTGTACTTAACTTTTCTGCGGCGCAGATCGTAGTGGCTTGCGTCCTTGTTTTGCTGTTGATGTATTCGGTGTCATGCCAACTGGCGTGCTTCTTTGGCCCTTCGCAAAAAGTCGTGAAGTTCAGATGGTTCGTAATTGTCGTTGTCTACTGGTAACATGGCATCGAGTGTCGTAGTGACAGTGCGACCGTAGACCAGCTGAAATGGTGTGACGCGGATGGTCTTCTGCACGGCCGTATTGTAGGCGAAGGTTGAGTATTGCAAGATTTCGTCCCACAATTCATGCTCAATGTCAACGTACATCGACAGCATGTCGGCGAT
Source organism: Rhipicephalus microplus (assembly GCF_013339725.1). Lineage (NCBI taxonomy): Eukaryota > Metazoa > Arthropoda > Arachnida > Ixodida > Ixodidae > Rhipicephalus > Rhipicephalus microplus. The sequence goes on from NC_051171.1 coordinate 87,332,571, forward strand.
GGTGCGGTTCAGGCGTTCTGTCACCCGTTGTTTTGGGGATGGTATGCAGTGGTCCTCCTATGGCTGGTGTTAGTCATTGTCATTAAGGACTGCATCAAATCAGCCGTGAAGGCTGCTACTCGATCGGTAATCACGACGACTGGGGCTCCATGGTGAAAAACAATATTCTGAACGAAAAACTTTGCGACTTTTGTTGCCGTTTCTCGCTCAAGGCAGCCGGTTTCAGCGTATCGTGTCAAATAGTCAGTCGCAACTATTATCCACCTTTTTCCTAATGCCGACATTGGAAATGGTTCGAGAAGGTCCATTCCAACCTGTTGAAACAGAATCGCAGGGGGCTCTATAGGCTGGAGAAGGCCGGCCGTCTTGAGGAGTGATGTTTTACGCCTTTGGCACTCGCGACATGTCTGGACGTAATGCTTTACGGACGCTAGCAGCTTGGGCCAGCAGTATTTCTGACAAATTTTGGCGAATGATCGACATGCGCCCAAGTGACCCGCAGACGGTTTATCATGACAGGCTTCTCAGACTTCATGCCTCATGGCTTATGGTACAACGAGTAAGAACTTCTCCTTGTTGTGTTCGAAATTCCTCTTGTAAAGTGCATTATCTCAGAGGCAGAGTGAGGATAACCCTCTCTTAAATGCGCGAAGAACTTGTTCGTCGTGCCCTTCAAGATACTTAATAATAGGAGCAGTTCCATGTCAGCCCGTTGATATTCGGCGCTTTCTGAGGTTTTTATCACACAAAGTAGTAGGAAGTCCTCTTCTGAAAGAGTCAAGTCGACTGGTGAACGTGATAAGCAGTCAGCATCATCATGCTTTCTGCCAGACCTATATATGACCGTGATGTAATATTCTTGGAGCCTGAGACTTCATCTCGCAAGCCGTCCCGATGGGTCTTTTAAGCTCGCCAGTCAACAAAGTGAGTGGTGATCGCTGACGGCACGGAATGGCCTGCCGTAGAGGTATGGCTTGAACTTGCTGATCGCCCATATGACTGCCAAGCACTCTTTTTTGGTGGTTGCAGAGTAGTTTCTTTCCGCTTTTGAGAGAGTGTGGCTAGCATATGCTATCATTTTCGCTTCTCTATTTTGCCATTGCACCAGGACCGCACCTAAGCCAAGATTGCTGGCATCTATATAAACTTCCGTATCTTCGGTTTCGTTGAAGTGGGCCAGGATAGGCGGGGCTTGCAAACGTTTCTTTAGTTCGTTGAATGCACTGTCTTGTTCGGTGCACCAAATAAATGGCACGTCCTCTTTTGTGAGTCTAGTTAGATGTTCCGCAATTTTTGCAAAATTTTTCACAAACCGTCTTTAATAAGCACATAAACCCAAAAATCTGCGTACCTCCTTCTTGTCTTTTGGCTTTGGAAACGGCCCCACGGCCACAGTCTTCTCCGGGTCCGGGTCAACACCTTTAGCGCTGATTACATGACCGAGAAAACGAAGCTTCTCGAATCGAAACTGACATTTTCCGGTTTAATCGTCAAGCCGACTGACTGGATAGCCTGAAGTACCGAACGTAGTTGCTCTACATGCTGTTGAAATGTTGCTGAAAACACCACAACGTCGTGCAGGTAGACTAAGCACGACTGCCATTTGAGGCCTGAAAAGACGCTGTCCATCATGCGCTGGAATATTGCAGGCGCACAACAGACGCCGAATGTGAGTGCTTTAAACTCATATTGACCATCCGGGGTTACGAAAGCAGTCTTTTCGCGGTCGCTTTCGTCCACTTCGATTTGCCAATAACCTTTTTTTTAAATCCGAACAAGAGAAATACCTTGCGTGCCGTAGCCGACACAACGTATCATCAATACGCGGCAAAGGGTAGACATCCCGCTTGGTCACCCTGTTTTGCTTTCTGTAATCAACGCTGAATATCAGCGTGTTGTCCTTTTTCTTCACATGAACTACAGGCGACGCCCACTGGCTATTGGATGGCTGTACAACATCGTCCTCCAGCATCTCTTCCACTTGGCTCTTTATGATCTCTCGTTCCTTCGGTGATACTCTGTACGGATTTTGGTGTACCGGCCTTGTAGCTTCATCTGTTATTATTCGGTGTTTAACAACCTGGGTCCGTCGTACTTTTGACGAGGTAGAGAAACATCAGGTGAAGTCTCTGGGGAGGTCTTGAATGATTTTCTTCTCGGCTGGTGATAGCTTTTGGCTGAATCCAACTCTTGCCAAGACATCGGGCGCAGGCTCCAAAGTAGGTGGCTCTGACACCAGACCACATAAGTCCGTCACTGTTTGAAAACCGTGCAAGAAGGCGATAGCAGTGTCCTTTGCAACATGCTGAATTTCGTTTCCGAAATTCGTGAGCAATACATCGGCACATTCACCACGTAATTGAATAATGCCTCGAGCTACCCAAATGCCTTTCTGTAGCAGTAGTTCGATGTTTGCACCCGCTGTACCCTAAGAATCAATGAATGCTTCATTTCTTAAAACGACTATTTCGCTGCATAGTAGGGGCACGGTAACATTACAATCTATAACACGTAATGCAGCGTACTCCGGCTCATTTGTGTTTGTGGCCAGTTTGGTCGAAAAAGACACACTAGAATTCTGCAGGTTGATTATAGCTCCGTTTGCTAGCAGAAAATTTGTTCCGAGTAATAAATCTCTACAGCATTCCGGAAGTACGACAAAGTCAGCAACGTAAGTAGCGCCTTGAATTCCGAATAATCAGCACCTGTGTCAACTAAAATGTTAAATTCACATCCGTCTACAGTAGCGCGTAAGTCTGAAGAAATGTCTTTACCTAACCTAGTTGTAGTGTTCTGCTCATCGTTGCTGCACTGGGACCTTGACGGAAGATCTTCAGTTGGTCGGACATCAGGGGCCTTGCCTCCATAAGTCGCTGGCTTCAGGTTTCCTGATGGGGACTGCTTCAACGACGGTGCGTTGAGGTTAAAGGTCGAGAAGGTGAACTAAATCGTCGAGGACTTGGTGATCGATAGCAAGCAGGCGCTGGTGATCTAGGCTGATGCTGGAAACCAGCAGTTTGAAACAGATAGCCGGACAAGTAATCTTCGATTTCAACGGGTCTTTCACCATTTCGAGGTGATGGTGCGGTTGGAGAAAATCCGCGGAGACCAACTCATCGGTATGGACACATTCTGTACAGGTGTCCAGCTTCGCCGCAGTGAAAACACAGAGGCGTCCTGTCTGGTGTGCGCCATACGTCGCTTTTTCGTGGCCTCAAATGAGCTGGATAGTTTGAGCCACGCGAAGCCGGTCGGTAGCTACCGGGAGCTGCAAACGAAGCAGTATGCACGGCGGGCTGGCGCACAGCATCGGCGTAAGTTGTTACGAGGCGTTACTACAATTGCTGTTCAAGTCGAACAGGTTGCGCCTCAGGTTCGGCTTGAAGAATGGCGCGGCGAACTTCATCTCTAATCAGGGTAGTGAGAGACGAAACTGGCGGTGCGACTTGTCGGGGCAGCAGCTTCTGGAGCTTTTCCTTCACAATGGATCGCACCACTTCCCTCAATGCTTCACTGCTGCTGCCCAGGTTTGCAGAGAGGACATCTGCAGGAACACTACTTTTATCATGATTGTAGTGACGGGAGCGCTGCTGCAATGCCCACTCTATGGAGGTGGCTACGGTGCGGAACTCAGCAACTGTACGAGGTGGGTTGCGTACCTAACCGCAAATAACTCCTGTTTGACACCTCGCATCAAGTGACGCAGCTTTTTCTCTTGATTCATGTTCGAGTCAGCGCGTTTGAAAAGGCGGGACATGTCCTTAATATAAATGCCAAATCTTTCATTCGTGTGCTGGTTCCTGGACTGTAGAGCGTTCTCCGCCTTTTCCTGATGATCCGTGCTGGCATATGTAGCTACTATTTGTCGTCGAAACTCTTCCCATGTCGGTATGAACGCTTCGTGGTTTTCATACCACGTCCTCGCTGCTTAGTCCAATGCGAAGTACACGCGACGCAGTTTCGTTCATCCCAGCCATTGATCTTCGCAACCCGCTCGAAGTGTTCTAACCATTCCTCCACATCCTCGAACATGTCACCATGGAAGGGCTCAGGCAAGGACGGTGGGGACAGAATAAATTCCGATGATGTCACCTGGTAAGCCATTGTTCCGTTGTCAGTGGACGCTGCTTGTGTTTCTGGAGAACTAAGGAGGGAAGCAAAATTAGGCGGCTCTCCTTGAAGGCGGCGACTTGAACGCTGGTGTACCGGAGTCAGTGTGCCAGGTTCCAATCGTTGAGGATCGGGGCTTCGCTCTCTTTCGCCAAGGAGGCTTTCAATCATACCCAGCACCATCCACCAGAATGTAATGGGTGCAAGAGAAGAAACGCCAAAAACTAGTTTATTATGGGCGAACTTGGGCCCTGAAAATTATGTGCGAAAAGATGGAAGAGTCTGATAGAGCGTTCCAAAACAAAAAAGTTAGCAGCATATCCACGGAGTGAATAATGGAGTGTGGGGCGAAGCATTCGTCCCTCCATTCGTTTTTGCTTCCTTCCGTCTGTGCGACTGTCCATGCGTCCATCCGCCCATCCGTGCGTGCGTCCGTTCCTGCGTTCGTCCATGCATCCGCCCCTGCGTCCGTTCATGCGTCCATTCATGCATCTGTCTGTGTGTCCGTTCGTCCATCTATTCAACACTCCAAGTACCACCATCTCGCATCTTTTAAACATATATTCCCCATATAGAAACACCGCCATCCAGCGGGCATTCCAAGGACTGAATGAGAGGTGGCACACGCACACTTTCTAACAGCTTGCGCTTCGGGTTCACTTTCCACCTTTAACCACCTCGGGTTCATCGTATATACTAGTTCACTGTATTCATGGCACTGTGGCCCAACACTCGCTAAACCTTTCTATTATAACGTTGGGCGTCGTAATTTTGCTGCTGGGTGATTCGGACGCGCGCAAGCTGCCTTGCTTCTTCTGCTCGATTGGTAAAAGATACAGCGTCCAAATCGATGTCATTGCAGTCGTGACGTAACATGGCGTCAAGCATCGTCGTCACATCATGGCCATGAAGGAGACTGAACGGCGTTCTTCGTGTAGTTTCTTGCTGCGATGTATTATAGGCGAACGTGATATACGGTAGAATGTCGTGCCAGTTTGTGTGATCTAGTTCTTGCGGCGTTCTTCGTGTAGTGTGTAGTTTCTTGATGCGCTGTATTATACGCGAACGTGATGTGCGGATGATGTCGTCCCATTTCTTGTGATCGTCCCAGTTCTTGTCAACGTACATACTCAACATGTCGGCAATAGTCTTGTTGAGGCGTTCTGTTAAGCCATTGGTTTGTGGATGATAGGAAGTGGTTTTCCCATGGGCTGTTCCACTGAGCTCAAGCACTGTCTCCAGGAGTGCGGCCATGAAAGCGGCAATTAGATCCGTTTTTATGATTGTCGGAGCACCGTGCCTCAGGACGATATTTTCTACGAAGAATCGTGCGGTTTCAACGGTGGTGCCACTTGACAAAGCTTTTGTTTCCACGTAGCGCGTAAGATAATCAGTGGCGACTATTACCCACTTGTTGCCAGCATGGGAAGTCGAATATGGTCTAAGGAGATCCATTACAATTTGGGCAAAAGCTATCGTAGGCACTTGAATTGGTTGTAATAGTGCAGCTGGTTTTAATGGTGGCGATTTTCGTCGCTGGCTATCGAGGCACGTGCGCACGTAATGCTTCACAATAGCTGGAAGTCTTGGCCAGTAGTATTTCTGTTGGATTCTGGCGAATGTGCGTGTGTATCCGAGATGACGAGACGTTGGCTCATCGTGGCAAGCACAAAATATCTCCTCACGGAGTGACGTCGGAACGACAAGTAGGTGGGTGCCTCCTCTGGGAGAAAAGTTCTTCTTATAGAGAACACCACTGCGTAAGCAGACTTACGGCAGGCTCCTTGCAAATCTTCTAGGGACGGTTGTTGTCTGGCCATTCAAAAATTCAATAAGGGGAAGCAACTCACTGTCTTCTTTCTGCTTGCACGAAATCGTAGTGGTGTCGACGACTCCTACAAACGCCATGCTGTCATCTATGTGTCATCTTTACGCTTTATCGGTGACCTTGATAAGCAATCGGCGTCGGCGTGCTGCCGTCCGGACCTTTACACGACCGTCATATGAAGCTCTTGAAGGCGTAAGCTCCATGGTGCGAGCCGACCAGACGGGTTCTTCAAGTTGGTCAGCCAGCAGAGGGAATGATGGTAGCTGACTACGTGGAAGGAACGACCTTATAGGTACGGACGAAACTTCATAACCGCCCATACGACAGCAAGACACTCTTTTTGCGTTGTGGAGTAGTTGGACTCGGCGCGGAAAAGCGTCTTACTAGCATATGCGATCACACGCTCGGCTGAGTTTTGCCACTGGACGAGTACAGCGGCTAAACCCACGTTGCTGGAATCTGTGTGGACCATGGTAGGAGCATCCTCATTAAAGTGAGCAAGCACAGGCGGAGTCTGCAGGCGTTGTCGGAGATCATCAAATGCCACCTTTTGATCGTCATCCCATGTGTACGAAACGTTTTCTCTTGTGAGTCGTGTTAACGGCGAGGCTATGTAGGAGAAATCGGCAATAAACCTTCGGTAGTATGCGCATAGGCCAAGGAAACGCATGACTGCTTTCTTGTCTTTTAGCACCGGAAATTTTCTGACGGCCGCAATTTCATCGGGATCAGGTCGAACACCTTCATGGCTCACCACATGACCTAAAAATTGGAGCTCCTTGAAACCGAAATACACTTCTCGGGTTTCAGTGTCGGGCCCGCAGACCTTAATGCCCTCAATACTGATAGCAGCCTGCTCAGGTGTTCCTCAAATGTTTTTGAAAAAACAATGACGTCGTCTAGATAGACCAGACATGTCTGCCACTTAAGGCCTGACAAAACGGTATCCATCAGTCTCTGAAATGTTGCGGGGGCTGAGCACAATCCGATTGGCAAGACTTTAAATTCATAAAGCCCGTCAGGCGTAACAAAAGCCGCTTTTTCTCTATCTCGCTCGTCGACGTCAATTTGCCAATACCCACTTTTGAGGTCCATTTACGAAAAGTAGTGTGATACCTGAGCCTGTCGAGTGAATCATCGATGCGTGGTAATGGGTATACGTCTTTCTTTGTGACACGGTTCCGCTTGCGACAAAAACACGGTTCCGCTTGCGACACAGTTCCACTTGCGACGGTTCGACAAAAAATCGCAAGCTACAGTCTTTCTTTTTAACCAGCACTACCGGCGATGCCCACGGACTTCTTGACGGCTGGATGACGGCATCATCGAGCATTTTCTTCACTTGTTCCTGATTTGCTTCACGCTCTTTCGGTGCTACGCGATATGGGTTCTGTCGTATTGACCTTGCCGTCTCCTCCGTTATTATCCGATGCTTCGGCAGTGGCGTTTGACTGACCCTCGAGGTCGATGAAAAACAGTCTTTGAACTGGTGAAGAAGATCTACTAGACGCTGTCTCTGCGCTGGTGGCAAATCCGTGCTTACGTCAATAGGTGTTGGGGCTGACGTGGCTTGCGGCTTGTCCTGTTGTACTACACAGCACTCTCGAATTTCGGTGATCTCGTCGAAGTAGGCAACTGTAGTGCCTCGTGTAATGTGTCGTCCCTCGTTGGTAAAATTCGTCAACAGAACCTCTCCTTCACCGCACACAACATTGACGATACTTCTGGCAACCGCAACACCACGAGAGAGTAGAAGCATCAATACTTTTTCAGCGATTCCTTCTCCAGTATTCTGCTCGCTGCACGTGACTGAAACAAGGTGGCACGATAACGGAGGTACGGTCACATCGTCAATGACTCGCAGGGATTTTCGGTGTAGCACGGCGCTTTGATCCACTGAAAAGTTCAGTACACTGTCCGGAATATTGATGATGGCACCATATTCCCGCAAGAAATCCATCCCCAAGATTGCGTGTTTGCAACACTCAGAAAGAATAACAAAAGTTGCGACGAAGGATGCATCCCCTATCTTCATTCTTGCGGTGCACTTTCCGTGAGGGTTGAGTAGCATCCCTCCAGATCCTTTAATCTGTGGTCCTTTCCATTCCATTCTAACCTTCCTGAGCGTGTCTGCCGGACTCTCACTCATTATTGAGAAGTCCGCGCCAGTGTCGACAAATGCCTTGACGTCATGTCCGTCAATCGTAATTGCAACTTCAGGAGTAACAACCCCATCTTTCGTCGATTCATTGAAAGTGTGTCTCTCTTCGCTCTGCAGTATTGGGGGATTTTCAGTACTTCGACGATTTGCAACCTTCCCCTCTGAGTTCGCTGGTTGTAGTTTCCCCGGCGTGGACTAGGAGATCTCCCTCTTGGCATGTCAGTGGTGCTCCGTCTAGAGGATGGAGAATAACGCCCAGGAGAGGGTGAGCGTGACCGAAACCTAGGAGGAACTTCCCGCGGGGTCATGACACTTGTGTCGAGGTCAGGTGACCCGCTAAATGCCACCGAGGAACAGTGGAAGGACACACTTGGTACCCTGCGGCGCAATACGGGCAATAGCGAACGATGTGGCCTGCTTCCCCACAATTAAAGCACAGGGGCCTATGATCAGGAGTACGCCAGTGTCAGTTTTGCGAATGGTGGCCACCTCAGCGTCGAAGTTTCTCAGTAGTACCAAGGTGCTGTCGGCGGATGTTGCTGGTGCTACTGATATGGTGTCGGCACGTTCGCTGGCTGTCGGTGGACTACGTCTGCATAGCTTGCCCTGGGAGTGCACGTGTTCGGCTCAGGAAGCGAGAGTGCTTGCCTGATCTGGCGTACAACTTCCGTTACTGAGGCGATCGCGCAGTCATTCGCTTTGGCGACGAGCTTCTTGACCTCTTCTTGTACGATTTCTCGTATTAGTTGGCGCAAAGAACCTTCGTCGGGTGTTGTTGCTGTGGTCGTGGCTGCCACGCTGATCGGTGCACTGTGGGTTGGGCGGTCATACTGGCGATAACGTAGATGCAGTGCGCGTTCGATAGATGTCACCTCCTTGGAGATTTCATCCACACTTGTTGGCGGGTTTCGTAGGATACCAGCGAAAAGCTGCTACTTAACGCCCCGCATGAGGTGGCTATCCTTTTTGGCTTCGGGCACATTGAGATCTGCTCAACGAAATAGCCGCGCCATGTCCGCAACAAACATCGCAACGAATTCATTTGGTTTCTGAATTCGTGACTCGAGGAGACGCTGTGCGATTTCTCGTCTTCAGTGCTCGTGAACGTGTCCAGGAACTTCTGCCAGAACTAGTCCCAAGACGCAACTTGTGAACCATGTTCGGGCTCCGTCTTCAAGCGGAAAATAAACGTAGTCCAATTTCTGTCTGATGTTCCACCCGTTAACATTCGCTGTGTGCTCGAATTCCTCGAGCCAGTCATGTGCATCCTCATATGCGTTTCCGTGGAAGTCAACCGGAAGTCGAGGGTTCAAAACAGTCACCTGTGTCGTGCTTGGGCTGGACATGTTGGGGCCAGTGCTTCCAGGCGCCGTCATGCTGTCTGGCACAGTCACGCTTTCCGGCAATGGACGAAACTCCGGGTTGAGGCCTGACAGGCGCCGGCTGCTACGGTGAATGGGGGTGTCGATGCGCGGAAGTCTTTCTGGACTAAATTCAGGGCTGTTGTCAGGCGTCCCGAACATGTACCCAGCGCCTCCACCAGTTTCACAATGCAGAAACAGCAGCAGTCGAATACAGGAAACTCACTTTAATTGTACCAGAACACTGGCAAACTGATCGGAGGAGAACCTCGTCTTCTTCTCTCGCTGCGCGTGTTATTCGTTGTTCTCTTGGTGCTGCATATTCAATGTGGCAATATTACAGCGATGTGGCAATATTACAGCTATGATCCTTACAGCGTTCCAAGTGCTGTAAGGATCATAGAGCTGTTTCTTTAACATAACAGAAGCATTTAGCTTGCCATTGAATAACACTTTTGTCACAGCCATGATCAGAATCTAACAGGGCGCAAATCTCTGCACTTGTATGGTGAAGGTCTCATCAGCGCGATTGAAACAAGGATATTGAAACGAATACACGCGTACGCTTTTCGTAACATCGAAGTCGAAAATTTGTCGAACAGCAACGTCGTTCGGACGGCACCAGTGAATTGCAGAAGTTAGCGCAGACCGTAGCCATAACTAAATATTTCATTGCTCTAACCATTTTGCTTCGCTGCTCGAGCTCAAGCGTGTTGGTGGCATGTGCCGCTTTGTAATATCCACTGCAATTGGGATATATTCAATGCACAAGAAAAAGTATGCTTTTATTTTTACCTTGCCGAAGGATGTTTTACAATCGAAAATTACAAGATCTCACGCACAGTGGGAATCAAGAATATGCAATGCACGAATGAGGAAGGTTGATATGTCACATTAAAACCACCACAACGTGACAAGGTGGAAGCAAATATGCCGTACACGACTTCCGCCTCATGAGTATTATGTATTGAGTCGTTGTTTACCTTCGTCATCTATTCAGATCATGTAATACCAAATTTAGATATATGGAGCTAGCGACATGGCCACGAGCCCGCTAAGAACGTGCTATGTTGTGGTGTTCTTACATTACTCACGTGTCATTATTATCTTGTTTGCACCAGTGATATATGTTTGTCATTTGTTGACGCTACGTAACACCAAATTTGGTACATGTAAAGATGACAAAACGGCTGCGAGTGCATCTGAGCAAGCTGAATCTACTCCAACGTAATGTTGACGTGTGCGCAGGCTGGGCACAGCAACGCTACGTTAGCAAAACGCGAGCTTTCTACAGTCTGACGCAAGGCGCGACCGGCGCCACCAGCATCGCTTCTGCCATATACGCAACCGATGCTTCTGCCATATACGACAGAAGTGTCGGGCCGCTTCTGCCGTATATGGCGGAAGCGGCACTTGGCGTGGCAACGCCGGCGTGACGCGACGAAAAGAACGCTGGCGCGCATACGCGAAAGGTCGCGTTCAAGTGTATTGGTGTCTTGACAGTGGCATGCAGTCTTGCTCTCTCATGACACGCATCTTATGATTATCATGTTTGCACCAGTCACACACACTCGTCATACAATGACGTCACGTAATACGAAATTCCGCATATATAAAGCTAGGAAAACGTAACTTAGAAGTGTGGCAGCTTGGGCTAGTTGTTATGGCATGACGACAGTTATAGTGCGAGAACAAAACGACGACACAGAGACTGTCTTTCGTGTCCTTATTGTCTCTGTGTCGTCGTTTTGTTCTAGCGTTATAACAATCGTCATGCTGGGAAAACGGCCGCGAGCGCATCATGAGAGTAGCATGTAGTAAAGTTGTTACATGACACGCATGCCATGATTATCATGTTTGGATGTGTCATATACTTATGTCGTCTGTTCACGTCAAGTGATACCAGATTTTGCACATGTGAAGCGAGCGAAAGAGCCGCGAGCGCATCATGAGCGTAGCATGTCTTTTTATATGACACGCATATCATGATTATCATGTTCGCACGAGTCACACACCTTTGTCATCCATTCACGTAGCATAACACGAAACTTGGTATATCTGACGCTAGCGAATTGACTGCGAGTGCATCGTGAGCATGACTTGTAGTCTTGTTGTTACATGACACGCATGTCATGATATATATGTTAGGGTTGGTCGCTTGTGTTCGCCATAAAATCATGTCATACTATTCCAGTTTTGCAACATGCCATGTGAACAAAACCATTGCCGGAGCTGCAGGATCATGACATAAAAATTATGACATTCATGACATACATATCATGATTTTCATGTTCTGGCTAGTCAAATATGTTCTTCATACAATCATGTTAGGCTATACCAAGTTTGGTATCGATACCATTATCGAAATGGCCGGGAAAGATAAAAGTCGTAGGCTCCTAGATATATAGATAAATATATAGATAGATAGATAGATAGATACGCTCAAAGTCGCTTAAGTTCGCTAAAGAATGATCAAAGTGACTCACGAGCGTGAAAAAACATTAACGCTTGACGGGACGTGCCGTGCAAATCTCTGTTTGTGAGCTAGCAGCTGATTGTACATTGTCCCTGTAACTCCCAGTGCGTTGACAACCATATACGTCCAGTGAAAAGCCCTCGGTGTGAAGACAGTTTGCTTGAACATCACTGCTCGATCCAATCTGAGGAATGCTTTCTGGTAAACGACTTTATAGCACCACCAACGCGTCATTCACCAAGCAAACCAACACGGCATCATCAGGGCTTGGAAAGTCTCAAGTTTCATTCATCGCCAATTAGGGGCGAGAAAATCGACATATAAAAAACAACCATAGTGGCGCCGTTCAAATCTGCACTCGGGGACACAAAAAATTTGCTTGGGGCATCATAGTAAGCTCAAAATTTAAAGCGAAGAAAGGCACGATTTTCGCATATATTTGCTCTTTTCCATATAATTGAAAGGCAACATTAGAATTCCGCGTCGTGCGCAGTACATCTGAGCACTAAATTTGTTTAGCGATTGCGGTGCCATGTCAGTTCTGCTATGTATTGTCTTATTGGTGACGGTGATGAAGCGGAAAACATGAGCTGTGGCAGTTCGATGGGGGCAGCTGCAATGCGCGCATATGCGCAGTGATTTTTCATCCGATGCGTGGTGTGGTCCTCAGCATGAAGTTTTCTTTCTAGCACGCTTATATTCGCTTCGGTAAGTCACTGCAGTTGCTTTAGGCATAGTTGCTATTCTGCTGTATGATGCAATAGGAACTGTCACAACGGCCAAGGCATCGATTTCTGCAAATTCCACGGCGGTTACAGGTAGATTATTTTTGTCCATGCGCGCATATTTGGTATTTTTGTCGGCGCTTTCTCTGTCAGACCTTGTTATCGCTGTCAGTGATGTGTATTTGTGGGTTACGTTCAATTGCACGTATAGTGCTCGTGTTCAATGCTTGCGCTTCTCTCGACTTTCGCTTTATCGTGATTTCCTTTCACAAAACCCAACCTCCTTGTGTCCTCTCTTGACCACAGTATGGCGTAATGCAATTAAAAGTATTGAGTGTGTAGCCGTGCTCAGCGGAAGCAGAAGTTTTAATTCAATGCTGTTACTGAAGAACCTCATGCTGGTTTTGACGACCGTTTTGTGATGATAATTCCTACTAACGAGACACGCTTTTTTGTTCGTTTTGCCACAGAAAAAGAAAGCGTGCCTTTTGTGAACACGCGACAATGCTACAAACACAATATTCTTTCTTGCATTGAAACATGATTGCTGGTTTGTTGTCAATAAATATTGTTCTCCGTATTCACTCATGAATTGTTTTACCGGTGCATGCTGCTAATGATTGCTTTGGGTTCCTTGAAATCTTTGTACGCACAGGTATTGTGTTCCGAAGGGCGCTTTGTTCGGGAGCTGGGCGTATGGACGCGCCTAAATCAAGCGGGTGAAAGATAACGAGACACACGTGGCTTTGCATGAGTCCAGGTATCTTTCGTCCACGTCTGTTTCAAAAGGATATCGATAAAGAAACAATCAGCCTAGGCAACCACGTAGGCGCATACGCACCCGGTACGGAATAAAAAAAGGCGGCCATTTGTTTTTTTTTCTGCAAAAAAAAACAAATTTCGTTTTCCGCTTAGAGTTTATTCAGCACCATCCCTTAGTGGCCCTCGACAGTTACATGCGTCACCTCTGCTAATTTTGCGTACTGTTGTGAAGGCTTTAGTTTTCCTTCTCTAAATTGGTTCTTCATTTTATGCGGTCACTCTTCCCGTTTACCTGGGGGTGCGGAAATCATTTCGCTTTTATACCCGGAACAAAAAGAGAATAAAACATTTATTTTCGACCAAGAAAGAAAGTTCGGTGAGCGGGATCATTAGTTCGAAACCCAATAGGCACAGCCCGCTGTACTCGCTAGTCTCACGAAGACTTCTTGGGTCTTCGGATCCGAGCTGGACACAGCTGCCTCCCAGCCTTCAGTGTTTGTGTTGTGCTCTGGGTCTGAGAGGTGGATTGTGTGGGCATTTCACTATCGTGTGGTACAGGGTGGCTGTTTTATTGTCGTAGAACCTGCACTGTGTTGCACATGTGTCGTGATCTATCTTGGAGAGTATGTATCGATTGGGGTAAGACAAGGTCTGCAGGTGGCGCCACGCTACCTGATATTCTTTATTGAGCTTTTGTCCGGGGATGGAAGTTTCTGTCTTTCGATGAAAATGATAAGCAAACTTTATTTCATTAGCAGAAAGATCCTCCTCCCCTTTTATGTGCGAGAAGAAAAGGGAGGACCAAACCTGGACGACGGCCATGTTCCCAAGGGCTCTGGTGGCGTCTTTGGCCTGCCGTATTAAGCAGGCTTGTAAATGAGGGTCAGAGCTGAGGAGCGCGGTATCCCATCCACTCTCGTCTGGAAATTCACCTCTCATAGGTACCTTCGACAATGCCCATAAAATGTGGCTCAAGTCCACCCTGTTGTGGCAAAATTTACGCTTGTCTGATTGAAGTTCCCGCACGCAGCCGTTCACTATTGCCGGACTAGGAAACATATGGGTCTGGAGTAGGCGCCACGCCACCGCCTGTTCTTTGTTCAATGACAAGTGTGCGGGAGGAGAAAATTTCCTGCTTAGCCTGTAATACTGCGTAATATTTCTGTAAGTGCTCATCCGCTCAAATCTCTCAACATTCTCTCCCCTCGACCAGGGCAATCCAGAGGCTCGGATTGTAAGTCCTCAAGCTGTCTGGTGTGCAGCCTCACTGCCGGGTAAGGAGCAGTGATCGGGTGCCCAGACAATATGAATTGTTCGTTGGTCTTTGCATCCAGCCAATATTTTTTGAGCTATTTGGGATTTCGCTCTCGTACAAAGTTCATCACATCCATCTGCGAGTCGCTAACCGTTTGTGAAGTCGATGAGGATGCTGTGGCCATTGCAACAGCTGATTCCTCCGCCTCTTCTGCAAAGCTCGTTCTCACCGAACCACTGACCTTATGATTTCCTTTGTAGTCCACTACTGCTATAGTCATGTTGTCATTTCCTTTGTATTTGGCAGCGTCTACGTAGGTTGTTTCCGGTAAATCTTTTACGTTGTGATGTATAGTTTTCGCTCTTTCAGCTCATCTTGCCTTGTCATGGTCGGGGTGCATGTTATTTGGAATCGGTAAGCTTTTTAATCATTCCCTGATGTCGTATGGGATATCCTTTTTGGCGCCAAATTGATTTTCGTAGTTTATACCCAGTTCCTCTAGTATGGCTCTGCCTGCTTTAATCTGCGTTATTCTTTCATATTGTGCAATATTTTTAGCTTCTATAAGCTCTTTTGATGTGTTGTGAAGCCCTAATTGAAGTAATTTGTCATTGGGGGTGGTTATTGGAAGACAGATTCCCTGTTTTAAAACTCGTCTAATGATTCTGTCAATCCTTTCTCTCTCGGCCACTTGCAGTCTGAGGTACGGAATCACATATACAATACGACAGATGACAAAAGCATGTACCAGTCTTATCATATTATTTTTCTTCATAACATAGTGCCAGTTGGGAATTCGTTTTTTGTAGACGCATACTTTGCAGTGCACTGGTTTCAAGTATTCGAATCGCCTCTCCGCTATGCCCGTTTGAGCTGATTCAGAGTCCCAGAATTCTTATGCTTTCGACCGTAGGTATTTGCGTTTTTCCAACAAAGACTTTATTGTCAAGTTTTTTTGTGTATACTTTTCCGACCCTTACATGTCGGGTTTAGAATAGAACTTCCGATTTTTGCGGTGAACATTGTAATCCTGTATAGGTGGCATATTCTTCTACAATATTCACTGTGGTTTGTAAGGTTTCCTCTATGTATCCGTCACCACCCTCTGCTACCCGTAAAGTAATGGCATCTGCATAGAGGCTATGGTGGAGTCCTGGAATTTCCTTCGGTCTGGTATTGGGCGACCTATCAAGGCCACGTTAAAAATAATTGGGGATAGGCTCTGTCTTTCGAGTCTTTTTGTTCTAAAATATATGTGTATGTAAGGAGGGGATCCATACGCATAGCCGAGGGTGGGTGCTGTAGCATCAGTGGCTAACATCATCCTGACCACCAAGAAGCGCGGCTCAGCGGTCTCGTGGCAATCGCGCTGCGCGGGAGCTCGAGTTCGCCGAAGCTCTGGCTGACCTGGTATAAACGACGTGCCACTTATGTTCTGTTGAGTCAGTGTCATGCTTTGTAACAGTGGCGACGAGGACAATGAAGACCTCAACCAGTCCTCTACCCGCAAAGCCATGGGCCTGGGACGGCCACCAATGTTGGAGGGAACGTGGTCAACGTTCCGAGTTTACCTCGAACCTTACTCGAAACGAAATATCATGGACACGACGAAGCGACGAGCAGTGCTTGTGGCCTCGAAATACGAGACAGCGCAATTCAAGTGGTCCCGGAACGTTGCCATCCGAGACAAATCAATGCACTTGATTACGACGATGCTGTTAATTACCTCGAGGAGTAATATGCCCCTGAAGTCAACAAAATAGCGGCAAGTTACGTTTTTTTTACTCGATCACAACTATAAGCAGAGGGGGCACGGGAATTTATTGCGGAAATATGGCGTCCGGCAGAAAACTGTCGTTTCGGATCGTCGCTCAAACGCATGCTACGAGACCGAATCGTCTGCGGAGTCTTAGATGAAGATGTGAGATGACATTTGCTGACTCTCAGGAACCTACGCCAACGGAAGCAGATGATTTTGTTACTGCAGCTCAGAATATGACCGGGAATGCTATAAGCACGCAATCTACCGATCAGAGTAGCATGTAACTCATGCGTCAGAATATGCCGCAAAAGGAACAATTGAAGGCCGAAGGCGTGACACTTTACCATAGGTGTGGCAGTGAAGCTCACTCAAACAAGCAGTGCTATCACGTTCGTACGGTCTGCCACCGATGTGGTGAACGAGGACATGTCACTCGAATGTGCCGAGAACGAACCCAGTAGAAGCCCCGTGATGCTTCCGTTCTGTCGGCAGCAGCTGACGACAGTTCGGAAGATGAGAAGCTCTATACTAAAGTGGCTCATAAAACGAGTATTGGTCGCATCGTGAAGCCAATTTTAAAGAACATTACTTGGGATGATGTGCCGCTTACCATGTTGATCGATAAAGGGTCACCTGTTGGCGTTATTTCAATGAGCCTGTTCAAGCAGAATCAAAGCAGATGGCCGCCTCCAAGCAGCACCTTTCTCAAATATTCATGTTTTTTTGGAGAATTCTCAGTGGTTGGAAAAGTGCACATGAAAGCGTTATGTGCGGGGCACAAAGTTCAGGGCACCCTAGTTATTGCTGATACACTTGCACCAGCGCTATGCGGAAGGGATACCATCAAGGCGTTTACAATTGTGAAGTAGCCATGTCGACACCAAATGTCATCGCAAATTTCAACGCGCGCAATGAAGACCGCACGAGCCAGGAACTTCCTACTTTGCTCAAGGAGCTCGAACATATGTTTGCGCCAGCTTTAGGACTATACAAAGGTCGACCGGTGAAGCTTATCCTGAAGGAAAATGCCACGCGCCGCATTTGAAAAGCGTGTACGGTTCCATACGCTTTGATAACCAAGCTGTCTGATGCGTTGGACCGATTGACTGCTGACGCTGGGATATCACCAGTTATGGCTGCGAAATGGGCGACGCCAGTGATTCCAGTTGTTAAAACTGATGGGTCCATTTCGACTGTGTGGAGATTTTCGCCTGACAGTGAAACGGCACCAGTGACTGAACAGTACCCACCACCCAATGCGGATGACATATTCGCACGACTTAATGGTGGTGAAGTATTTAGTACACTGGATTTGACTCAGGAGTACAACCAGCTGCCCCTGGTTGACAAGGCTAAGAAGCTGACAGTCACAAAACACTCACAAGGGCTTGTTCTGCGTCAATAGGCTTTCTTTCGGGATTTCCTGAGCTCCGACCATCTTACAGAGGCATATGAATTCCTTATTCAAGGATCTCCCGGGTGTACAAGTCTATTTAGATGACATCATAGTGGCTGAGAATAGCAATGACACCTCATTGTTAAAGCAAGTCTTGCTGCGCTTACGCGACTATGGTCTCAAGCTAAACATCAAGCAATGCAAATTCAGACAAGAAGAAGTCACCTTCCTCGGAAATCAAGTCGATGCTAAGGTGCTCAAACTGAAGGACCACAACATGAAAACAGTTCTTCAAGCACCAGTCCCCAAAACAGTGAGTGAAATGAAATTTTTATTTGGCTTAATCAACTGTTATGCAAAATTTTTACCGAGCCTTTCCACAATGCTAGTGCCGTTATACAATCTGCGAACTAAAGGAGCTACGTGGAAGTGACAGGAGGTACACGAGAAAGCAGTTCGAAAAGTTAAGCAGGCTATACGAACGTCAAAGTTTTTGACACATTCGACCCTGACAAACCTTTGAAATTGGGATGTGACGCTTCATCTGCAGCCGTGGGAGCAATTCTTTCTCTTCCCATCAAAGGCACAGACTATCCGATTGGATTTCCCTCCATAATTTTGTCCAAAGCAGAACAAAACTACTTCCAGACAGAAAAGAAAGCACTGGTCTTTGTATTCAGCATGACGCGATTTAAGGACTGCTTACATGGCAATCACTTTGTTTTGGGTGACCTACCAAAAAACACTTACGGGTTTGTTTGACCCAGAAAAAGCCATTCCTCCCATGGCTGCAGCGAGGATTCAGATGTGGGCTCTTCTCTAGAACAATTATAATTACACATTCCAGTACCGCAGGGGAAACAAAAACTCAAATGCTTATGCCTTAAGTCACCTGCCATTGCCGAACACACCACACGATACTAGCACAGAAAATCCGCAAGAGTATGTTCTGTACTCGGAATGCTTGGAAATAGAAGCGATTAGTGTCAGAGATGTGGTACATTTTACAGAAACGGATCCTTTGCTGCGGCAAGATAATTTCCGGATTAAAAAAAAACTGGTCAAAACTTTTGTCTGAAGAACAGGGCCGCTTCCGGACGTACTTCAGCAAGAAGTCTGAGCTCACTTACTACCAAGACTTGGTCTGCTAGGGACACCGCATCATGCTTCCCGCGGCACTAAATCGACATATCTTGAACTTGCTTCATGTATTACACCGAGGCACGGTGACCATAAAGAACATTATAAGATATCTGTTTTGGTTTCCGGGTGAGGACAGTGAGATCGACTGATTGATGCGTGGATTTCCTGCTTGCATAGAGGCTGCGACGATGCCTCCAGCGCAAACACCTAAACCTTGGCCCACGACGGGAGAGAAACGAAGCCAGTTGCACGCTGACTATTCAGGTCCCATTGAAGGACACATGGTATTGGTAGTTGTATATGTCGAAACGAAGTGGATGGAGGCAGATCCAACAAAATCCGCAACAGCAGAAGTGACGGTGGAGGCGCTGAAGGCAGTGTTTGTGAGGTTCGGTCTACCAGGTACTCTTCTGATGGATAATGAACCTCCGTTTACGGGTTTCCATTCCCGCAGTTTCCTAGCGAAGAACTAATTAAAACACTTGACCACAGCGCCCTATCATCCTCAATCAAATAGTTTAGCAGAGGGAGCCGTAAAAACGTTGCAAGAAGGCTTGAAGTAAAACGAAGGAGTTCCCCTAGAAACTCGACTTTCATGATTTCTGTTCCGTTACCACCACATGCTAGTGAAAGAGGGCAAGTCTCCAGTGGAGTTTGCTGGGGTATCATATACGAACAAAACTCGATTGCATTATGCCGACCACAGATGCTCTTAGAGCAAAGCCGTGCAACGAACTACAACAGCGATGGCCAGTAGGACAGCGTGTTTGGACACAACGTTCCGGCCACGGAATAGGTGCATACCAGGTATCGTGCGAGACCATCCGGGCAAGCGCATGGTCACAGTGGACATGACTGAGAGAACGAAACGGCGGCATTTCGACCAAGTGTGACGGCGGGACGTTTCAGTTGACGAATCGTGCGATACCGACGCGCTATAAACCCGTCAATAACTTTCGGGTGAAAGCACAAAAGACTCACCGATTCCGGCCACTCAAACTTTGCGGCACTCTATGCGATAGCGTCGAGCTCTTGATTGTTAAAACTTTTGAGAAGGGGAGAAGCTGTGGCAGCGGAGACTAACATCATCATCCCCAGCAAGAAGCGCGATTCGCCGGTCTCGTGATGCTCGCGCTGCGCGGGAGCATGGGTTGGCAGAAGCTCTGGCTGACCTAAAATAAACGACGTGCCTCATATGTTCTGTTGAGTCAGAGTCGTGCGTTGTAACAGGTGCGACCCGAAGGGGTGGGAGGTCCGGAAGAGTAATTATCGAACCGAGGCATGGGCAAGCTCATTACCTCTAGCTCCGCCGTGGCCGGGTAACCATATCATTTTCATTTACTCTCTGAGCGTGAGGACTAGAGTTGTGGAAGAAGTCAATGCGCAATGGGGTCAATGTAACGTTTACAAAAATTTTGGTAGGCTACTTTTGAGTCTGCTAGACTGAAGGTGGACCTTGCGTTTAGTAGGGCGAGAGCTATTCCTGCTTCTTTCATACTGTTGTGACTGTGTCCTGGGCTGATATACAATCAACCTGTTCACCACGATGAAGGACGCTTGCTGTATATTTACCGTTCACTGGTCCAGCTGCATCTGAAAAAAATGCCGTCATATCCACGAAGTGAATGATGATGAGTAGGCGAAGCTCCGGAGGTAAACCTGGTAAACCATGAATCCTCCGTACATTTTGTCCACTCGATTTTATTGCAACGCTCTCCCTAGCGTACGTCGCCGCACTATATCGAACGATGACACGCGCCATACGTGGCATCATTCCTATTTTATAACACCTCGCATCTTTCATAATCAACTACACGTACCGCCTTCTAGTTTATAACATCTTGCATCTTTTGGACGGACGGACGGACGGATGGATGGATGGATGGACGGACGGACGGACGGATGGATGGATGGATGGACGGACGGACGGACGGACGGACGGATGGACGGATGGATGGACGGACGGACGGATGGACGGATGGATGGCCAGACGGACGGACGGACGGATGGACGGACGGATGGATGGATGGATGGATGGATGGACGGACGGACGGATGGACGGATGGATGGATGGACGGACGGACGGACGGATGGATAGACGGATGGACGGATGGATGGATGGACGGATGGATGGATGGACGGACGGACGGACGGACGAACGGACGGATGGACGGATGGATGGATGGATGGATGGATGGATGGATGGACGGACGGACGGATGGACGGATGGACGGATGGATATGGCTGTACCCTTTAGATCGGGCGGTGGCTAGCGTAATACGTAGAACTGAACGAGAGGTGGCTACATAAAGAGAGGTGGCTACAGCCCCCTCTCTTTAAGGCGTGGGCTGTAGCCACGAGAGGTGGCTACAGCCCACGCCTTAAGGAGCTTCGCTCCTAAAAGGCATCCTCAGTACCTGAGTAGTTGTCGTGAACTTTTGCCCGTGCCTGACGTTGATGTTTGTAGAACTGAGGATGCATATTGCGTGGCAGTGGTTTGACAATGAAGTCCTGCCTGCATTCATGCGGGATACGTTGTTTTCCCTTCTCTCAATGGGGGCTTCGATGCCAAGCTCTGATAGTGTTAGCCGTCCCATTTTAGTGATGGTGATGCGCATGACTTGATTCGTGTGGTGTGCATGAAATAGTTCTGATCCGGTATTATAGAGCCCCATTTGAATTAGACGTTCCGTTAGTGTACACGGGAAAGGTTCAGAGCCTTCTCGAGAGTCACAGGTATGACTATTTCTGTTTTGTGTTCGTCTGCTTTCAAGACCCTCAGGTAAAGAAAGCTATAGGTTATGCAACTGATAACAAATGCCTGACTGAGTCGCATCATGTCATGTTCTTTTCTCCCTCGTCGTCTGTTAGCCTCCCGACTAATCATGCGAGAGATTTGTAGGGCAAGATATACTTAGTTTATGTAAAGCAAATTAGTTGTTGCCCCGATAATTGAAGTGGGCCCCCAGCATTCGGATGGTTTCAACTGCTTTGATTTGCGATCCATTGAGTTGTGCGTTGATGGATGTATTGTCAGATGCCTTAGTTTTATATACCAGGATTTCTGAATTGATGGGGGCACTCCAGACCACTCTTGCGTCCTATCTTTTCTACGATAGAGGTGGCCTGTTGGAAGGCTTCTTTTATTTGACCCAGGTTGCCAGACCGGCTCCAGATCGTGACTTCATCAGCTTATATAGCATGCCGTACTTGCTGAATTTGATTTAGGGCCCCCGGGAGGCGCATAAGGGCGATATTGAAGAGGAGCGGAGAAAGAACAGCCCCTTATAGGGTACCGAAATCACCCACGGTGATGAGTTCAGGTGAAAGGTCTCCTATGCAGATAGTGACTGGTCTGTTTGTAAGGAAGTCCCGCACATTGCATATATTTTGGACCGCACTTGAGTTCCCATAAGTTTTACAAGATAGTGAAGTGCTGAACAATGTCAAAGACACGCTTGAAATCAATTGCAAGGATGCCCCTTTCTGCTAGACTGGTACCGTTGGGTAGGTTCACAATCTCGTTTTTTAGTTGGAGGAGGATGCCGTGTGCTGACAAATATAGATGAAAGCCATACATAGTGTCAGGCATGAGGTTTTGTTCTTCTAGATATTCGGTTAGCCTTATTTGTATGGCCTTCTCATTCACCTTACCAGCGCATGACGTGAGGGATATGAAACGGAGGTTGTCAATATTGAGCGCTTGACCGGCTTTTAGGATGAAAGGGAGCTCGGCCGATTTCCACTCTATGGGAAGCGTTCCCGCGTTCCAGTACTGGTTCTATTTATCGACTAGCAACTGTGTCATGTCATCGCTTAGGTTAGAGAAAAGCCCTATCGATACCTGATCGGGACCCGGGGCGGTACTTTTTCGCATAGTTTGTGTCGCCGCTTTAATTTCGATGACCGTAAACACTTTTGGAAGTTCCGAATCAGCAGGGCCGTGATACAGGAGTATGGGTGCGTGATCTCGCACTGTGTTGACGTACTTCGACTCGGGCCCCAGGTAAGTTGCCAGAGAAGCTGTGTATAACCCTCGAAGGCTTCTTCTCTTCGCGCCTCTGATAGAGTCTGGGCCGATGAGGTGACGCTGAAGGTGCCGAACAGATTTCGAATCGCGTTTCGAGAATAAATTTTCTTTAACAAGTGCTATTGCGTAATTTTCTACATTAGCAGTGTTATGCGTGCGAGTCTACACCGAACGTCCATGCCTCTAAAAAAGGCGATCTCTGTGAAGGCCAGCACGCGAGCCCTCCTCACGCGAACAACTCAACAGCGTAATCACGTGGCCGGTGCCTTTCTGTCGCGCACGCACAGCGAGCCCGTTGCAGCAATAGGCGCCTTCCTGTCTGGCGAGTCTTACGTGGCGACGTCACTCGTCTTTGGTTGCAACCACGCATAGCGGCTCCAGATTCGATAAGAATGACGCGGCCCAGCGGAGACCCATTTGAGGATTCTGACCTAACGGCCAGTGGTGCTTCTGGTTGGACATTTGGTTACTCAAAGAATCCTCCCGGTGCATATAAAAAAAATGCCCTGCGGCGCGTCACGAGCAGTAGAGCTATGTGTCAGAGAAGAGAGCGCGGCTCTTCGAGTCTCTAAACTGTGAGCCCCAGTGCCGAATTTGTAACGCCTCTGTATATATGCTTTACATAAACCTTGTTTAACTCACCGTAATCTCGTCCGCTCGTCTATCAGCTCTGTGCAAAAGCAGTCGCGAGCTGAGAAACCTACGCTAACAAAGGGCTGGTGACCTTCCCGGCGGAGTTCGAAGCAGTGGCGCCTTCAGGACCGTGTTGGCGTCGCCGTCCTTCGTAACAGGTGTTGGCAGCTGCGGGATCGGCCGGCGTCAACGACATCGATGCGATTAATGCCTGCTGTTTCCCCCTCATTTCACCAGACTATTCTAGCTCAGGTTATAGTAGTTTAGAGAAGGGCTGTGTGAAGGATTAGAGTGAGCGTTGATCGTTTCAAGCAAAGTCGAAGTGATTTGAAACCAAACAATGCGAAGGGGGTAAACACGGGAGTGTTAAAAAGTGCTTGCGCATCTTGCTAGTAGACTTATAGTGGGTACGGCAAGTAAATTGTTAAGAGGGGCAAACAGCAAGAGGCTAGTGTGAACGATGGAGAACATTAAAGTGAAGGAACTTATCGAAATTTGTGAGGAACTTGGAATTATTTTGGGCCGTGCGAAGCGAAAGCAAGCGATCCTTGAGATCATGAAACATTAAAGAGTGTCGGCTGAGAAAGTCGATGAGGCCTGGGCGGATATCAAACCACGCCGCGAGGAGGCCGAAAGGCGAGAAGTAGAAGCTCGCGAACGGGAAGAAGCTGAAAGGCGAGAAGTTCGCGAACGTGAAGAAACTGAAAGGTGAGAAGTTCGCGAACGTGAAGAAGCTGAAAGGCGAGAAGTTCGCGAACATGAAGAAGGGGAAAAGCGCGCACGTCGCGAGCGTGAGGAGGCCGGGAGACAGGGGCGCCTTGAGTTTAAACGATAAGAACTGGCAATCCCACAGTGCTCGCAGGCGCCTAGCGTAGCTTCTCCGAGAGTTCAGGTCAGCGGTTATAGAATTCAGGACCAACTGCCACCGTTCGTAGTAGGCGAGGACATGGCGAAATACCTCGTCAAGTTTGAACACGTCTGTGAGCGAAATGCTTTGGAACGGTTTCTTTGGGCGCTGAACCTGTTAGTTCTTCCCGGTGAAGTGTCCGACGCGATAACTTGCTTGTCGAGGGAAGCGTTTGAGAGCTATGACGAGGTTAAGGAAGTGCTCTTGAGACGTTATAAGTTGTCACCCGAGGCTTTCAGGCAAAGGTTCTGGTATGCTAAAAAGGGGAATGAGTCACACGTTGACTTCGCGTTTCGTCTTAAAGCCGATTTAATTGAATGGCTCAAGGGCGAAGGTGTTTATGGTGACCGCGATAAAGTGTTGGAATGCTTTGCATTCAAGCAATTCTACCGCTGCATCAAGGAGGATGTCAAACTTTGGCTGCAGGACAAACTTGGTGAAGTACAGCTAAACAAGGTGGCAGAGTTAGCTGAGGAGTATTATACTCGCCGAAAGTGGCGTAGCAGGGCAGTGCGCGTTGAAAAGGATGAAAGGAAACAGGGCTTTTTAAAGACACATCATCAACGGAAACTGGCTCAGCACCGTAATTTCAAGAAGGAATTGTATCTTACGAAGGACACTGTTAGGGAAGGGCAAACGGAAGCGGAGAAATTGATTGAGGTTCCTAAACAACGCACTGATACCATACGGGTGTTTGAATCACGGAAGCCACTAATCTGCTACAACTGCAAAAAGGAAGGGCACTTCGAGATAAACTGTAAGCAAAAGTTTGCTTTTGCAACAATCGGAAAATCGGAAAACAACATGTGGTTGTTAGAGCCATATCTCCAAGAAATCAGTGTGAATGGGAAAACGTGTCGAGCACTTCGAGACTCAGCGGCAACCATGGGCGTTGTCCATCCTTCATTGGTGTCTCCGCATGACGTTACAGGAGAATGCGCGTAGATCAGGCAAGTCGCCGAGGAGCAGAGTGCTTGCTTACCAATCGCAACGGTTCTCACTGAAGGCCCGTTTGGTGAGCTTCGCACCGAAGCGGCTGTGCCTGCCGCGCTTCCTGATCGTTTTCCTTATCTTTTCTCTAACGATTGAGAGCAGCTTCTCAAAGAGCAGGGTAAATCGTTCTTCCCCAACTTAGCGTACATGGCCCTCACGCGATCGCAAGCGCGGAAGCTTTCGCAGAAGCTTGATCTTGTTCAATGTGCTGAACCATCAAGTGACCTTGGCTGCGAGTGGACGGAACCTCAGAGAGGAAATTCTCCGTGTGAGTCATGTGAGCAGTCACTCGAGCGGCCTATCGCCGAAGCGACTGGCGCGGTTTCCTTAGCAGGGGGAGACGGTATGGCGCCATTGAGTCAGAGCGAGAGGAATGCAACGCTTTCACCTGTAGGGGAAAGTTGGATTAAGCTGTCGAGGGTCGATCGAAAAACGCTCATTTGAAAGCAGCGTGAGGACCTCTCGATTAAAGCGCCAATGGAAAGCGTAAACTTGGGAAAAAAGAAGAATAATGTTTCTTTTTTTGAGAAAGCAGGGCTCATGTATTGGAGCTACACAAGTGCGCAGGGTCGCAAGTATGAGCAGCTCTTGGTGCCACAAAAGTATCGTCGCCAACTGTTGGAACTGGCGCATGAAAATGCATGGGTGGGGCATCTCGGCATAAAAAAAAGACCAAGGCTAGAGTTTCCCTTGAGTATTATTGGCCGAAATGCTGGAAGGATATCGAAGACTTTGTACGCTCATGCGACACTTGTCACAGAGCGGGGAAATTCACGGACAAGTGGAAGGCACCTATGAAGCTTGTGCCAATTATCGCAGAACCTTTTAGGCGCCTAGTAATTGATATCGTCGGGCTATTGCCAGAGTCGAGGAAAGGATCGGTACATTCTGACGGCTCTCTGTGTAGCCACAAAATTTCCGGAAGCGATACAAGTTAAGAAACTCTATTCTCTTCCTGTCATGGATGCACTGCTATTCATATTTGCACGCGTTGAATTTCCTTCTGAAATCCAATGCGACAATGGTAGTGCCTTCACCAGCTGCCTTACCTCTACCTTTATGGATAAATGTTGAATAAAAGTAGCGCACAGCTCGATTCATCACCCGCAATATAAACCGGTAGAGCGTATGCATTCCCTTTTGAAACGGCTGAGAGCTCTTTGCTACGAGCACACATGTGACTGGGAAGCGTGTATTCCCCCCGCTATTTTCGCTTTGAGATCAGCTCCTCATGAGAGCACTGGTTTTAGCCCTGCAGAGCTTGTGTATGGCAGGAGTTTTAGAACACCTTTGCGAATGCTACGTAAGTCCTGGGAGGGATTCGATGAGGACACTAATGTAGTTTCGCATGCTCTAGACCTTATTCAGAGGCTTGGCAAAACGAAAGATCTTGTGGAAAGCCACGTGAAAGCTGCACAAGTGTTGTCGAAGGAGTACTACGACAAATTGGCGAAGAAGTGCGCTTTTGAAGTAGGAATTCAGGTAATGCTGCTGCGGCCGTTCAAAAAGAACAAGCTTGAGGTTCGTTGGGAAGGGCCCGCCAAAGTAATATCGAAGGTTTTAGATACCAATTATGAAGTGAAATTAGGAAGGTGGCCGACCAAAATTTACCACAGTAACTTTATGAAACCATACGTTCACAGTCAAGCGGTCGTAAATCTGCTGTTGAATGCGTCAGAGAAAAAGGGAGCAGAAACTTTGAGTTATAGAGATGTAATCGAAAAGGGGATCGGAGGTAATCTTGGAACAGTTGAACCTAAACCCTAGGTTAGGCGAAGTCCAGAAGGAGGACCTGAGAAGGATAGTTTCCGAGTTTGAAAACGTGTTTTCGGACCGTCCCGGAAACACGACGGTGATCGAGAACGATATCGAGCTAACTTGTGAGGAGCCAATGCGTAGCAAGCCGTATCGTTGTTCCCTGTGCAAAAGCAAATCAGGAAAAAGGAGATCGCTACAATGCCGGAGTTGGGCGTCATAGTACCGGGTGAGAATGGCTATACATTCCCTCTAATATTGGTTCAAGTGCCGGGAAAAGATCCCAGGTCATGCATTTATTATCGGCGTCTTAACGCCATAACTCGAGACCTAACTTACCCAATACCAAACCTAGAGGAGAGGGTAGAAACTGTATCACAGTCCAGCTATATTTCCACGTTGATTGATTGATTTGTGGGGTTTAACGTCCCAAAACCACCATATGAATATGAGAGACGCCGTAGTGGAGGGCTCCGAAAATTTTGACCACCTGGGGTTCTTTAACGTGCACCCAAATCTGAGCACACGGGCCTCGACATTTCCACCTCCATCGGAAATGCAGCCGCCGCAGCCGTGATTCGAACCCGCGACCTGCGGGTCAGCAGCCGAGTACCTTAGCCACTAGACCACTGCGGCGGGGCATATTTCCACGTTAGAACTCGTGCGAGCGTGTAGGCAAGTCCCCCTTACGGAGCGTGCTAGCAGCTATGCCGCATTTGTTTCTCCATTTGGAACATATGGTCCACTTAAGCTGAGCTTTGGATTGAAAAATGCGCCCTTTTGTTTTTCAGGCTTAATGGACCGCCTTATTAAAGGCCTCTCTGAGTTCGCTCTGCCATATCTTGACGATGTCACCAACTTTTTAAACAACTGGGAAGAACATGTCGAGCATTCACGCGGCGTGCTGAGCAGGTTGAAAGATGCTGGGCTTACCGTGAAACCTACTAAATGTCGCCTAGGGTGTGGCGAGGTGTCTTACCTGGGACACGTTGTGGTGCGTGTCCAGCGTAGACCTTCAAAAATTAAGGTAGCCACCGTCGTGAACTATCCATGACCAATACAAAATCTGAAATAAGGACATTATTGGGCCTGGCTGAATACTATCAGCATCACGTACAAAACTACTCGAGCATTGCCAGCCCTCTACCTGTAACACTTCGAAAATCCGAGCCGGTTGAAGTGTTAAGGGACTCATAAAAGGAGATTGTGCTTTGCCAGCAAAAACAGGCCCTATGCAAAAGGCCCGTTCTCATGGCACCCGATTTCTCTAAGAGCTTTGTTATTGAATGCGACGCGAGTGACCGCGGCATGGGAGCTATGTTGTGCCTGTAAAACAGTGCTGGTAACGAAAGGCCAGTTTTGTATTTAAGTCGAAAACTCAGCGGCAGGGAAGAGGCACACAGTACCTCTGAAAAGCAATGCGCTTGCCACGTGTGGGCCATTCAAAAGCTAGCTTGTTATGTCTCCGGTTCGAGGTTTGTGGTTGAAACGGACCACTGTTTTTTAACCTGGTTAAATAACATGTCGCCTAGAAGTGACCAGTCACTGAGGTGGAGCATGATACTCCATCAGCACAACTTTGACGTTCGCTACAAAAAAGGAAAGCTTAACGCTAATGCAGGCGCATTGAGCCGTGCGTTTAGTTAGTACCTTTTCCGCCTTTCGGTTTCTCGCTGGCGATTCGGGGCAAAGTTTTGTCTTCATCACGGCCTTAGCTGAGCGCTCTCGTCCAGAATACGCTCAAGGAGCCAATTTAATGTTCTATTCTATTTTGTTGCGTTGTTGTACGTGTGAAAATTGGAGTACTCATTTTAAGAGCCTTGTGCCCCACTTGTGCCTCGTGATGTAGAGGGAACAAAATTTCGATAGACACGTAGCTAGGTATATGTTATAATATACTTTTTCTGGTGTTCTGTTGGGTGACCGAGGGCACTTGCTTGTGTCGTGTGTTGTCTGTTGTCGAATGGTTTTTGACAAGTTGCAGAACCATCGACAAGTGCTGAGACCAAAGATCGTCAGAAGAGACGAGCGAAGCTGGCCGACAAGTTGTGGCGACAAGCCAGTGGATCTGGGATCCGTCCTCAAGAAAGTGATGTGTTCCCGGAACAGAGTCTGGAGCTGCATTCTCCATATGACCCTGGAGGTGAACCTGCAAAGACGTGGCGAACGAGCGCGCCTGACATCCGAGTCACGTGGAAGCAGCTCGTCTTTTCGGTGCATTGCCTGGCAGTGGGGGTGCATTTATGCCTGCGAGTCCACACCGAACGTCCATGCCTCTGAAAAAGGCAATCTGTGTCAAGGCCAGCACGCGAGCCCGCCTGACGCGAACAACTCAATGGCGTCATCACGCGGCGGTGGTTTTCTGTCGCGCACGCACAGCGAGCCCATTGCAGCAATAGGCGCTTTCCTGTCTGGCGAGCCTTACGCAATGCATGGCGACGTCACTCGTCCTTGGCTGCAACCACATGCAGCAGCTCCGGATTCGATGAGAATGACGTGGCCCAGCGGTGACCCCATTGGAGAATTCTGACCTCACGGCCAGCCGTGCTTCTGGTTAGACATTTGGTTACTCAAAGAATTCTCCCTGTGCATATAAAAAAAGCCTTGCGGCGCGTTGCGAGCAGTAGACCTATGTGTCAGAGAAGAGAGCGCGGCTATTCGAGTCTCTAAACTGTCGGCCCCAGTGCCGAATTTTTAACGCCTCTGTATATATGCTTCCGCTGTATATATCCCGAAGTTCTCTTGTGAGTTCTACTAGCGTGGTTGAGGAAGGTTGATGCCCATCGTTAGATCGGGGCATGTAGTCCTCGAAACACCGTTACCCGTGCAAGTCAGAGGCTGGTTCTGTGAGAAGAGTGATACTCTCGAGAGCCATCAGGTCGTACAGTTTTCGTCCTTGGGTGTCCTCTTGCGGATAACCCCAGGAGGCGTGTCGGGCGTTCAAGTCGCCTACTATGAGCAGCGGAGCATTTGGAGCTTGTTTCCTGGCTTTGCGGAAGACCTCGATAAAGGTTTGCTTATGAGACTTGAGTCAACTGTATATGTTAAGCACGTACACAGGCTTCTGAGAGTTCTTGATGGGCAATATGATTATGAAGACGTACTCAAGCTGCCTATCACGTGGGTCAAGATCTACCGGGACTGCAGTGCAGTTGTTGTGAACTAAAGTGCAGACCAATATGCTGTGTTTGTTAGCATGTGTTGTGTACGGCGAAAATCTGATATCAGGGACAACAATTTTCTGTAGCGCTATGTTGCCGGGTTTGTGAGCGAGCGTGTCTATGCATTGTTGCAGCGATGCCGCCATACGGTGAAAGCTTTTGCAGTTCCACTGTATTATATTTAGGCTTCAACGGAGCTGCGTCATTATGGGTTCGAAGATGTCTCCTCCGAATCCCCGGTGTTATGCATTGTCACGCAAATATCACGGCACCCCTTGAGTGGCTTAACAGGTGTTCTTACGTGCCCCTATTTTAGCAGTGACACGCTGCGCTTGTATTTGCAAGTGAGGGCATCTAATTCAAGTACCTTGGGCTGCATGGCTTCCTTGATTGAGTCCAGCCTTTGTTCCTTGATTTGTTGTATGTAAGCCGAGTCTTGGTCCCGTATTTGATGTTGCTCCTAGCTGATCAGTAGTTTTAAGAGTAGTGTTAGCACTTTGACAACACTATTTACCATTAGTTTGTATGGTCTTAGTGGACTGTTTCGCTTACGTCAAGCGAGGCAGCCTAAGTATCTGTTTTTATGGGTGCCATTGTAGGTTGAAGCTGGGTTGTGCTGGGTGGCGGTTGATGAGATGTTTGTGGCTTCACTAGTTGTTCTAACTGCTCTAACTTGTGTTGATGTTTCATGAGTTTCTGTTGTTTGTCTGTCATCTTTTGTAGTTGTGTGATTGAATGTGAGCGGTCATCGTTCTTCGATTAGGTGGGAGCAACAACCTTTGCCCAGCTAACCGGTAGCGTCAATGTCTTGTCATCTGGGGTGGACCATGACTGCAGCGCCAGGGTTCCTGGGTGGTTCCTTGTCGTAGAGCCTATTTGGGTCTCAAACTGGACTGAAATTTGTACCGTGATTTTGACCGTGATTTGGACCGAGACCTAGACAGGGATTTAGATTCATATTGCGCGATGAACCTCTCTAGCTGAGTGGCCTCGGGAGGTGCTGCATCGTTCTGGGCGTGAGCGGGCCGCGTTGTTGTTCGTGGATGTTTACTCGCATGCGTCCCCACGTATCGATGATGCTGTTTGGTATAGTGTGTCCACTGGGCTTCGGTAGCGCTTGTGACGTTCCTTTGCTCCGGTGATGTGAGGGGCGTTACAGAGCAGACAGCAGGCTAGGCGCTCATGGTTGGCAAGGTCAACATTTGGCTTCTCGCATGTTGGGCATCGGTTGAATGGTGTCGTCGTATTGGAGCAGACATTGGTACGGTGGGCGACCTTGTCACAATTAGAGCAGGTTGGCATGGTCTTGCGGTAGAGCTGTACACGGTTGGCTTCCTCAAAAACGAGCACATCTCTTGGAATGTCTGCAAATTAAAACGTGAGCACAACTACGTTGGTGGTTTCAAGACGCCGGGCCTCTATCGATTTGTTGTGCGGTGAGACAGCGCGTTGGTTACTATAGTCTGTAAAAGTGTGGTTGGCTAGTCAAATAACGTCTCGGCTCATTTTGTTCGTTGGCTTGAGGTAGCTGTGCTCTGGCACTGTTCTGTTAGGAAATTGCAGTGCTGATATGTTGAGAAAACGTTGGATCAGTGCCTCGTTAGGGGTGTTGATCACAATGATGTTTTGGTCCCAGGCATTGTAAAGTCAATGTATAGGTCGGGTGTGTTCGCCGCTGCCTTAAGAGGTTTGCATGATTTGCGTCTGCGAAGACACTTTGTTCTTTATATGCAGTGAAGATGCACGTAATCCTTGGTTTGATGACAGCAACATAGCCATCTGTATTGAGTCGAGGGGCGTACCGAGGGTGCCACGAGTGCTCCGCCCATTTCAATGTTGTTCGGCGCTTGGGTTTCGAAGGCACTGTGGTCCCATGTTCGTCACAGGAGAAGTATTCTGTGTCCAACGGTGAGAAAGCATTAGGTGCAGCCATGGCCTGCCGTTGGGCGATATCTTTGAGGACCCAGACTGTAAATGGTGTGAAATTTCCCGGTGAGGGTGCGGGGTTCCTAACTTGTTAGATTTGCATATAGTCAGGGTCCTACCCTTGCACTAGGGGGTAAGGGTCGAATCCACCACAATTGGCGGTACTCTAGGCGACCTGTACCTACGTGGTAGTCCCGGCCGAGATTCGTTCGACATTCAAGCTTAGGTGTCTTGAGAATAACGTGGCCGGCCAGGTTGAGAGATGCATCCGCCGATTGCACTGGAGGGGATGAATCTTCTGAAACAGGTTGCGTTGGTCTATGACCAATGGCTTGTACTCAAGGACTTCGCGAACACGGAGCGAGCGAAACAGGCGTCCGCTTCCTTCTGAATTTTCGTCGTCTTCCCCGGCAAGAAAGTAATCTCTTGTAGTGTGCTGCCATCTATGAACTAACGTAAAAAAACAAGTGGCGCAGCGAAATCAAGGTTTGGAAGCGCAAATCCCGAGCCTGCGCTACTTTCCGCGTACAATGGATGTTATGAGATTCATGCACTACAAAAGCACTGACGAATGCTATACGCACGTAAAACATGGTGAGTTTTAACTGAAATAGTCAGCCGTTAACTTTTACCTATCGAAAGTGGCTGCAGAAAATCTCGCAAATCTGATGTGTACTCTGCGGGCTATAATCGAAAACGCGAGTAGCCACGTATTTTCACGAAAACTTCGCGACTCGCAAAAAAGAATCAGATTTATTGTGTCACAGAGGGTCCCGTATATTCACCGATGCACGAAACATACAGAGCGGTTCGTGTTGGTTTCTTGTTAACGCGTTAGCACTGCGGCCTGCACTTCCGAACAAGACAGCATCGAGAGTGTCTGCCTACTGAGAATCCATGAGAGGATGCTCCTGAATTCCGCTATGCGGCACGACAGTCTATGAACATTGCGAATAACATGACGTGAATGTATGACGAAGGCAAATGACACGTCCAAACATGATAATCATGATATGCGTGTCATTTGGAACACGACTGCATGCTCCACTCATGGTGTGCTGGCGGCGATTTCGCTAGTTCCACATATATCATAGTTGGTATCATGAGACGTAAATAGACTCCAAAGGTAAATGACCCATCCAAAGATGACAAGGATTTCATGTATAATACACATCTATCTCGTATTGTTGTGCTGATTTCAAAGGCACATACCAAGCTTCCTCATTCATGTTTCGCATATCATCAATTCCCACTGTACGTTGGATCTGCCAGTTTTTTTAAAGACAATAGTGTTTGTTGGAATACTTCAACGCATATATTTTGGATGTCTGTCTGTCTGCCTGCCTGCCTGCCTGCCTGCCTGCCTGCCTGCCTGCCTGCCTGCCTGCCTGCCCGCCCGCCTGCCTGCCTGCCTGCCTGTCTGTCTGTCTGTCTGTCTGTCTGTCTGTCTGTCTGTCTGTCTGTCTGTCTGTCTGTCTGTCTGTCTGTCTGTCTGTCTGTCTGTCTGTCTGTCTGTCTGTCTGGCTGGCTGGCTGGCTGGCTGGCTGGCTGGCTGGCTGGCTGGCTGTTTGTCATGCGAAATGGCTCAAGTATGACCACATTGACAGCAACAACCAACATTGCCCGGGTTGTGCATTCAAACGTGTGCTATTATCGATTAAAAAGCAAGTATTGTGCATATCTGAGATACGATTTCTACACGCCAATATCTTGCGCTGTGTTTCTTTATACTAGATGAGAAATTTGCATAAGTAATGATAAGAACTGTAGCGTTTACTACGCTGCACTGACAACAAGCTATGCAGGAAAATGCAACTTTCTTACACTTTGCCGAGGCGTACGGTGCAGCCACATACTTTGAAATCTAGAAAATGTAGCTTGGAAGTTTCATTTTCAGAGATTACCGAAATATGCCTTTGAAGTCTCACGCAGCGCCTGCAGAATCTTCTATCTATCTATCTATCTATCTATCTATCTATCTATCTATCTATCTATCTATCTATCTATCTATCTATCTATCTATCTATCTATCTATCTATCTATCTATCTATCTATCTGTCTATCTATCTGTATGTATGTCTGTCTGTTTGTCTGTCTGTCTGTCTGTCTGTCTGTCTGTCTGTCTGTCTGTATCTGCTCTGCTTACGTCTTGGTGCCTAAGCTTGGCATAAAGCACAGTTAGTCTAGCGGGTAAAATGTTTTGACGAGTACGACTCGCTCCTAACGAAATGAATAATGTCACAGTCGCGTCGCGTGTGGTGCCAAACACTTTTAAAAAGAACAGTGGCACGTACCCAGGGGCAGGTGTGTGCCACCTGTATGCGGGTATGTGCCACAGGGGTTAGACAGCTTATGTCTACCCAGGAACAGTGAGAACAGAGATGGGTAATTTTCACGCTTGATCGCTAAGAAAAAGCGCACATTGGCCGCGTTAACCAAACGAATGCAAAAATAAATGTCATCGTCTTTGCAGGAATAGAACCTTAGAGTTCTGCGTGCCTATCAAATATTCTGCAAGCGAGCCACACCAGGTCTCCGAGTTACCTTTCACACAGACCCTAATGTTCGTGAAGCCCGAGTCGTGGTTTCAGTGCTGCATGGCTTTCCAATTTCATGAACATTAGATATTTACTCCCACAACACTGCCTTCATGCCGGGTTACCATCAAGTGTAGTAACGCGTCACCCATTTAAGTTCAATAGATGCAGAACAAGTCTTTGACTAGCCTGTGTAACGCAGTCCCTTCGAACATCCCCAACACGCACGCTCACGTCTCATGCAGTATGCTCATTTCTCGTGAGAGCCCACGAAGACACCTGCAAAACTGTCGCTCCCCTACCCGTCTCTCACCTCGCAATGTCCATAGAGTTTCCTAAATATGCACTAGAGAAAACTGTGGCGCTAGAGTCTACGGGAGCTGCAACGCACGCTGCTTCAGCGAGCATGGTATTGATGGGTACAACACGAAAGTAAAATCGAAAAAAGTTGAGCGGTTGCGCTTCACCACCTTTTTCATTTAGGCTTAGCATTTCGAATCGGCCACGAAGTTCAAAATGATTAGTCATTTCCTTAGAAACAAAATGAAAACATCAATAAACCAAGCCACAAGTGCGATTCACCACCCACAAGTACGAAGAATAGGCAAACTCGTGTACGACCCATCATTCCCATGGTCGCTGAACGATCGCAGCTCCAGACTCTCCTGTAGTTTTTTTAGAAAACTCTATGTTAAGGCCGACAAAGACAGCGTCAGCTAGTAAAAAAAAAATGGGCCCCATATTGGCACGTTTCATCGCAAACGTCCTCGAAAGACTACATACAGTCTTCCGCCTGGAGAAAGTGAAAAAAAAAACGATCGTTTACTTAATGTTCTGCGTGAAGGAATTCATGAATGAAACTGTGGAGGCAGTGCGTCGATGCGCGCAGTGGAGGCCAACGAGTGCATCGAGAATCTCTACGGTGTTAATGTCCCTTGATGAAACAAGTTTCCAAGGTAGCGTCACTCATTATTCTCAATGCCGTCCTCCTCACTTTCTCTGCCATCCGCGTTTTTAATATGTCTATTCCTTGCACGTGATCTTGCAAATGACTGGTGGAATTAATTATTATGCAAAAGGTTCAAAACAAGTAAGCATGCGCATATGGCTCCAGCCGGATTCTCGCCGTGACGACGCTACCTTGGAAACTACGAATTACGAACCCCTCCCGCCACCGCGGCCACAATCTTGGTTGGCCTGACACACGCCGAGAACTAGTCAGTACACGATGAGAACAGAATGTGGACTTACGCCAACATTTGGATGTGCACAGGCTGGTTTCGTGCTCAGCGTTCACAATTTTTCAAAGTTTTTTTTCGCTCTCGCAAACATCTTTCAAGGCGAGAGGGACGCGGCAGCAAGGAAGTTTAAACGTCTATGTTAGTATAACTCATCGCCTGAAGAAAGAAGGACCCCTTTCGAAACTTTAGGGAAATAAGTATATTCTTGTTGACAACATATCTTCACGAAGTCTAACTGGCCCATCGATATATAATATATATATATATATTATATATATATATATATATATATATATATTATATATATATATATAGTATATATATATATATATATATATATATATATATATATATATATATATATGTGGGGTTTCATCGCGTCCAACTTATCTTGGGCATCTAAAATTGAATACATAACTGATAACGCCAATCACATATTAGGCTGTACACGACGTAACTTGCAATAGCTCCATCAGCACTAAAATGCTCTTATGTATATCATTAGTGAGACCTAAACTCGAACATGCCTCTTCTGTGGCGGACCCTTTCCACGATAACTTGATTGCTTCACTAGAACTTGGGCGGAATAACTCCGTTCAATTCATACTGTCCAACTATAACTGTATTGCCTGTATATATTTAATGAAATCCAACCTAGGCCTCCCTTCACTTGCTTTCCATCGTAAAATATCCCGCCTGGCCACATTTCACAAATTATTCGTGATCAACTAATCCCGAGTCCACAGTACATATCGTATCGCATCGACCACCCTCATAAGGTTGTGTAGAGTAGCAGGCTAGAGTGAACTAGTTCAGGCCGACCTCTCTGCCTTATAATAAATTCCCACTCTCTCTGTTGGCATCGCATCACGCCAACCTTATGACCGTGGTCGTGTGTTACAGTGTGTTACAGCGAAAGCTGTTAAAATATCACAAATCGGGTCACACGCCACCGTAGTTGTCCGCCACCACTGTCACCGCCACCGGTGTCCATAACCACATTGCACGAAATTATAAAAAAAGAAACCTGGTGTAAAAGACACAGTGGAGCTTGAACCCGGGTCCGCTGAGTGCCAGCTTCGCTTTCTACCACTGAGCCACGCCAGCGCTTGTGCATTGTTGGCAAACTTGCCTTAGGCAGGCTTGATGTGGGGAAGTGATCGCGTTAATACGACTTATGAAGCATCTTAAAACAGAGAAGGAACAACCAGCCACCGCACATTGTGATTAGCATAACGAGTAGGTTATCCAATGCTCCAACTGATTACAAAGGCTTGTTCTTGTTCACCCATTCACTGTGGCGCATACCCACGTCACGACAGCAGCCCATGTCAATGGCATCACGGACTAAGGAACCCCACTCACAGAATTTTTTTTCCTCGGTCACTTATAAATGTTTTACTCTCTCTCTCTCTCTCTCTCATGTCGTCAGCCGCTGCATGAACAATTGGCACAAAAATCCTTGCATGTTGTGAGCGCGAACCACGCTTCTCAGAAGAATGACGAGAAATAGCATAGCGAATGCTAGTCTACTACCAAAAAAAATAATAACGCCATAGTGGGTGTCAAGCAAGTGTGCTTGCAGTAGTTACCCAATGAGTGTTTTGAAAAGGCCCTGAAAGGCCGCACTTTTAACTTTCGCTGTGACTTTGCTACGCCTTACACTCAAGCCTGGCGTTTTTTTGTTGATCATTTATACCTCACACATAAGAGATGGGAACCACCTAGCCAAGGACATAATGATTATTACTAATAACGATCTTTTCCATTAAGTAGATAGATAGATATGTGGGGTTTAACGTCCCAAGACCACCATTTGATTATGAGAGACGCCGTAGTGGAGGGCTCCGGAAATTTAGACCACCTGGGGTTCTTTAACGTGCACCAAAATCTGAGCACATGGGCCTACAACATTTCCGCCTCCATCAGAAATGCAGCCGGGATTCGAACCCGCAACCTACGGATCAGCAGCCGAGTACTTTAGCCACTAGACCACCGCGGCGGGGCATTTTCCGTTAAGTATTACCTACCCTTGTATAATTAGAAAGTTCAGACTGCCTTATGCAATATATTATTATGTATTGCGTTCATTCAAGTTGTGGTCCTTACGCAGCTAATATTGTATGGTAAGTTTTTTGTTTGTTGACACACTAACTTTATGATGTATTTCATTTTTTGCGTACTTCTGTATACTCCCTTCATTAATGCCTAATGGCCTCGAGGGTAAATAAAAATTAAATGAAATGAAAAAAATGAAATATATTTAGCGCAACTTCGTAAAGATTCGCTCAATAAAAAAAATCACAGCACAGTCAGCATGCATGCACATTCTTCGCATTCCAACGTTTTCCAAAGTACGTGGAATCTGCCACATTTTAAATGCGAACGCATTTATTAGTCTAGGTATGCCAGGTGTTCGTCGGGATCAGTCCACCACAGAGTTTGTCAAACTAAACTAGAGGGGGCTTTGACGCTGCGAACGTTCAGCGACCATGAGATTATGCGTAGTACACACATTTGCCTACTCCTCATACTTGCGGTTGGTGAATCGCACTTGCGGTTTCGTTTATTGCTGGTCTCAGTCTCGTTTTGAAAGAACGAATTCTTCTTCTTTTTGTGACCTAATTTAGAATGGTATGACTAAAAGAATAAAGTGGTGAAGCAAAACCACTGAACTTTTCTTGATTTCTATCCTGTGAGCAAACAGCTTCAAGCCCCATGAACACACACGAAGCCAGAATCAGGCCAGAAGTACGAGGATTAGACAAATATGTATACCCACCATTCCCATGCTCTGTGAAGCGCCGTGTGTTGCAGCTACCATAGACACTGGCACGAAACTTCCCTCTCGTGTATATTAGGAAACTCTATGAAGGCCACCGCCGACTACCATAGCAACAGCTGCGGGCGCACACGTCCCTGACTACCGGAGCCCCACCATGTCGCGCTTCGGCGTCAGCAGCTTTCAGCAAGAGCTTCGGGTGGGCGCGCTTATCCTTGGCTTTAGCGATGAGTGCCCCCACGTCCATGACTTGAACGTGACTTGCCACCGCCTCAATGCAGCGCGTTTGAAACACGTTTGTAGCATTTGCGCTTCCAACCTTTGTGTAGCGTTTGTGTTGATAAGACGCTGTCATTATGGATGTCAGGCACAATGATAACATAAGAATGTGCTGATGAATGTGTAACTGAATGGTTACGGTACAAATTCTCGTCTCGTCGTTCATTTATATGACTAAAATTATTATCGGCGCAAAAAATGCATTCACATCTTCTCGAGATTTCTTTCGGAGAGGTAGGGGCATTTTTTTGTGCCATGACGAGAGAGTAATATTTGTCAAGTCATCTTACCTTTCTATACTGACTTTGGTGGCACCTCATGTTGTAGAAATATATATATATATATATATATATATATATATATATATATATATGCACAGAGGTAGGTAATATACGCGCTAAAGTGCTTGCCGTACGCAAGGAAATCCTTTACATTTAATACCGCGACAGTGTTCAAGAGCTCCTTTCGCAAAAATTTTGGTGCTGCCTGCGTGTCGTTGGTAGTGAGTGACAAATGTTTTTCATGTGCGTGACCGAAATAATAGCGATGGTGCAAATGTAAGAAATAACAAAAATTTCCAGGTTCGTTTGAAGATCGAACTCGCCCGTTTGCGTGGCAAGCGGGGGCTCAACCACGAAGACACGCACCTGTTTGAAGATACAGTTCGACTCACTTCGTCTTGTCGAAAATGAAGTGAAACGTTCATGCACAAGAGTACCTTATACATGCTTTCAATTAGAACATGTAATGGTACCGCGCATTATGGTACAGCTTGTATATTCGTCTAAGATTACGTGGTTACTGCATTAAAGAAATTTCACGCGGTTGATTGCTCGTAGTTTAAAGCGTTCCACGCATTACACACAGTGAAGCCATATGCCTTCTCGTCTAAAAATTTTGCCACGATGGGCGACATAGGCCCTGACATAAGAGACACCACGTCTTGATGGTGTCTCTTATGTGTGTTTGGCGCTTTTTGGCCTGAGTTGCCCTTGCGCCACTAAAATCTACCATCATCATCATCATCATCATCATCACCCCACCACCACCACCACCATCATCATCATCATCATCATCAGCTTCATCAGCATCGTCTTGGTGGTGCAGGCGAAGTAGGTATAGTCATGCGGGGTTACGACCGGCCACCATCATGCGATCACACGGATGATGAATGCAGTGTCTGTGTCAATGGGACGAGCAAAACGTGGAGCGGATGATCAGCGCTATCTAGCTTCGAATTCACCAAAGTAACCATCACCACATCTAGCACCGTTCGGTATGTAAGGAAGCTACAGGCTGCACAGTATATTCTTCAGCGCATTTGCGTGACGCGCTGCTCCCGTTAAATAAAGGCAAATATCCTGAATATGCCACCTTGATTTCCGTATAGCACATGCTCGAACAAAAGCCCATTTCTTTTAAAGTTATAGAAGTGACTCGGCGCTTTTTAATGTGATTCTTGTAGAGGGTATTTTGTTGAAATTTGTTTCGAGAGCCAAAATATTTCAATAAATCAGCTTAATGCCAACAATGAAGACGTACTAAGCAACAATGTATAAGCCATGTTTTACAGCGAAAAGAGTATTTGCCGGGGAATGGAAATTTTTTCGTTGCTTCGGGAACTTCATAAAATCGGGTACAAAACGTACTAAACAACAATGCATAAGTCATGTTTTACAGCGAAAGTTGTGAGATCACAACTCAGGTCACGCGCAGCTGCATGTTGTCCACCACCGCCGGTGTCCACAATCAAATCGCGCGAAATTAAAAAGGAGTATTGGCCGGGGAATAGAATTTTGTTTATTACTTCGGTAACTTCATAAAATCGCGTTTAGTTAGGTCAATTTTAAACTATATAGCACCTCCGCGTAATCAACAATATGCTCAAACAAGTTCATATGTTTGATTTTGTATAGTTAAGAAAGCCATAAAAGTTACTGTCAATAGCGCTATTGCGTGTTTTTTTTCCAGCATCAATAGTTTGACAGTGACTAAACAATGGATCGTACCGATGGGCGTTTCTCATCATCAATGTGTAAATATTTATTCGCGACCATGTATCGACGGCTGCTCAAAATGTTTCTCTTCGCCTATTATAAAGAGCAGACACCGGTAAATGGAGAAAGATGAGCGAGACCATGCGGGAGCCCCCTTTCCGACTCTAGATTTCTTATACAAATAATGAGTGCTTTTGTTTCTCTCATGTTCCAGCAAATAATTTTTCCACAAATAATAAGGACAACCGGTATTAAACTAAACCGGCAGGCTCATCTGGACGAATATGTGGTATTTTAGGTATCATTTCAGCATCATTGTCACCACATTCACGCAGGCACCCACGGGTGGCACTTCACGTCTCATGCTTTAGCATTAGAGCGTGACACTCCATTGTGGCTAACAAAGCCGTTACGCTGCCGTTGCTCGGTGGTACTACAGCATGAGTGGCATATTCATGTATCCTTGCAGAACTTTGATTTCACGCGCATTCGCGCTGGACATACTGCCACTTCGTGGGGTGGTACCATGAAGAGCCGCGTTCATCTCAAAAGAGGATGACACTGTACATCAGCGAGGGTGAATGATTATCTTCATTTCCAGTAGACGGAGCATTGAAGTATATCACAGACAAAATTTATTCTAACAACCTTCAACATTCAATAGTAAAAAAGAACATGAAACTTCGTTGGTGACGTATTTCGGTATTTTGAAAGTTATAGCATCGCAAGTAGTGGACAAAGAGATGAAGCTAGTACGGGTCGTGATGTCTCCGTTTTCCTTCCTTTCCTGTTATTTTTATTTTGCGCACCACTGTTCCAAGACATCACGGGGAAGTGTCCTTGTTGTCCAGTTATTTTTGGTCAGGTAGTTCAGCCTTCTATATATCTTGCACATAATAAATGATTCCTACTTCTATATTCCCTTACAAAAGACACGTTTTGTCCATCCGATACAAAACACAATACGGCTATTGGAAATTGTAGGAACATCGCGAAAATGAAGTGCATTGAGAGTAGTTTTAAATTGAAACACTGCATATATCTTACTTGGTAGAGTTCTCCTACGGAACCTCGCCTAAACGGATCATGTGCTCCTTTGAAGCGGTATTTACCAACAGTCAAAGATAACATACTTGCAAAGATAAGAATATTCATTATGGCAATACTGTTCCGCAAAGTGTGTCTATCTATAGGTAATAAAAGAATATGCAAGGCTATCTGTATATATTTTGTAGGCAAGTGGGTGTGGAAAGGAATCGTTAGCTGATTGGCTAACGCCTGGTTATCATTTTTTAAGGTATACGTCAAAAAATACAACACCAAAAAGCCACTTGAATTCAAAAGAATTTGCCCTTCATGTTCGTCACAAACCACACTTCGACATTTCTTTTGTATGAGAGGCACCGGAAGCCAACAAAAAAGCCTGACATATAACAGCCTACTATCAGCGTCAAATAAATTGATGAATATTGAATGTCAACACACACGTCATATATGCCAGTGTTTTCGTTGAAATACTTTTTATACCGAGATTCCTTTATTTGGTAATAAAACGTCGTAGATAAAACAACTCTCGGTGATAGAATGTACGCAATAACAAGAAAAAAGTAATTTTTTTGCATCGAAAGCGAATCAACAAATGTTGGTAATATGAAGAAAAAGGATGTCTCGCGAAACGAGGCAAGCAGATGGAAGCTTCGAGTTAGCTCATCACGCCCGAAGCAGGCACGAAAAAACACCCACGATTTTCACAGCTTGGCACTTCATGTTTGGTCAAACAAAAAAGACACCCGAAACACACCTGCATTCAAAGACACAACGAGCGTGAACAAGTGCCACAGTTTTAACACCAGTGTGTTTGAATAGCGCTTTTGCAAATGAGATATTTGCATTGAGTGCAGTGACCTTTGAGCGTTCTGTAACTTAAAGAGAAATTTTTTCGGAGAAAACACTGAACGTAAAATTGCCCCCTTCACAAAATAAGATGCATGCGGCCACGCATGGGTGCGGGTGACGACAGCCTGCATAGTCAAGTGGACGTTGACGCACCAACGCATCGCAGTTATTAGGGCGCCAAGCACGCTCATCGCACTATCTCG
Organism: Rhipicephalus microplus; assembly: GCF_013339725.1. Taxonomy (NCBI): domain Eukaryota; kingdom Metazoa; phylum Arthropoda; class Arachnida; order Ixodida; family Ixodidae; genus Rhipicephalus; species Rhipicephalus microplus. The sequence continues at coordinate 87,375,890 of NC_051171.1, forward strand.
CTGGTTGTTGGTAAGGCAGGAAACACACTGTTATGCAATAATGTGGGTGTACCACGACAGGTATATGATAAAATGATAATAAATTGCTCACCATAAAAACGTTTGCCTCTGTAGCAGAGTGCATAGGGGCGCGCGCGGAAGCTGCGAAGTGAGAGGGCGCATGTTGGATGGATTCCGCACAAAACAACTATATATATATATATATATATATATATATATATATATATGGGATATGGCACAACGGGAACGTTGTCAACACGGATAAATATATTTATTTCCCAACAGTTTCGGGAGGGGTCCTCCCGCGGCAACGACTTGCACGGCAAACTCCAGTGCCAAACCCACTCATGAACAGGGAGCCGAGGGACACAAGGAGCCATCCAGGGTCCCAGCAGTGATGACGTCGCCACTCCCCCCAGCGAGGCCTTACAACACCAGGCGGACGAATGCGGCGAAGACCAAGGCGGCGGCTTCCAAATGACACGGGGAAACAAAAGGTACGGGCAGTCTTAGACACGCATGATCTCACTCATTTCTATAGATTAGGAAAATCATTGAAAAGCGGGTGCAATACAAAAAACACGCGGAACAACTAACCAAATATCTATCTCACGAAATTGCACCTAAGGGCCTCCGCCTAGCCTGCAACCCCTCAATGTCAACACTAAGTGAAGCAGAAAGGGGGAAGTGGGAAAAAATATTACTAGAAGCGTCCTTGCAACTGACTCGGGTCATTGCGGACCATAGTGAGCGTAAGGCCGCCGAGTACAGTGTCACGGAGGCCACGCAGATATTGGTATCTAATCTCGGAGAGCATGAGGCAAGAGAACTGGAAAGATATGAACTAAAAAAGACAGGCGAAATTTCAGTAGTAAAAGATAGAAAATTCAAGCGGGACTGCAGTAGCTCCACTGCTCTGCAACAAGAAAATAGGAATGAGGCCGTACAAGCAAGCCAGGGACCACCCGTACCACAACTTCCCTTTGAGGAGAAAAATGGTAACTCGAAACTACAGTGCAATTCTAATCAAAACATCCTTACTCCCGAATATGACGCTGACTCTCCCGTGCCACGTGATAGCCAAGAGCAGCCGAAAACTTATGAGAAAAATGTCCTCAATCTGTCAAACACAACACTCACACCCGCTCAGCTTCAAGTTTTTTCGAGAGGCTTAACCTTTTGTCCATCATCCGGTAGATTCAATGAATTTGAACTGTACAAAGACCTCGATAACTTTGCGCGTAATCTCCACCTCCGTGAATACTTTCATGATCGCAGGGACTGTGCGGACGAGAATAGAGTGATTGGTGGTGACCAATCATGGTGTCCGGGTGAGCAGAGGGACAAACACCTCGATATGTATATATCAGCAGTTCAAAAAGATATCATCAGAGCGTATAAAAAAAATCGGCCATTTCGAAACAACATATCAAACTCAGAACGAAGGGCACTCGATGAACTACGAAAAAACACTGAAATTACTATCAAACCGGCTGATAAATGGGGCTGCATAGTAATTCTAAACACGTCGGCCTACTTAAAGGAAGGGGAACGACAGCTATCAGACACAAAATTCTACAAAGAACTTCCAACTGACCCGACTCCCGAATTTGAAAGGGAGATAAAAGTAACCCTAAACAATCTCCGCCGAGAGGAGAAAATTACCGGCAAAATGTTAAAAGCAATGTTACCGGCCCAGTCTGTTCCCGGTCGATTCTATTTGCTCCCCAAAATACACAAGGCAGGTAATCCGGGACGTCCGATAGTATCCAGTAACAGCACATCAACAGAAAATATATCAGAATTCATCAATTCCTTAATAAAAAACATCCCCCCAAATTTTCCCTATTACCTAAAGGACACAAACCACTTCATCTGCGAAACTTCAAGTCTCGACATCACAGGCGGCACTTTTCTGGTGACCATGGACGTCTGCTCACTGTACACCAACATACCCCACCATGACGGAATAGCGGCTATGGTTTCTGAATATGTAAAATCTGACTCATCAACTAGTGTAAGTGGCGAGGTACTGTTTACACTTCTTGAACTTTTACTAAATTATAACCATTTTGAGTTCAATGGCAAGCATTTCCTTCAGGTCAGTGGCACTGCAATGGGCACGAAAATGGCCCCAAACTTCGCAAGCACCTTTATGGCTTCACTTGAAATCCCTTTCATTGAGGGACGCACCCTCAAACCTTTCTACTACAGAAGATAGTTAGACAATATTTTTATGATATGGAACCATGATGAGGGAAGTCTTTTCCGCTTCATAGAGGATTTTAACAAGTGCCACACGTCAATAAATTCACGCACAAAATTTCCAAAACTAGCGTTAACTTTTTGGATGTCACTGTCATGGTCGAAAATGACCGCTTGTCAACAAACCTTTACAAAAAGCCTACAGACCGTCAAATGTACCTACATTTCACCAGCAGCCACCCAAAGCATAGCAAAACGGGTATTCCATATTTTCAGGCCTACCGGTACGTACCGGTAGGCCTCAAATAAGATGCATGCGTCTTCCCGCATATCGCATATCGCAAATTCCCGCATATGGATGCATATTCTTCGGTACCGAAGAATATGCATCAATATGCGGGAATTTGACAGACACGCGGAACACCTAAAGCATTCCTTATTGAAAAAAAAATTATCCGGAAGACATTTTTGACGATGCCATACTACGTGCTCGCAACGTGAACAGGAATAATATTAATAAAGGACTAAACAGAGTATCTAAAACGACTTCCCAAACGAACCTTGTACTAACTTACTCCTCATCAGCGCCACGAATCAACAACATACTGTCCCGCCATTTCAACATAATCAGGCAAAGCAAACGACTAACTTCTATCATCGCGAAGCCAGCTCACGTGGTGTACCGCCGGAATAAAAATCTGAAGGACATTGTTCTCAGAGCAAAAATAACCACCCCCAAATTTCAATCAGGGTGCCATCCATGCGGAAAAGCTCGATGCAAGGCATGCCCACAGATGGCCACAACACGTGAATCCAAAGCGAACTTCTCGGATTTCAAAGTCTGCATAACTGAAAGCCTTAATTGTGACTCCAGTAACGTAATATACATGCTACATTGCAACATCTGCCGACAAGAATATATCGGCCAAACAGACACGCCATTTCGGCTGCGGTTCAATAATCACCGGTACCACGCCACTTCACTGCCGAAGCTACCTTTATCTAGACATCTGCGCCTCCCAAACCACAGTTTTGAAAATATCAGCGTAACTCTTTTGCAGTCCGGTTTCTCAAACAGACGCGAGCGCGAACAGCGTGAGGCGTATTTTATTTTCAAATTTCGAACACTAGTAGCCGGCATCAACGAGGGCCCCGGTAAACTCAACTGCCTTCGAGGAGAAAGCCAGGAGGAAATTGGTGGCAAAGATTGATAGCTGGAGACCATGCTTTTTTCTGACTGACTCGTACGTGTACACTGTCCATTCTTGTTTTCGTTTTTTCTCCATTCATTTTTTCTTTTCTTCCTTTTTCCACATGCACATACAAATTGTTTTCGTTCGCCTACCACTTGATGACCATTGAAGGGAAACGGACGAAGATTAAAGGTAAAAAGAGCCGACCGACCCATTAACGGGAGAGCCTTCCTTTACGCACGCCGCATGCCGATTGACCCATTACGGGGAAACACTTTCTTTACGCACGCCATCACGGACCCCCCCCCCCCCCCGGCACCGCGGCAACAATCTTGGGTGGCCCGACACACGTCGAGAACTGAACAGCACGTTATAAGAAACGTATGTGGACGTACACGGACAGTTGGTTTCGTTCTCAGTGTTGACAGTGCTTCTTTCTTTTTTTTTCTCCCCCCCCCCTTTTTTCTAGTTTTCTCTCACTTTCGCAAACATGTTTCAAGGCGAGAGGGAAGCGGCAGCAACGAAGTTTGGAAATTCATGTCAGTATAACTCATCCCCTGATGAAGGGAGGACCCCTCCCGAAACTGTTGGGAAATAAATATATTTATCCTTGTTGACAACACTTCCATTGTGCCATATCCCATACCTTCACAAAGACTAACTGGCCCATTGAATTATTACTCCCACTATATATATATATATATATATATATATATATAAATATATATATATATATATATATATATATATATATATATATATATATATATATTGACGCGCGTATGTGCCAGTGGTGAGGACAACGAAGCAGCGCGAGTGTCCTTGGCCGAGGGCAAAAGACGAAGAAGTCGTTGCAGTCTGTTCCCTGCGATCAATAAATCATATTTCTTTGAGGCGCTTTGTGTGCTCGTCAATCTCGCGTCGTCACACTGGTCGAGGTGCTGGGTACGTCTTCATGCTTGGCACCCCTTCGCGGACCCGACATTCAAGCCCAGAATCACTACCAACCGTCGACGCACCAGTCCACCGTTCCAGCCGCCGTCTGCGAGGCCTAGCTCCCGAGCTCAATCCCTTTCCAGAAACTGCCAGTAATCGCTTGCCTGTTTCAACCACCATAGCCACTGCAGCTACATCTCACATGACGCTTCAGAATCCCATGATTCCTGACTGCTTTCATGGTGAGACCTATGAAGATGCACAAGACTGGCTGGACCAGTTCGAATGCTGCGCGAAGTACAACCAGTGGGCCACCCCAGAAGACAAGCTCGCGAATGTGTACTTCTACCTGAAAGACAACGCCCAGACGTGGTACATCAACAGGGAAAGAAGCATGGCTACGTGGGATGACTTCCGCAACCAGCTGATTGACACCTTTAGTAGTCTTGACAGAAAGGAGAAGGCGCAACGTCTCTTGGAAGCTCGAATCCAAAAACCTAACGAGAGCGTCGCTATGTTCGCCGAGGAGATGACCCGTCTTTTCGGCAGGGCGGATCCCGAGATGCTGGAAGACAGGAAGCTGCGGTATCTAATGCGAGGCGTGAAGGAGCAGCTGTTCGCTGGGCTTGTGAGAAATCAGCCAACAACAGTAGCGGAGTTCACGAAAGAAGCCACAGCTATTGAACGGGCCCTACAGCAACGGTACCGCCAGCAGAACCCGGTCAACGTTCGAGCGAGTAACCCTGTTACGACTGCGGCGAGCCTCTGCGACAACGACAGGCCTCTGCGGGAAGTCATCCGGGAGATTTTGAGGGAGGAGCTTCGGCAGCTTGGTTTAATTCCAGCAACTGAACCGACGCCGGCATTGTCTTTTGTCGCTGATGTTGTCCGGGATGAGGTCCGCCAGGCTCTCTCTTAATCCGGCTATAATGGTGTGCGACCACATTTTACTTATGCTGATGCCGTCCGACGCCCCGTCGTCGCTCCTTCAGCGCAGCAGACCCCAATGACTGGACCACCACCAACCCTGCAAACACAGCCACTGTCTGCACCGACCACTTTCGCAACCTCACCGATTCCTCCGACAAGACGAATACCGTATAACCAATATGCCCCACAACGTAGCCCCACAACGTGGCCCAATAGTGAGTCTCCACTTACCTACCAGCGTCGGAAAACCGATTTGTGGCGTACCGCTGACTGTCGACCGGTATGCTTTCATTGTGGCGAAGCTGGGCACGTCTACAGAGTTTGCCGTTATCGTGACGCTCAGTACAAGAGATTTCCTCGCTACCCTGATTACATTGCCTACGACGATCAACGCATGTACAACTACGCCCCTGTGAACACACCGCCGCAGAATCCAGTAATGCCCAGATCACGTTCTCCATCTCCTGCGCGGCCCAGTTCACCTAATCGTCGCAGTTTTGCCGACGTCATCAGGGGCAGGTCCCCTAGCCCGCGACGGGGAAACTAGACGCAGTGACCTCGGGGGGTGGGGTTGCCAATATTCGAAATTCCGAACAGCCCCCGTTGCAGACAAGTGACAGCTCGAAGCCATCAAAACCGAAGGAGACGACAGCAACGACTAATTCGACGAATGAGACAACTGCCGACGTAACCGACGTTATCAGCGCTGACCTCGTCGTTCACATTGGCGGCCACCAAGTGACGGCACTTGTGGACACTGGCTCCCACTTTTCTATAGTAAGCCTACAGCTAGCCGAAAGGCTAAGGAAGGTGAAAATGCCATGGCAGGGACCCAATATAAGAACTGCAGGAGGTCAGTTGATGACACCGGTTGGAAAGTGCACGGCCCGACTCTTCATAGCTGGTTCCACCTTTGTCGCCACCCTCGTCATTCTCCACGAGTGCTGTAAACAGCTCATATTGGGAATGTATTTCTTGCGCGAATACGGGGCTGTGATTGACATTCGTGACAGGAGCGTAACGTTCACTGTAAGCTCGGAGACTGCTACGGATAAGGAACACCAGCCACCTCGCTTCCGTATTGCCGATGATGACGTCATACTGCCGCCACGAAGTTGTTCTCTCGTATCCGTGCACTGTGACAAATTACAAAATGCTACTGGCATCGCTGAACACATCAAGGAGCTCGCATTCACTAGCGGCATTTCTGTTGCCAGGGCTGTCATCACTGTTACTGGCGGATGCGCTGAACTGCTAGTGACAAATTTCAGCAGAGAACGCCGACACATAGTTAAAGGCACGGCTATTGCCTATTTTAACGAACTCTCGCAAACAGAAGATTGTCATTTAGTGGAGGAAGCAGCAGCGTCTACTATCACTACACCGACACCTGTAGACGTTGATCCAATGTTAGCTCCCATTGAGCGAGACCGCCTTCTCACGCTGATCAACAAGTTCCACGGCTGCTTCTCATCCACATCAAGAGTTGGTCAAACGGCACTGACGAAACACCGCATCATCACGGATTCTGATGCGAGACCCATCCAGCAAAATCCTTATGGAGTCGCCCCAAAGGAGCGTGAGGCAATTCAAAAACAGGTGAAAACGATGCTAGAAGATGGTGTTATTCGGCCGTCTAACAGTCTTTGGGCATCACCCGTAGTACTCGTCAAAAAGAAGGACGGTAGCTTGCGTTTCTGCGTTGACTATCGTAAGCTTACTCAGATCACAAAGAAGGACGTCTACCCTCTGCCGCGTATTGATGATTCATTGGATAGACTACGAAACGCACGCTACTTTTCGTCTATGGACTTAAAAAGCGGCTACTGGCAAATTGAAGTGGATGAGAGAGATCGTGAGAAGACCGCCTTTGTTACGCCCGACGGACTTTATGAATTTCAGGTTCTTCCGTTCGGTTTGTGTTTGGCGCCAGCAACATTCTAGCGTCTCATGGACACAAATCTGTCGGGACTTAAGTGGCAAACCTGCTTGGTGTACCTCGATGACGTGATTGTCTTTTCAGCGACTTTCGAGGAACACTTACGAAGGCTCGAAGCAGTTTTTGAAGCAATACGCTTGGCCAGTCTTACTCTTAAACCAGAAAAGTGCCACTTCGGCTTCCACGAACTTCGATTCCTTGGTCACGTCGTGAGCAGCCAAGGGATCCGACCCGACCCGGATAAAATTGCCGCCGTGGCAAACTTCCCGACGCCATCAGACAAAAAATCAGTGCGACGTTTTTTAGGACTCTGTGCCTATTACCAGCGGTTTATTGCTAATTTCCCGCGCATCGCATGGCCATCGACACAGCTTACTCGGGAAGATACCCCCTTCAGGTGGGGTGAAGACCAACAGCAGGCATTTCACGAGCTTCGTCAGCGAATGCAAGCACCACCCGTGCTGGCCCACTTCGATGAAGACACGTCGCCAATACTTCATACAGACGCTAGTAATGTGGGTCTTGGAGCAGTGCTCGTACAGTCGAAGGACAACAACGAAAACGTGATCGCCTACGCCAGCAGGACGCTGTCCCGAGCTGAAGCTAATTACACTACGACGGAAAAAGAATGTCTTGCAATGGTATGGGCAGTCCTGAAGTTTCGTCCTTATTTGTACGGCCGCCCATTCACCGTTATCAGCGATCACCACTCTCTCTGTTGGTTAGTCAACTTAAAAGATCCGTCTGGCCGCCTTGCACGATGGTGTCTTCGGCTCCAAAAATTTGACTTCACTGTTGCGTACAAGTCGGGAAAACGACACACCGATGCGAACTGTCTTTCTCGGTCTCCTGTTGAGACGGCATCCCCGGACAACGACGATGACGACACGGCCTTTCTCGGAATTGTGGACACTGCCACCTTTTCTCAACAGCAGCGTGGCGATGCTGAGCTGTTATCACTTATAGACTACCTACAAGGGCGAGTGAATAACGTTCCGAGGTTATTTGCGAGAGGGCTGCCGTCGTACTGCTTGCGAAATGACGTTCTTTATAAGAGGAACTTTTCACCCACCGGCAGCAGCTACTTGCTCGTCGTTCCTTCTTCGCTTCGCCGTGAGGTACTGCAAGCCTGTCACGACGAACCTACCGCTGGTCACTTGGGTTACGCAAGAAGATTGGCAAGGATAAGGCAGAACTATTACTGGCCAAGACTTGCCGAAGTTGTCAAAACGTACGTGCAGGCATGTCTAGATTGCCAGCGCCGCAAGCCATCATCCATTAAACCAGCTGGCCTGCTGCAGCCTGTTCGAGTGCCGACGACACCGTTTGCACAAATTGGCATGGATTTTCTGGGCCCCTTCCCAAAGTCTGCCACTGGAAACAGGTGGATAATCGTCGCCACGGATTACCTGACGCGATACGCGGAGACAGGCGCTCTTCCACGAGCAATGGCAGTCGAAGCGGCGCAATTTTTCATTGAAACCATCGTCTTAAGACACGGTGCTCCCGCAATAGTCATCACCGACAGAGGTACTGCGTTCATGGCCGAGCTTTTGGACACCATTTTTCGACTAAGTAGTACAGCTCACAGGAAGACAATGGCGTATCATCCCCAGACAAACGGGCTCACCGAATGCCTCAACAAGACCCTGGCTGACATGATAAGCATGTACGTAGATGTAGAGCACAAGAACTGGGACATCATTTTGCCCTACGTCACGTTCGCGTACAACACGGCTCGTCAAGAGACCACTCGGAAGACACCCTTCAGTCTCCTTCACGGACGCGAGGTTACAACAACGTTAGACGCAATGCTTCCTCATGAAAATGATGGCAATGAGACAGACGCCGAAGAGTTTACCCAGCTAGCAGAAGAAGCCAGACAACTTGCCAGGTTGCGAATCACCAAACAGCAAGACGACAATGCCATTACAAACTCCGGCACAGACCCGTCATATACAACGTGAACGACAAAGTATGGGTCTGGACACCTGTTCGTCAGCGTGGGCTTTCCGAAAAGCTGTTGCGAAGATACTTCGGACCCTACAAGGTTCTGCGACGCATTAGTGACGTCAACTACGAGGTTGTTCCGGACGGCGTGCAGTGTTCGAAGCGCCGCAGACATTCGCCAGAAATTGTCCACGTGCTTCGGATGAAGCCTTACTTTCAGTGACTAACTGTGCAGTTTTGGTTTCGCCTTGCTTCTCAAATGTTTAACATCGGGACGATGTTTTTTTTAAAGGGGGAATAATGACGCGAGTGTCCTTGGCCGAGGGCAAAAGACGAAGAAGTCGTTGCAGTCTGTTCCCTGCGATCGATAAATCGTATTTCTTTGAGGCGCTTTGTGTGCTCGTCAATCTCGCGTCGTCACAATATATATATATATATATATATATATATACATATATATATATATATATATATATATATATATATATATACATACAGTCAAATACGAGCATTGCTGGAGAAACAACGGAGAAGATGTTTGTTGTTGTGGTTGAGACTTGTGCTGGTTTTGCTGAGGCCACTGCCTTCTGTCTCAATGCGGTTCAGCACACTAAACGATTGCTTTGGCTCTATAACGTTTGGTGTAAATGCTGATTCATGCCGTCCGAGATTGGCGAGGTGGGAGTTGAAGTAGAGTCCGCGGGAATAGAGTTCAAGATTGTGAAACTACTCATATCCCTCCTCTATCTGGTGATCTTGTGCCACTGTCCTGTGAAGGTGGCCCTCTGTCACTGCCCTTTCTTTGCCTTCCGAAACGTTTCGCTCGCAAAAGCTTCCTTCTCTCATTTGTAATAGTCCGTATGGAAAGCACACGTGGTGCCATCTACATAACAAACCCACTACCCAAGCCAGCCGTCTTATTCCGTGGCAAAAGTTTTGGCCGCATGGAGGAAATTGATTCTGTCTACGCCAGTCACCTCTAACCTGATGGTTCATGATCATCTCATGTCAACAGCATTACTTCCAATACAACTACCACGCCGCGCTGCGGTGGTCTAGTGGCTAAGATACTCGGCTGATGACCCGCAGGTCGCGGGATCATATCCCGGTGGCGGCAGCCACATTTTAAATTAAAGCGGGAATGCTGTAGGCCCGTGTGCTCAGATTTGGGTCCACGTTAAAGTCCTCCAGGCGATCAAAGCTTCCGGAGCCCTCAATTACGGCTTATCACAAAATCATATCGTGCTTTTTTTTGAAAATATTTTTTCCTGTTTCTCCTATGCAGATTTGTGTTTAAATATGATTTTTTTCACTTCTGCATGTGCCCTATTAAAACTCATTGCATATCCACGGGGTGGATGATGGAGAGCGGAGCACTAAGATCGCTGCCGCACCGCTTCGGCCTCCCGTTTTCGTACGCTGTAATCTTGTCGGCACCGCCGCGCAGCTTCGAGGCACGCTTCTACCTTGCACGCTCACACATCGGGGTTCCGTCTTCGAGCGCGAGCGGCCACTGCCTTGCGCGCACTCCGCTCTGCAGCCTTGTCCTTCCAAGGATCATTTGAACGTGCGCGCACGCTAGAACAGCTTTTATTTTACTACACCGCGCCCCTTAGCGTACGGTGCCACCGACATCTTCAAGTGATGTCATTCCTATTTTATCGTGCGCTCGCTCATTGGAGCTTAGTCTTCGAGCGCAAGCCGCCGCTGCCCTGCGCGTATTGTACGGACCATGAGTCATTCGCTGGCCGCGTTCGTCCGTCATTTTTCTGTTTGTTTGACACATAGACGGATGGATGGACGCATGGTCGAACACAGGAACGGAAGCATGGACGAACGCCGGGGCGGACGCACGGATTGACGCACGGGAAGATCGATGGACGGACGCACGGATGAACGGATGGAAAAACGCACGGACGGATGCACGAGTGAATGAACGCGTGGATGGATGGACGAAAGCGCGGTTGAACGGATGAACGCACGGACAGACGGATGCATAAACGAGCGCAGGGACGGACGCACGAACGGGCGGATGGAATGATGAATGGACGGATTGACGGACGGAAAGACGGACGCATGCACGAACACAGGGACGGACGCATGGACTGACAGACGGTCGGATGCACAGATAGACGCGCGGGTAAACGCACGAGAAGATGGACGGATGGACGCATCGACGTATGAAGGAATGAACGGACGCACAAACGAACCAATGGACGCACGCACAGACGTACGTACGCACGGACGGCTGGAAGCAAGAACGGACAGACAGCCGGGAGCATGAACGGAATGATGGATGTTTCGCCTCACTCATCATCATTTACTTCATGGGTATGCTGTGATCTTTATTATTTTTCATACTACAAGTGACGTCCTCTAGTATCATACTATTTGCATGTTTCAGCGTATGTGGATTGTGATATGCACAATTACAGCACTCTCCGACCGGTTTAAGAACTAATGAGAGGTGGCCATAGAATAATGAACTAAATTATAGATGGGACACTGTAGCCATGACAACAGTACGCAAGGTGAACAGCGGTGGCGCTTGGAGCTGCTGAGAGCAACTAATAGATGTACCTGCGTTAACAAAAAGTGGAAAACATTTTTTTTGTTTTTTTTTTCAGGTAGAAAAAAATAGCCGTGTGTTTTATTCCGTACCGGGTGCGTATGCGCCTACGTGGTTGCCTCCACTAATTCTTTTGGTATGGCAATTTTTCTTAAACAGAAGTGAACGAAAAAGACCTGAATTCGCGAAGGGCTTCAGGTGCCTCGTTATCTTTCCGCTTGATTTAGGCGCGTTGATACGCTCAGTAGCCCAACAAAGTGCCCTTAGGAACACAATACATGTGCGTTCAAAGGTTACATGGAATCGAAAGGTATTCATTGGTAGCTGCTACCAGTAATAACAATTCACCAGTAAGTATAGGAAACAATGTTTTTGACGGCAAACCAGCAATCATGTTTCAATGAAAAAAAAATTGCGGTAAAAACATCATCTCACGATCATTACAAATCAGTCGTGAACATTAGCATGGTGTGCTTCAGCAACAGCTTTGAATTATAGGTCCTGCTTTCGCCGAGCTCGGCTCAACACCCAACATTTTTAATTGCATTACGACATAGTGCGGTCAAAGTGAGGACACAAATAGGTTGGGTTTTTCGAAAGGAAATCACGGTGGAGCAAAAGTCGAGAGAAGCGCAATCATTGAACACGAGCCGGATCAGTGAAATTGAACGTAATGCGAAATACACAACGCTGATAGCGATAACAAGGTCGAGGAGTGAGATCACCGGCAAAAATAACAAATATGTGCGCATTGACAAAAATATTCTACCTGTCCCTGCCGTAGAGCTTGTATAAATTGGTGCCTTCGCCGGTATGACAGTTCCTGCGCCACCATACTGCAGTACAGCAACTATACCTACTGCAATTGCAGTGATTTGCCTTACCGAATAAAAAACGTGCTAGAAAGAAAAGGAAATGCCGTGGGGACCACGCCGATCATCAAACGAAAACTTATTGCGCATATGCGCGCATCGCAGCTGCTCCCATCGAACCGATGCAGCGCGTGTTTTCCGCTTCATCACCGTTATCAATAAGACAATCCATAGTAGAACTGACATGACACTACAATCGCTAAACAAATTTAGTGCTCAGAAGTACTACGCACAACGCGGAATTCAAATGTTACTATTCAATTATTCAGAAACGCGCACAGTTTGGCGAAAATTGTGGCTCTCTTCGCTTTAATATGTGAGCTTATTGAAGTGCTCCTAGCGATTTTTTCGGCATCCCCTAGGGCAGATTTGAATGAAGCCACTATAGTTATTTTTAAGCTGTCGATTTGTTTGCCCCCCATTAGCGATGGGTGGAACTTTAGACTTCCGAAGGCCTGATGTGGCTACATACGATTACGATGGGACCCTCAGCCCACACCTTAAGGTGGTTTGCTCCTCAAAGAGCTGACAGTATCAATAGATGAAATGAAATAAATGGTTTGTGAAACGTTAAACCTCCCATTCATTGATACCATTACCATTTCATCTCCCGAAGCCTTTTTCTCATCGATTGACCCTGCGCTTCCCGCTGCTCAGCATACCTAATTTTGGGCACTACTCGGTCACTTCAGGATGTCATTCCACCATAGCCAACCTTGCTTGGGCCTAACGTGTATGCCATCGTTCACCATATCGACACCAGCAGCCATGTATGATTTCGCCAGCGTCCATATTGAGTACCTCAAGCGGAAAGCTGTGTCATTGATGAAAAGGTGAACGATGTGCTTCAACGTGGCGTAATACAAACTTCAAAAAGCCCTTGAACGTCTCCGTTTGTACTGGTGAACCAAAATGTCAAAGAAAGTCTAACCAATGAACGAAATAACAACAAATTGGAAGATCACGTGAACAACAGCAAGCAGATCGAAACATGTCCCATGTTTCTCACGCACAAAAAACGCACGAAACGTTCTCACGGGTAAAGATGTATGCAGATAAGTGTTTCAGCTGTTACTTCGATGTGTCAGAAAAGCGCAACCATTTCCCCAATGAAGTCTGTGAAGCGGGTGCAGTCACCTTTTTGTGTTCCGTAACTACAGCAGAAGCGTTCCTGTGAAAGTCCAAAGCGTATGATTATCCCCACCACGAGACTCGGTGCGCGCACGAGTGAGCGTCCACCCCAACCCCACTCTCCGCGGAGAAAGCACGCATGGGAATTTCAGAGCATGTGCTACCACGTCGAAATGATTTGGAGACACGCACTCACTGCGCTAACTCGCTCGCAGTGCTGCAAGCACGGTAGCTCCCCCGAGATGGCTATCACTAGCGGTAGGTGGTAAATACTGTCACGGGGTCATGACGTGGACGAAGAGAGCAGACTGCCGGTCGAATAATAAACTGTTTATTTGGACCGAAATTGTGGCCACGTAAAAGGAAAGTCAGATTACAGCAAGACCACAGTGGAAGAATACCTCAGGTGAGCGAACACTGGGAAAATCCGCTGCCCGATGACGTTCTGCTTCGTTAGAAGCCTGGGAGATGGCGCTACAAACTTTGCCCCGATAAAGCCTCTTAATATGGAGAAGATTGAGGGACTCTATGCCGCGGCTTCCCCTCCCTTTTTTCGGTGTAGGAAAGCCCCGTGATGTAGGAAAGTAGTGGTGCTCATTGATCGTCGCCACAACACTCTCGCTACATCGTCAACCTCCTCCCTTATCACCCTCTTTTTCACGGCACGGCTCTAGGCGTGTCGCGTGGTTGGTATTGCATGATCACCCGATTTTCTCGGATTTGGAAGCCCCCGCTCACGTGCCGGATAAGCTTTGCGGAATTGTCCAGCAGCACGCAACGCTGCTCACTCGGGCGAGGCATCTATCACCATGCCGCAAACAAGAACATAATCAGTCCCTTCCCTCAAAGCACACGCTTCGCATCGTTTACTCAGCTAAAGCGTTCTTGTATTGTGAGCAAGACACTGGCACTGACTGCGGCAAGCAGAGCGTCGGCCGTCAATCAACTGACAAGCAGTGAAGCGTGTCGGCATTTATACACTTGCCATCGAATATTCCAGCGTTGTCGCTAGCGGGGAAGTAGGTTGCAGAATTATCTGCAATGTTCACGCAGTGGGTGTAATCTAAAAAAATGATGTACTGCAGTCCCGAAGCTTTTTGAACAGTGTAAGTGCGGTTTGCACTGATAATTATTGACAGTGAAATGGGGCAATAACAAAACTTGAGGAGGGAATGTGGCATTGCCTCCTCTAATATAGGCATCCTCCCGATGCTGTAACAAAGGACTAAAGTATAATAGAAAAAAATAAAGATTAAGCACAAGCAATAAACCACAGCAATAGAGTACGGCCCTCATATTCACGCATAAAATGGCTTGAGACGTACGACATGGATGGCTTCAGGTCGAGCGTGGTGCCGTTTAGAGTTCGAAATACCGCCGGGAACAACCTTGTAGTCGATAGAGCCGAGACGACGAGCTACTCTTTACGGTATGAAGTACCGTCGCAGATGTTTTTGAATAAGCCCACGTCAGCAGGTGGGCGTCAATACCCAGACATGGTTTTCAAGCTGGTACTCCTCGAAGCTTCGTCGAAGATTGTAACGATGGCTGTCGGTCGCCTGCTGATTCTTGAAGCGCAGGCGGGTGAGTTGACCTTCTTCCGCGCGCTGAAGGTGGTCGGTGATATCGAGGTTCTCTTGGTTGGCACCATTCGGAAGTGCAGTGTCAAGCGTCGTTGCCGGGCTCCTTCCATAGACCAACTTGTACGGTGTCATCTGCCTTGTTTCTTAAACAGCCGTGTTGTACGCGAAGGTCACATACTGGAGGATTTCACACCACGTCTTGTGCTCTACGTCAACGTACATGACCACCATATCGGCGATGGTCTTATTAAGTCTCTCGGTGAGGTCATTGGTCTGTAGATGGTAGGCGGTGGTCCGGTGGGGAGTTGTCTGGCAGTACGTTAGAATCGCTTGAGTTGGGTGCGCCGTAAAGGCCGTACCTCTGCCAGTAATGAGGATCTGTGGGGCTCCGTGACATAGGACAATGTCCTCGACGAAGACGTTTGCTACCTCGGTGGCACTGCCTTTGGGCAGGGCCTTTGTCTCGGCTAGCGCATTAGGAAGTAGGTCACTAAGACGATTCATTTATTCTCGGAATTCGGCGTAGAGAACAGCCAAGTAAATCCATGTCAATTTGCTGGAACGGCCGGTGAGATGGCTTGATCTGCTGGAGAAGTCTGGATGGCCTAGTCGGCGGTGTCTTTCCTCGTTGGCAGTCCCGGCATGTCTTCATATAACGAGTGACGTCACCGGAAAGGCATAGCCAGCAGTACTTCTCCTGTATTCTAGCAAGCGTACGGGAAACGCCAAGGTGTCCAACCATCGGGTGGTGGTGTAGACTCGACGACCTCGAGCTATTCTACAAGGCTCCTGAGTTTTGGGTAAGCTTGTTGTCGCTTGGTGAAGACGTCGGTACTTGTGATTCCCAAGAAGCAGTCATCGTCTGCATCGTCTTTCGGTCATGGCTTGATAAGAGCACGAGATAGGCAGTCGGCGTCGGAGTGCTTTCTTCTGGGCTTGTAAACTACGGAAACGTCGAATTCTTGCCGTCTCAGGCTCCATCTTGCGAGAAAACCCGAAGGGTCTTTCAAGTTGGCCAGCCGAAACAAGGCGTGGTGGTCACTGACAGCTTCAAGGGGCCTGCCGTAAATATAGGGGGAAAATTTATTGCAGCCCAGTTGATTGCAAGGTCCTCCTTTTCTGTTGTAGAATAGTTGGCCTCTGCCTTTGATAGCGACCGGCTAGCACAACAGATTAACCTTTCCTCTCCACCCTTTCTCTACACAAGAATGGCACTGAGTCCTATACTGCCTGCGTCTGTATGTATTTCTATTTCGGCAAAAACATCGAAATGCGCAGGTAATGAAGGCGTCTGTAGGCGTCGCTTTAGTTCTTGAGATGCTTCTTTCTGCTGCATTTTTGACCTGAATTAGACGTCACGCCTGGTGAGTACGGTGAGTGGCTCGGCAATCTGTGCGAATTTTTCGACGAGCCTCCTGCAATAATCGCAGAGGCCGAGAAATCGACAGGCGGCCTTCTTGTTGGTGGGTGGCGAGAATGAAGCGATGGCGGTTGTCTTCTCTTTGTCGGGGCGTACTCTGATCCTGCTTATCACGTGGCCCTAGAACATGAGTTCATCCAACGTGAAGCGGCACTTCTCTGAATTGAGGATGACTCCCAAAGTTTTCGTTGCTTGAAGTACATCTTTTAAACCCTGGAAGTGGTCGTTGAAGTTTGAGGAGCGAGTACACAAGGCAAGTCTGCCACTTGAAGCCAGCTAGCAAAACATCCATAACACGTTGGAAAGTTGCAGAAGCCGAGCAAAGACCAAAAGGATTCACCTTGAACTCGAAAATGCCGCGTGGTGTTCTAAAGGCGGTTTTCTCTTGGTCTCTCTGGTCAACTTCAATTTGCCTATAGCCGGTCTTGAAGACCATTAACGAAAAAAGCTCACGTTGTGGAGTTGGCCGAAAGTTTCGTCTATTCGTGGGAAAGGATACACATCCTTTTTTGTGAGTTTGCTCAGGCAGCGATAATTGGCGCAGAAACGCAGGGTGCCGTCCTTCTTCACTAACAGCACAGGCGATGCCCACGGACTCTTGGAAGGTTGGGTGATATCGTCGCGTACCATTTCTTCGACTTGCTTCCTTATTCCTTCCGGATCTAGCGTAAAAACTCTGTATGGGCTCTGACAAAGTGCTGTGGTACTCTCCTCTGGTATGATGCGATGTGTGGCTACCGTGGTCTGCCAGATTTTTGACGACGACGAAAAGCAGTCCTAGTATTGCCGGAGCAGGGTTTTCAGCCGTTGACGTCGAAATTCTCTTGGACACACCAATCACGTCGACCTCGGTCTTCAAGGACGCCCGCTACCTCTTCGATGCGTTTGCCTGCTCCCTCATTATTACCACCTCTTTTACGTCCCAGACCACACGCTGCGGGAAATACTGTAAAGTACTAGGCCAATGAGCATACCCTAACTTCGACAGTAGGGGCTGCACTTCAAAGGGAAGCAGCATCAAGCGAACTAAAGGAGTTTCGTGACAGCCAGCCGGGGATCCCGGTTCGAGATTTTTCCAACCAAAACAGGCAAGTGACTGCAATTGTGCAATAAGTAACTGCCACCATTCGCATGCTATTGAGCCATATAAAATCTCCGTTTGCTAAAAGTGCACTGAAAATATCAGATGCACTGAATTCAGTGCTCGCTAACATCGTATAAGCAAAATGACTCAACCAAATCTCTTCTTCTGCACTGAAGTTAAAAGTGCCTCGATTTTTATTGGACTGCCTGAGGCACGAAGTCCCGTGTCTCAGACTTTCGCCAATTCATTCAGACCAATCGATTCTCTATACTTGTCATATGTAAACGAGGTGTATGAACACCATATGGATTGTCCGGGTATGAATCTTTTCCTTCAGATGCTTGCGAAGAACGAAGGAAAATAATTGTTTACATTCACAAGGACTTTACTTTGTTTCACACTCAGTAAGTTCAAATGACGACAATCAGAACGTATATCTTTGTGTACAGAAAAATGTTCTTTCGTTCAAAATGTTCTTTCGCGCGATTTGGCTGCGACAGAAGAAAAGACATCCGCCTATCACAAGCTTTGGGGGAGCACTACGATGAATGCCATGGGCAGAAATATTGTTACGTTTGCTTCCGACATCGACCTTTGCCTCATGAACCATGGTAACCCAACATATATACGGAGTCTCACGTATGGCCGTTGCCTTAACCTTACATTAGTGTCATGGTGCTTCTCTAACAAAGGTAAATGGTTGCGCAACATTGAGACTCATGGAAGTGATCACATAATTTCCTACATGAACATCGATTTACTCAAAAAAAATTCCCTTCGGATGTAATAATTGGCACTGATTGGTCGATGTTTACTTCGCACCAAGAAGGCTTTGCCTGCAGCCTGAAAAATACCATCGTGGAAGCTAAGCAAGCGTCCAAATGTAAATAATCAGTCTCGTCTCAAATAATACAATTCGACATCAAACTATAAAGATTACGGGCTATATGAAGGCGTGCTGAACGACGATACAGACGCACAAAATCAACTTATGACCTGAGAGAAGCAGGACGGTCCCAGAAAAAAAATAAAACGAGGCATTCACAAGCGGGAAAGGGAATGCTAGAAAACATTCTGCAATTTTCTAGACTCTCATAAGCCGTTGTCATATAACTGGAGAAAGATCGTAGTCTTCGCTCCTCTAGCACCCTTTTGAAGTTTTGGCACTCCATTATGCAAAAAGGTTGATAGGTCACTTTAAAATCAGGACAACGTTACGAGACGGAGGTAATTTATGCCGTACACAATTTCCATGTCATGATTATTGTGTTTGGACGTTTCATTTACCTTTGTTATCTATTAACGTCACCTTATACCAACTTTCGTATATATGAAGCTAGCGAAACGGTCGCGAGCATGCAATGAGCGTAGTCATGTTTTACATGACATCCATATTGCGATTATCATGATTGGACTTGTCATTTACATTCGTCGTCCATTTACGCCACGGAATACCAAATTTTGTATGTGTAGAACTAGTGAAACGGCTACGAGAACACTATGAGCGTAGCAAGCAGTCATGTTTTACATGAAACGCATAATATGATTAACAGTTTTGGACGTGTCATTTACATTCGTCGTATATTCACCTCCCGTGATACCGAATCTGTACATGTAGAGCTAACGAAACGGCGGTGAGAACGTCATAAAGGGCCAAATATACTCCAACGCAACGTAGACGCGCGCGCAGGCTGGGTGGAGTGACGCCACGCTAGCGAAAAACGACTGGCGCGACCGGTGTCCGCCGGCGCAGCCCGGCAGCAATTGGTGTGATATGAGACATGCTGCATTTTGCACCGACGACGTTACTTAGACGGCACCACATCTGCCTCTCTTCGTGATGGAAGGACGCCGTGTGCGCTCAAACACGCATGCGTCAAAGTAACGCAGTGCCGCCCGAGAGTACGTATGTGGCAGGCAGATCCACAGTGGAGGTCAGTGGGCAGATTCACTGATCTCTACTAGGGGGATATTGGCGTCTGGCATAGCGTTGCCGGTGTGATGCAATGAAACGAATGCTGGCGCACACGCGCACCGGATCACGTCGATGTGTATAGGCGCCTTGAGTGCGGCATTTAGTCATGCTCTTACATGACACGCATCTCATGATTATCATGTTTGCACCAGTCACATAACTTCGTCATACATAGATGTGATGTAATAACAAATTTGGCATATGTAAAGCTAGCGAATCGGCCATGAACGCATCACCAGTGTCGGACATAGTCATGTTCTTGCATGACAAACATCTTATGATTATTATGTTTCGACGTGTCATTTACCTATGTCGTTCGTTGGCGTCAGGCAAAACCGCATTCAGTACATGTGAAGCTAGCGAAACGGCCGCAAGTGCATCATGAGCGTAGCATGTAGTCTTGTTTTTGCATGACACACATCTCATGATTACCACGTTTGTACCAGTGACAAAGCTTCTTCTTCCACTTAAGTCCCGTAATACTGATTTTGGTACATCTGAAGCTAGCGAAATGTGCATGGGCGCATAATGAGCGTGGCATGTAGTCATGTGGCATGACACCCATTTTATGATTATCAAGTTTGCCCCTGTCACATACCTTCGTCATTTATTCACGTCACGTCATAGCAAATTCGGTATGCAAAGCTAGCGAAACGGCCGCAACACATCATGAGTGTGACATGTAGTCATGTTGTTACATGTCACGCATGTCATAATTTTCATGTGCGAGTCTGTCGCTTGTGTGCGTTTGCAGTAATGTCATACCATACCGGTTTCATAACATGCCATGTGAACGAAACAACTGCAACAGCTGCATGACCATGAAATGTATATCATGACATTCATGACATCGATGACATGATTTTCATGTTATGAATAGTCAGTTATGTTCGTCATGCACTCATGTTATATCGTACCAAGTTTGGTATTGATACCATTATCCGAACGGCCAGGACAGCTAAAAGTCGTAAGCGGCTAGATAGATAGATAGATAGATAGATAAAGATATAGATAGATAGATAGATAGATAGATAGATAGATAGATAGATAGATAGATAAATAGATAGATAGATAGATACGCTCAATATCGCCGAAGTTCGCCAAGAAATGCTTCCCATTTCAAACAGAACTCGAGGTGGCGGAAGAGTTTGGCACGAGAGTTACCGGGAAGATTATTAACGCGAGCATCGATGCCATCATCGTTCCTGAGACTCGATTACCAGAAATGGACATTTTATTACCCGTGGAAGAACACGAATGTGCGTAGTCACTTCTAAGCGCACGTCATCACCAGGTCCTGACGGTATTACTTATAGTGCGTTGGGACATCTTGGACAAAATGCCAGAAGAGAACAAATAACATGCTTAAATTACTCCTGCCTCAGCGGCAGTGTTCCCCGAGAATGAAAAATAAGTCAAATATTGTCAATCTGAAACCGAAAAAACCACCGTAGGACATGACAGCGTATCACCCTATCGCACTCGCAAGCTGCCTCGGAAAAGTGATGGAAAGGATGGTTCTATTTCGCCTCGAGTGGTACTTGGAACGATACACCAACTACCCTTCCTGCGTGGCAGCCTTCCATCAGGACCACTCCTCTATCGACTATGTCTTTGACTTATCGACGTTTGTTCAGCAAAAAAAAAAGTCGCAAGCGTATATCAGTAGCTCTATTTCTTGACATGAAAGGTGCATATAATATTGTAGCTCACGATGCCATCCTTATTTCTCTCGAAGCAATGGGCATTGGTGGACAAAAGACTATCAACCAGGCAGGTAGTTTTTGTGCAAACAAATGAGGGTAAAAGTACTCAACATTGCACCTACAGCGGAGTACCTCAGTGAGGTGTTTTAAGCCCCACCTTGTTTAATCTTGCCCTAATTGGTCTGGTGGAGGTTCTGCCAAAGTTGATGAGCCTATTCGTATACGCCGATATTTGACTCTGGAGGGCAGCAGTTACTCGCCCACAGGTGTGTGCGGGAATACAGCGGGCAACAATCCTCACAACAGCCTACGTTCAGAAACAAGGCCTGACTATATCTACTGTGAAGTGCGCGTTGATTGCGTTCACGTGCAAACCAATGACGCCACACCCTGTTTACATCAATGTGCAGAGTGTCAAATATGTACGAACGCATCGTTTTCTGGGCAAAATAATCAAGCGAAGTCTTTCATAGAGCCCACATCATGCGTATTTGAAGAAGAGACTGCTATCTATTGTGCATATAATGAAATAATATGCGGGAAAGCATGGAGAACTTCTGTGGCCTCTATGCTACAGTTGTACAGGGCCCTATTTTGGGGGGTATATTGCGCTACAGCTTGCGGGTACTGAAAAAAGCTTGCGAATGATATACTCATTCATTGAAGAGTTTGCAGGGTCAGGCGCTGCGTATCTGTCTAGGACTGCCCCGATGTGCTTCTACCTATGCCACAATTGTGCTTGCGAAGGACCACCCAGTCAGGACATATACAGTAGTGGAATGCCTCAGAGCGCACATTCGACATGCTAGTCGTGTCTCCGACCACCACTTGGCCATTATACCCTACGAAAGACAACGTGCTACGTTTTCAGACGTCATAGACAAGTAGCCAAACAACATTCCGTCAGAATATACCCCAGCTACAAGGATCGCATGTCCCCTGTGGTGCTTCGACCAGCCGCAGGTGCGTCTAGAAATTCCTGGTATAAAAAAAATCACCCCAGAGTAGCATTTAAGTAGGCAACCCTGCTGTTATTATATGAGCGGTACTTTGACCGAACACAGATATACGCTAATGAGTCGCTCTCATCCACCACATCATCGGGTGTCGCTGTAATTCCGGCTGCAGCAATGACAATCGAATTTAGGGTGTCGCATACGACTACGTGTATGACATCGGAGGTTGCTGCTATAAAACCGATGTACGATATTTCATTCAAGAGCACCCAGGAAAATGGGTCATATTCTGCAGTTCAAAGGGAGCACTTAGGAGTTTGCAGTTTGCCATTCGTAAGAGGAGTCATTAGCAATTTATGCACAAAATAAGACATTGCCACCATCAAGCTCTAACACGAGAGCATGATATTATATATCAATGGCTGCCTGAACGTATCATTATAACTGGAAATCAATTAGCCGATGATGCAGCCGGCTTAGTCCACGAGGGAACACAAGCAGTCCTCTATCAAGAACTGATGCAGCGAGACAACATTACTTGCCGGCTCGAGATCTTACATGCACCTTCTGGTCATGTACCAGCTTCTGAAGGCGCCGCTTATACGAACTGGACCCTTCGCTTAAGATACAGCTACCATCACAGCTTTCGAGCTCCGATGTGACACTATTTCGCCGCCTTTGGTTGGGTGTTGCATTCACAAAGGTGTACTCCTTTCGCATCGGTATGGTAGTCACTTCTACATGCGACTCCTTCGGAACTGGAGAAACCATCGAACACGTCCTGTGCAGCTGCACTTGCTACGACACGCAGCGATGCCAGCTCCGCACGGTAGTGAACCAACTAGACTCTGGATCATTCTGTGTACAGAAGATAATGGAATCTTGAGCGTCTGTCTAAATTGCGCAGAAAGCGTCTAAAGCACTCCTAGAATACCTGAAGACAACAAACCTGATTGAGCACCTGTAGACTTTGTCTGCTTCCCGGGTGTTCTCGTGATTGTGTGTACCTTTCTTGTTTCTCTGCAACCTCTTTTGTCTCCTTCATCTCTTCTTCAGTCCAAGGTATAAAACCAGGGGTGCATCTGCGTAACCTCTCTGCCTTTCCTTGCATCTTTAGCTCTCTCTCTCTCTTAATTTGTCGAAGCCGGTTCACTAGACTCGGCGAGGGTGTCAGCGTCGATGGCTTCCACAATTTCTTTGGAATAGCCAAAGGTCATGCGTTTGCTCACGTGCTTGTATTCGTTGCTGAAGTTCGTGAGCATCATTGATGTTTTACCCTTCTCAGCTCGGCTATTATTGCTACGCGAATCTTACGGCTGATTTACAGCCGCTGGTCGTTTTCAACGAGGCCTTGCTGGTATGTTGATTTCCGAGAGCTGACAAAAATGTTCATGTCTGAGCCAGTGGGAATGGCGGTTTCCTATTCTAGTATATATTCAAGGCCTTCTTTCCGGGCGGTGTGTGTGGTGGCAGGGCTTGTTCTGTTGATAGCGTTATTGACTTAGATCAGAGATTGCACCATAAGCGCTCAGGAATCGCATACCAAGGATCACATCTGATGGATTTATATGTGGTGCTTAACATCCTAAAACTACCATATGAATATGAGAGATGCCCTAGTGGAGGGCTCCAGAAATTTTGACCACCTGGGGTTCTTTGATCTTCACCCAAATCTGAGCACACGGGCCTACAAGATTTCCGCCTCAATCGGAAATGCAGCCACCACGGCCGGGATTCAATCCCGCGACCTACGGGCCAGCAGCCGAGTACTTTAGCCACTAGACCAACGCAGTGGGGCAAGGATCACATCTCTCGAGATCCGGTGTAGTACAACGAAGCTTGCGGGGTAAATGCGGTTGTTGATGCATACTCTCGCTCTACACACTCCCTCCGGCATTACTATATTATCTCCAGCTGTTCGTATTTCGGGGTCTTCAGAGGCGTGCTTGACGTCTTTCAAATTCTTGGAAAACGCTCCACTGATGGCAGATTTGTCGGCACCTGTATGGACAAGAGCTGTCACACTGAGGTCGTTGACAAAAACTTCGTGGTAGCTGGTTCATCATGTCGCTTTGCAGTGAGGTCGTGGCGCTGGGTCACGGCTGCGTCACCTTGTTCCGCTGCTTCCACATTGCGTCGTCAGGCCATCTTCGGTAAGTCAAGTTTTGTCGTTAGGGCTTTGCGTGGTTCGCATCATATTAGGAAAGTTCCGCCATTGCGTGATCGTCGTCGGAGGATCTTTGGTAGTTCGTCGCACAGCGACCACACCTCCATCGGTTGCGTCCCTTAGTTTCCCGGATGCGGGCTAGGAAACTGGCCCTGGTTATGCCAGAAAACTGTCGGTAGTGCGGTGACACGCAGCGGCCGCGTGACGGTGAATGGCAAGCACTTCGTGGTGTCTATTGGGCTCCTTCCATGTAGTTGGTGATGTCAGGTGACCGCTCCCTTCGTCGCGGATGTCGTGAATTGACGGCGAAGCCACGCAGTCTCATTTGTTGGTACTGGCAGTCGTGGTAGGTGTGACCAGCTTCCCCAAAGTGGTAAAAGAGTGGGCGGTGATCGGGGGTTTGCCCCACGTCTGTCTTCCTCGGTGCGTTGCGCCAGCCTGAAGGTGGGTGGTATAGCGTTGGTGGTGCTGGCAGCGTTGTCTGGTGGTGGAAATTCTCTGGTGCGGCGTCTTAACGTGGGCGTGGCGGGGGAGCGCTTCAATGCACTGCAGCAGCGTAGTTCACAGCCTCCGGATCAGACTGGGCTGGTTAGGGAATTCCCAGCACTTGCTGCGCTTCCTTACGAACAATGTCAGTGATCAAGTCCACTCGAGTCTGTGATTTCGGAAACATCTCACGCAGCTATTTATGCACGACTGCGCGGATGATCTCGCGCAAGTCATTGGGACTGTGGGCAAGAACATTGGCGTAGTTCGTTGTCGGTGAGCGGTGGTCGTACTGCCCTGTACGCATCTCAAGCGCCTTTTCTATAGTTGTAGCTTCGGCGTGAAACTCGGCGACCATCATAAGTGATTTGCGAAGAAGTCCTGGGAAGAGTTCTTGTTGAACACGCCGCATGAACAGCCGAACGTTTTTGCCTTCGGCCATCTCCGCGTCGGCAAGGCGGAAGAGTCAAGTCACCTTTTTTGGGAAGATCTTAAATTTTTAAAGACGATAGTCTTTCTTGGGGACCTTCCACGCAAAAAATTTGGTCTGCCTGTCTGCCTGTCTGTCAGTCTGTCTGTAGATTTGTCTGTTTGTTTACTCTTAACGGCACCGGGTACTTGAAACAGCCGACCCTATCTGCATCGTCCACTAATGTTGCTCAAGATTTAGTGTTCATACTTCTGCAATTGTCAATCAAAGAGCAATTATTGTGCATTTCTGGAGCCCCATAACAATACGTATATATGCTGCATGTGCGTCTTTTACTAGAAAAGGCATACGTAAGTAATTTTAAGGACCGTAGCGCTTATTGTACCGAACGAGTGACGTGCCTCGCATTCACGGGTAGTGGTTGCATACCCCCTTTTATTAGACGTTCCACAAATATATACAATCACAAGGACCCAATGTTGCCTGATCAAACACAGAAACCGAAACTACTATCTACAGGATACAACATTTTCCCTCCCTCATTTATTTTCTTTATTTTGGGAAGGTGTTAATACGTTAGTACAAGTTAATCGCGCACAGTTTAAATGTGGAACGAGAAATACACAAGAAATACACATCAATATATACATGCCGAAAATATTGAATACATTAGGTAACAGGTACACCAACTAAGGAATATATACACATTCACACTTTATAACCATATCTGTCCGGTCGCCGTCTCTCTCGGTGCGGCTGAATGCGACGACCAGGTGGGCACGACGACACCACAGGTTCTTCTGTAGTGTTCACGGGTGGGCGTGAAACAGTTTCTGAAGCAGAACTGTCCAGCGGCTCGTCTCGTTGGCGAGCGGGAATCGTAATCTGCACTAGACACAGGTTTCGCTGCAGGAGCACTTGCCTCGGCGGACGCTGGCTGCCATGTTGCAGCGAGAAGCGTCGCGTCACCGGGATCATGATAGAACGAATATTCACGCCCTGCAGAATGTTGCTGAAGGCCATTGTCACCAGTGCGCCAAGTAGGCACCTTGCACAGCTTTGCCGCGTTCCATGTTTTGCCGTCGTCGAGAACGAAGGATGCTGGGCCGCATTGCTAGATGACTTTCCTTGGCTTCGAGATAGAGATGTCACTATTGAATGAAACCGATGGTTTCTTCACCCGCACCATGTCTTCTACTGCCACTTTTTTCGGTTTTGCCGCTCGCCTCCTGTCGGTGTAGGCTTTGCTGTACTCTTGCCTGCACTTGACACGTTGCCGCAGCCTGGCCAGCTCCTGATAGGGTGCCTTTGCGATGGATTCGGGTGATAAGCCGAAGATGTCAAGCTTCGTGCTTGGCAGCCTTCCATGTAAAAGTCCCGCAGGGGTCACTCCTGTTGTGGCGTGTGGTGTACACCTGTATGCGGTGAGGTAATGCCGTACAGCAGTTCGCAGCAGACGTTGTTCTAGATGGGCCAGCTGTAGGTAAATCTTGAACGTGCGGTTGAACCGCTCGATCTGTCCGTTTGCCTGTGGGAAATGAACAGATGAGTGCGACAGGCAAATCGCTAGTTCTTGTAGGAAGTTGACAAATTTCTTTGACGTGAATTGGGGCCCATTATCATAGCCTTCCCGTGCAAATACATTGAGCAGGAACTCGGTCATGGTTCTTGTAAAAATTTCCCTTGAAAACTGTACTTCTGGCCATTTTGAGAAGTAATTTTGAGAAGTCAGCACAAATCTGCAATCTGGAGGCGTCCACTCCAGGGGACCAACTATATCTATTGCAAGTTTCTGCCATGGTCTCTCTGGTAGCTCGACAGGTTGCAGCGGGGCAGGCAACGTCTTTGCCGATTTATCTGCTGCTTGACAGATGCTACAATTGTGGACTGCTTCTTCCACGTGACTGTCCATGTGGGGCCACCAAAATCGCTCCCTAAGTCTGGCTTTGGTGCGTCCGATACCCTGGTGAGTTTCATGTGCTGTTGCCACAAGTGGAGCCACGAGAGATGATAGAACTACAAGCCTCTCTGCACGCAACAACAATTCGCTCACCACTGACAATTCGTCTCGAACTCTGAATTATGGTCCCAGGCCTTCCGGCAAGTCTGTGTGACGGCCAAGACCCATTTACAAACTCCTTCACCTTTTGAAGGGTGGGGTCAGCAAGAACCACTTGTTAAAACTGCTCTTTGGTCAGGGAACTGGGATGAACCATGGAAACAATTTCCTCCTCAAAAGTCAGCTCTTCATCTGCCATATGAACAGGTAACCGCGAAAAAGCATCGGCTACTCTGTTAGATGAGCCTTTCTGGTACTCCATCACGAAATTGTAACGTAGTAGCCTTGTGCACCAACGTGCAATTCTAAGTGGGCGTCGGCCTGAGCCCTGTGAAGACAGAAGCGAAAGAGGGCCTGGTGGTCTGTTCGGAGAACGAAGCTCCGTACCCGCAGGTATGCATGTCAATGCTCGCATGCCCAATTGCATGCAAGTGCTTCTTTCTTGCCAACTGCGTACTTTCTTTCAGCCGGAGATAGCGTGCGTGATGCAAAAGCAACAGTACGAAGCTTATTATCGGCGTGCTGCTGAAGGACTGCTCCAAGACCACATTCGGATGCATCAGTGGAAATAATAATAGGAAGCGCAGGATCAAACATTTGCAAGACAAGATCTGACGATAATACCTCCTTTACCTCGCGGAAACTGGTATCCACCTCAAGAGACCAGGTGAAGCTTTCGCCTTTCCTAAGAGCCCTCATCGGTTCTACCATCTTGGCCAAGTGTGGCACAAACTTGGCGTAGTATTCCACCAACCCAAGAAAGGAGTGGAGTTCAGCGGCATTTCTTGGAACTTGGGTTTCCACAATTGCGTCCACTTTCCCTGACAGTGGCAAAAGACCGTAAGGTGTCACCTTGTGGCCAAAGAACTCGAGCTCCTGAACTCCAAACATACATTTGCTGTTGAGCTTCAGACCTGCGTCTTTGATGCGCCGCAACACTGCCTCCAAGTTCTTGAGGTGCTCCTCAGCTGATTTACGAAAAATAATTACATCGTCAATGTAAAAGAGGACACTCACACAATTGCGAAGGATTCGAGACATCATACTCTGAAAAGCAGCAGGTGCTGAGGCTAGCCCAAAATAAACGCGTTTGAACCGGTACAGCCCTTCATGTGTTATAAAAGCTGTCAAGTCCCGGCTCTCAGGATCTAGCGGAACTCTGTGATAGGCAGACGCTAAGTCGAGTTTGGAAAAGTGCGTGGCATCCACCAAGGCTTGAAGCAACTCATCCATGTGAGGCAGCGGAAAGCTCTCCGGATGACCTTGTTAGGTTCGCGTAAATCTACACAAAGCCTAATACTTCCATCTTTCTTCTGAATGACTACAATAGGGGACACCTATTCTGACGCCTCGATACGTTCAATGATGTCCAAGCTGTCCAGGCGCTGCAGTTTGGAAAACACGCGTGGTCATAACATGAATGGAAGCCGGCGAAGTTTTGATGCTACTGGCTGAACACCCGCACGTGTCTTAATCCTGTGAACAAAACCTTTTGCAAGGCCCAGCTCATTTGTGAACAACGAGCAAAACTTTTGCTGAAGTGCTTACGGCAGCTGCATGGATGGCTCTATTGGACATTTTCGAGCTACTTCGGCGTTCGGTACCGTGCTGGTTTAAAAACACTGCAGCTGAGAGCCTTGAATACACTGCTTCCAGGCCTTAATACCATCCAAGCCAACGAGAGAAGTACCCTGTTCGACGACATAAAACAAAAGCGGTGCGCTGCGATTCTCGAAAAAGACCTCAGAAAAGAAGCAGCCTCGAACCGAAATTGGTCTTTTGGAATAATCCAGAAGCGTCACACTAGGAAGAGGAAGAAGCGGCACTCCAGAGAAATGTTGGTCAAACACCTTGCCTGAAAGAATGGAAACGGAAAAGCCAGAATCGACTAACAGCTTCATAGCGACCTGCCCGATTTGAATGTTAATGTGAATTCCGGATGCAAGAGGCTGTTGAACTACAAGAACCTCGACGGTTTCATCCTGCAACGGGCTACGTACTGAAACCACGTGGACAGCTGCTTGCGACTGCTTCTGGTTGCAAACGTTTTCAAAATGTCCGATACGGCCACAAAAGAAGCATTTTTTTTCCTTTAGCTGGGCAGCGTTTCCAAGAAGCGCAATGCTGTTTAGAACCACACCTAAAGCAATACGAAGAATTCGCATGTTGCTGTGAGTTCGATGGAGAGCACTGTCGAGATGGGGGGCGGTTCCTCGATGTAGCTGCCTTATCGCGTGGACTGACAGTGCGGGCACGCGGCAGTGAATTCGGTGACTGCAACAATGAACCACATTTGTGCCAGACTGCGCAGATACTGGTTGAACAGAGATGGAAAATTCCTTCATTTCCACTGCTGCCTGCTCGATTTGACTCGCGAGAGCAACTGCCTTGTTGAACGAAAGCGAAGACCCTTCTAACAGAAGACGTTCGTTATTGCCCGAAACGGTCCTAATTTTGCACACTATTCTTCTGTACAACCTAGAGCCTTCGGATCCGATGACTTTGATTGAAGGCGCCACTTCTGCCGAAGAATGTCGCCAGCTCGCGCGTTCGCCTATCACGCACAATCAGGCTCACCAGAAGCACTTTCAGGACTAGAGGCTGGATTTAGAGGCACTAAAAACCGGATTTTAAGCATTAAAAATAGGCTGGAGAAACACTGATTGAGGCCCCCGAAATAGTAATTATAGGCACAATAAACTTTCAGAAAACTCAAATTTTTGGAAAAATACGCGTGAGATTTGTGTATTTGACAGGAAGGCAAACAAAAATGTTTTAGTTTATAATGGTACAAGGCGCCAATAAATTAGCAAAGCCAACATTTTTCCCGCAAGGTTTTCAGAGTGCAGTCTCTTTTTTTCCAGCCCAACTAGAGGAGTTGTGTCCACCACCAAAAAACACCCACCTGGGGTCGTCTCTGAGTTTACGGCACACAGCTTGAGCAAACAGCTTGAGCGGTAATAGCCAACAAGGTATTTTCACCTAATATCAACTTGGTCTAATCACACAGCGTCAAGTTCCTTTCTGTTCGTGTACACCTTGAAGGGCCCTTCACCAGGCTTCAGAATTTCGAGCAGGCAAGAGGAATGAATGCACTGGGTGCTCTAAATCTTATCTGCCAAGGTTTGCATTGCTACGCGTCCTGGAAAAAGATGAAATGTGAAACTGAATGCCGCTTAACCTTCATCTCACGGGAATGCTCCTATACACTGTGGAGGTGACGCATACAAGGAATGGTTCTTCGTACATCAAAGTAGCACGTGACAATGCGAGAATTATTCGAGTCAACTTGTGTGATTTGTGCAGTCTGTGGCCAGAATAGAAGTATGAGTGTTAAAGAAATAATAAATCTACAAACCAAATTCATTCACGTTATAGACGTGATTAGGACTCTATCCTAATTGATACCATCCGGTAAATAATATCAGGTATGATTCTCGGAGTTCGAAATCATCGTTTGAGCGAAACCAGAATAAAGAATGGTAGATTTCATTTGGTTGAAAGAGTGGCCTGGCATGCTAATGTGTCGTGATGGTGGTAGATGAGGGAAAATGTTCACATGGAATTTGGGGTTGTTGAAGCGTATTCTGAATGGAGTTCCTGTGGGCCCAAAATATTATTCCGAACAGGCCCTGCGTTCGTACATGTACACCGCTTTATAACTATCGCGGTCGAATCTACTCAAACCTTTATTATAAAGTGCGAAGACGTACTTGTGGAGTTTTATGTGGTTTGCATGTGCACAAAATTTGGGAAGATAAACCCCACAATTCAATCATGTGCACAAAATCTTTGAACCGTGGTTTTTTGCAAGGTGCCCAGCCACTCTTTTTACGGGCGCCAATTTTAGATGACGTTTACATAGGGTGAAGGTTTTTTCACCGTCAGTAAACAACACGATGTGGCCCAGAAACAATTCCTTTAAGACTATCACTTGGTACTAGAATGTCGTGGTGCCATTTTAATTAGCAGGAACCTTAAGAGCTGAAGACGACAATGTTAGAACAAGATTAATTTACACATAGCTATTGTTCCCGTCACTTTCTTTCAGAATCTCAGTGTGGTTAAGTTAGTCGGCTCGAGCTATTTCTTTTTGTTAAAGCACTCTTGAACGTGATAGAATTTTCAAGGAAGTCTGTTAGAATTTTCAAGGAACCCGACTATAAAGAATTGCTGTTTGGCAATGTTCAGCAAAATATCAAAGTTGATGTCGGTCAGTGGACGTGTGGAAGAGCTTTGTGGAAAGTTATTCGTCGGAAATAGGGACAATTTACAGAAAAGCGGGAAAATGGTGCGCCAAGACTAATAGAAATTATTAAATACTTGTATAATGACAAGCAGAGTTGCTTCGTCATGTGTCCAGACAAAAAAAATATAATCAATTTTTAGTAGTAGGGAGGATGAAGCGTGGATTTACTAAAACGTTTGCCTTCCAGAATGACCATGAACATATAAACGTAGTTACGTCCTGCTTTTCCTACTCATCGAGGTGCTGTTAGCTTGTACGTAGTTAATGTTGTTAAGCTCAAAATTATTTAATTAAAGGATAAGTTTCAAGAGAGTACCAAGTGATTCTTCATCAATGAGCTTTTCGAAAGGGTAACTGAACTTTATTAGCCGTTTATTACTGCAGAACTACCATCTTTATGTGGCATGTTGGTGTATAGTAATGCTACGTTCTACGTTACGAGCATTGAGTCATATATAACATGAATATCTACAATCTCTTGAAGGAAATGGTTGGTGTTTTTTAGGAATGACGGTATTGTGGCTGGATTGTTGTTCATGAAGAATTCAACGTAACTAGAATATTTTTGGTGATGGTGGTAATTTTATAAATAATGGGTTGGCCATAATTATGAAATATAAAAGTCATGTAAAATCTTCCCTCTACGGAACTGAGTGGTACGAAAGAGCGGACTGTCTTTTCGTCCAATTGTGGTCAATTTCTAGTAAAGACGTAGGTGCGTTCTTAAGCTTAGATTTAAATGCGGTGGTTGGATCGGACAGCAAAGCTTTTCAAAAGATGGCGTGTGAAAGTTGCCTGTCGGCCTTGTTTATATAATTAACAGCGTTGAGAAGGACAATACACACAAATTTTCAAGAGCCACTTACTCTTCTTCGGACAAAATGCACCAGTAAGCACCGGTTTCTTATAATCAGCCAAAATGTCACCCTGCACATCATTTATGTAAATGTCTAGGCATCTGTCACGCTTTGGTGAAGGTGTCGATTGTTTAAATGTCGGTAGTGCTGGTCGGGTTTCATTCGGGCTTCGGTGGTTATGGTATTATTCTCTCATGCTTAAAATACGGGAAGCTTTGTGTAGATAATTCAGGAGTTACACTTTATGGAAGCCTCCTAAAGCGGGGCGAAAGTTGATTTTTTGACAGATGATCTTTTTGTGCGTTGGAAAGAACTTTTTTGCAAGGATTACAACGATGCTTACAACTTAGAAGATTAGTTTTTCAAATCGTTCTATTGTGTTTGGGCGCGCTTAGTCGCCTCAACATTGCGCTCTTGCGTACTTAAAGCATCGCGTGATAACTTGTTCTTTTTGGTTGTGTTTAACCTGTCGCGCTTAGGTTCTTTATAGGCGAATAAACACTCCGAGTTATGCTGCCCTGATTTGAATTGTGAGCTTCTGTATATTGATCATTTTGAGTGCAAGATTTACAATGTTCAATATCTATTGGTATGAGATCCAAGGACGCTTAACTTGAAAATTCTTGCTAGTTCGATTTTTAAAGGCTTAAAGTTCGGTAGTAGCTGGGCTAAATCTTATCTGCAAACTTTTCGGGACGACAGAAGCATTAAAGTAGCTCGTACGTGTGGACACATGTAGTTCGGAACGAAGTTTTTCTCAACAATTTTCCTAGCTTCCAAAAACTCTCGCGAAGGAATACTTGAAAGATTGCCTTAAACGCAGGCGCCTGTCGTCAGTCGGCCGCACTCCCTTGACCGACCTTCGGCGGGTAAGGTAGCGATGAACTATGGCGGTGGCAGCCTCAGTTCGGTTATGCTGGGTTGTGCCTTGGCTTGAAGAAGTGAAGTTGTGTGCAGCACCCACAGGGGATGTTTGTTGGCGTCCACCGGGGGACTTGTGCGTGGGGCGTTTGGGGGTTAACATCGTAAGCAGTCGCTGCATGATGAAGTAGCTTCTTGGAAACGTTTGAAGCAGAGTTCGCGAATTTTTAGGTAAAGTCTTAGAGTTTCCTTAAATAACCTATAGTGGGGACTCTGGCGCTGCGATCGTTTAGGGACCATGGGAATGATTGGTAGTACACACATTTGCCTAGTCTTCGTACTCGTGGGCGGTGAATCGTAGTTGTGGCTTCGTTTATTGCAGTTATCAGTTTTGTTTTGAAGGAAAAAACAAACCCTTTTGAACTTTGTGACCTGATTGAAAATGGTAAGCCTAAAAAATAATGCTGTGAAGTGCAAAGGCTGAGCATATGCTAATTTATTTTTTGTGAAAAAACAACTTTGACCCACACGAACACATAAAGAGCCAGAAGCAGGCCAGAAGTACAAAAATTAGACAAATGTGTGTACTACCCTTCATTCCCATGCTCGCTATAGCGCCGTGCGTTGCAGCTCCCATAGACACTAGCGCCAGAGTTCCCTCTAATGTATATTAGAAAACTCTATGGGTAAAACCATGCTTCAACCTCTCTACTGTAGGAGCTTCATTAGTAATATTTTTTCTCTGGACGTATGATGACGCAAGTCTCCTCGGTTTTTATTCAAAAGTATAATACTTTCTATTCATCTATTAGGTATTCGCACAATTTTTCGCGCCTTTCTGAAACTTTTCTTGAATTTACAGTCACTATTTTTGAATAAAAACTTGCCACAGCGCTCTTCCGAAAGCCTACTGAACGACATGAACTTCTGCATTTTAAGAGCGGCCACCACCAACATTGCAATATATGATTTCGTTATAGCCAGGCTCACCGTTTTAAACAATTGAGCTCTTACCAAACAGACTTCATTGAAAATGGTATCAGACTCAAAGGTTCACTACGTAAACATAATACCTGAAAAAAATAATTGACAATGCCATAGCTCCAGCCGAACAACATAACCGCGTCGAGATTCTGAAAGGAACTGATGGGAGCAGTAGCTATGTTCAAACTAATCTTGTTTTACCATTTTCATCAACACATCGTAAGGTCTCTCTTATTTAAAACGGCACCACAACATCCTAACACAAAGTGATAATCTTCAAAAAATTGTTCCTGGGCCACGTCGTATTGTTTACTGACGGTCAAAAAACATTCACGACATGTTAACGTCTTCTAAGATCGGGGCCCATAAAGAGAGTGGCTGCACACCTTGCAACAAACCATGGTGCAAAGTTGGTGCGCACAGGATTTATATGAGGGATTTAACGTCCGAAATTGTGCGCACATGCAAACCACACAAAACACCGCAAGTGCGTCTTCAGACTTTAGTATAAGTGTTTGTGCAGACTTGCTTGCGAAACTCATAAAGCCGTGTACACGTTTGAATACAGTGTCTGTAAAACAATCTATTGGTCACACAGAAACTCCATTCAGATTGCGCTTTAACGACCACAAGTTTCATCTGAATATTTTTCCTTATCTACCGTCATCACGACATGTTTGCATGTCAGGCCACTCTTTCGACCAAATGAAAGCTACCATTCTTGAATTTGGTTTCCACTCAAATTATGATCTCGAACTGTGGGAATTATACCTGATATTTATCAGATAGTATCGATGCGAATGCAGGTACACTGGCGTGTCTTTCTTCCACGCAAAGGATCGTGCACAACAGTAACAACAAGTGTACCCTGACTGCTTTTTTATCACAGCCTAGTATCTGAAGGGGGAACTTTTCTTTGTGAAAGTATTATCTGCTGAGAATGAAGGAATGAAAAAGCATTACATTGATGATGAATAAACTTCTTACTTGACATCTTGAGCACGTATTTTTATGAACCAACACTCAGTAATATCTCTGTAAGAAAACAATCACTAAACTTATAATGTCGCAATGTAACACGTTTATCCCATAAAGCCGCAACCCTTGCCATTGATTGAAACAGGGTGAGATCACAGAGTGTTTTTTACATATTTTTTATCAGGTGAAAGCCGTTTTGTGCTCATAAAGATGAGCCTTCTTCATTATACAACGGCATGTCTTTAGGAGGCCTAGATCACTGGCATATAGAAATGAGTGATTTTCATGCTCTGTATTCCTTGACAAAGGGCGGTCCCATCGGGGTAACGTCGGTGTAAAATGTGCTAAAACGTTGGTTGTGGGTTAAATACGTTCTTTTCTAGATTAGCTGAGCCTTTGTGATACTTTTCTAGCCCATTAACGTACCCGCACTGGCTCTTGTCGTGACAACGTCAATGCACAACTTTTGAAAAGTACCCCCAGGAAGACATTTCTACTGTCGTCATTGGTGATTCGCAGTCCAAATGCGTCCACAAGCATTTCGTCCAATGTTGCGAAGGGACTCCGCTTTCATCCCTCAAGTGGGTGCGCACATCTCCGACGTGCGGTTTGTATTTGAACGTGTGCCAGATACCACAACCGCCCTCGATTTCCCCGTTGGTACCAACGGCAACACTTCAACAAGTGCTGCTGTACCATATGGAGGATACTGATCCCTGCTGGAGCACGTCATGAATGCCAAGCTGCACAATTCAAATATTTACGCTACACTCGTCCTTCCACGATGCTTTAACCATCGCAACGGCAACCGAAAGCTTCCTTTGTTTACCGGTGGAATATGAAAGCCACCCATTTCAACCAACTCTTCTGCAACTACTGCAGGTGCTCCAAGGAATTTTTTTCGCCGATCATGGTCTCCACTTGCTGCCCATATATCGTGTGTTGGCAGCTGATAGCCTTCATCTAAGCTTTGAAGGTGTTGCTCTCATTGCCAAGCATGATTCGTGAACTCTGATGCAAACGTTTTCAAGTAACTACTTCAACATGGTGCGACTGCTCCACGCAAAAACCACCACAATGCTCCCCGCAGACTTGTCCCGGTGGACGTCAACAAGCTTCCCCTGTAGGTGCTGCACACAACTCCTCTTCTTCAAGCCAAGGCACAACAGGGCAAAACCAAACTGAGGCTCCCGCTGCCGGTGGTCATTGCTACGTTTGCCAATGAAACGCCGCTTAAGGGAGTGCAACCGACCGAAGACAGACGCCTGCGTTTGAAGTCAGTTGAGAGTTTTAGTACTGCGTACGCTGCGTACATGGCGGCGTTGCGTACGTAAGGACGCCACGTTTTGCGTAGTGCGCATGCGCAGACCGAAACGTGCACGTATCGCGTTTCGTACGCAGCCGCTACGAACGCACGCATGCGATGCGTGCGTGCGTACGTATGAGCTGATCACGCCGCTCTCGAACAAGTTCGCGAAAGCGCGAGACTTCTTTTTGCAAAATGGCGGCATCGAAGGCAAGCACCGACCGGCTCTGTGGCTTAAAATATGGCAATAATCTGGCTATAACACTTGGATTGGCTCACATTGGCTGTCAACAACATGTGCTTCTATTTTGATCTACCATATGACGCAACACGCGTCACGCTCGTTACGTACGTGGGTACTACGGCGTACTAAAAGCCGATTAGTGGCAAACGACGCCAGGTAACGCAAGGCGCTCGCGTGATGCGTACGTAGCACCACTTCGCAGTGCTAAAACTCTCTAGTGTTTCAAGTCTCTCTTCGCGATAGGTGTTAGAGCAACGCCGACTAAATTTCAAGGCCGAAAGGCTGCCGCAGTGACGTCAGAGGGTGGGGGCCCAGTTACACCGCGAACGCGGCGGAAAGCCTGTGTTTCGTTCACGTTTTAGGAGAACCAACGCTCCCGCTCTCGCAGCTGCTGCGGCTTGATTGGGCCGAATGAAAGAGGTGAAAAAAAAGTCTTACTGAGCATCCTCAGTTGGGCAACTGGGCCCCCAACCTCTGACGTCACTGCGGCAGCCTTTCGGCCATGAAATTTAGTCGGCGTTGGTTAGAGGCTTAGAAAGAGAAAGACAGAGAGAAAGAGAAACTTTATTATAATAATATACAGGGGGCATGTTCGTGGTGGCCCGGGGTGAGCCACCCCTCACAAACACTACGTGGGCTCCTCATTACACAAGCCCCTGGGAGTCCAAAGCGACTCGGGCTTGGTTCAACAGGGCCTTCCAGCTCGCCATGTAGGAGCAGCCAAGGAGAACCACCTCCCAGTTCTCTTGGGTGGGGTTTGGTTTCGGGGTGAGGCAAGGAATTGTCTGGCATGCCACATCATGTAGAAGATGTCCGAAGACTTCTCCGCACAGTGCGCATTATCCTGTACAGGCAGGATCGAGATATTTAAGAACTGCCGGGCACAGCAGTGTTTTGGTGTAAAGGCGGAAGAGTAAACGCTCCTCCGCCTTTTAAGACCCTTACAGAGTTTAGGATAAATAGGATGGCCGAATCGGTGGAATTCAGTAATTTCTCGAAATGTTGAGTCTGGATCGGGTACGAGATCTATCGTGGAAATGTCTGAAGACGTCACCCAGAGAGTGAGCGCGCAGGCAGCGTTATCAGCCGTTTCATTGCCTTCGACGTCCATGTGAGCTCGAACTCATATGATCCTTCGGGACGCGGGGTCCCGACGTAATTTCTACTTTGTACGATGTGGTATGGCAGGTGTGGACATACTCCTGTTAAATATTTCCGCAGGCCCTTCTCGAGTCCGTGATGACGACGCGTGACTCCAGGTCTGTAGCAACTAGAGCGATGACGACTTCCTCTGCATATGTTATGTCCTGTGCTTTGACTATTAGGCCAATCACCACGAGAGTTTGGTGGACGACTGCAGCTGTGTACCACCACCCCCACGGCGAGGGCCACAGGCATCAACATAAAGTATGCCGTGTTTGTTCTCATGGTGGTGAGCTAGTGCCTCCACCCACGCAAGGCGCCTGCCACTGTAGACGTCCCGTGTCATATTGGCCGGAAGAGAAGCACATGCAGGGCGTATCTCCAGACTTCTGAAATGCGTACGCACTCCTCCGTCTCTATTGGATGGTGGATGTGTAGTCGTGGTAATAGGATGCGACCCAATGGAGTCTTTCAAAGTCTCGGGTATTGATTGGTCAAGTGTACCTCCCAGAGCTCTGCAAAAGTGTTTATCATCCCCCGGCCCATGAGAGGCTGGTTGAACGTGGTTATAGGGAGATAGAGGGCACGCTTGTACATCTTCCTGAGAATCACCTCAAGGGCGTTCTCGTAGAATTGCACACGTAGAGGTAAGGAGCCGAGTAGAGAACTTGACTGGTTACGAATGCATGCGCCAACCGCAAGGCGTCTCTGCAACGTAACCCCCCGCCCTTGTTGGAAACCCAGCAAACCATATGGCCCACTTGCCACCCCCCCCCCACAATTTTGTCAATGTTGTATCGACTAGGCGATGAGACACGGTGCTCTGATCTCATCGTGTTTTGGATTGGGTGCACTTTGAAAGGACAGTTCAATTTTCGTAGAGCATTTTGGCGAGGAGCGAATGTGCGCCAATTACTATTTGGTCGGAGAGCATTGAAGGTCGCAGCGGCAGGCGTATGTATGCACGATCTCCGTGCTTGCTGCAGGTTGACTTGCATGTCTCCTACCGATCCGTGTTTAGCCCATATGGTATTGGCGTCGGCGAAAAGCGCATGTTTTATGCCTTCAACGCTCTGCATTTGAGCCAATAGGTTCATCATAGCCATAATAATTATTAGGGGTGAGAGGACTGCGCCCTGCAGAGTAGCTCTCGTCCCTAATTGGTAGGCACCGTGTTCTTATTTTGTATTTGGATATATGGATGTCTGTCAGAGAGGAATTGTGTAATGTATCGAAATGTGTTGTGTCCACAATTGGTTTGGGAAAAATGCTTCAGAATGATGTCATGTGTGACGTTGGCGAAAGCTTCTTTCAGGCCGAGGGCAAGTACTGCCTTTTCATCAAGGGGGTAATAAACGGGATTTAGATAACTGAAGCAAGATATCATTTGCGGACCGGTGCTGGCGGAACACGAAAATGGTGTCAGAAAATACGTGTTGGTTCTCCAAAAACTCGGTTAGTCGATCTCTCACCATAATCTCCATCAGCTTTTCCGCACAAGACGTGAGAGAGATAGGGCAAAGGTTATGTGTGTTCATCGCTTTGTCGGCTTTTAGAATGAAAATGACCAGGAAAGTCTTCCATTCAATTGGGAGGGGTGTTTCACCAAACCAGATAGTGTTTTGTACGAGAGGAGTGCGTCGTACGCCTGGTCGGGGGAATCGGCAAGTAATTTCAGTGTTACTTTGTCGCTCCCCGATGCCGTTCCTCGCTTCATTTTAATTAGGGTGACCTTCAAATCATGGAGCCGGAACGGCTGATCCAGCTCCGCGTTCTCGGAACCTGAATACGAGTCGCTGCACTTGTATGTCACGTCGAACACAGAGGTATTGGTCACGTAGTTTGCGTGCTCATTTTGAAGTGTCTCCATTGACGGCATGGATATCCCGTTGAAAATTTTTTTGTCTCGTCTCTGGTTTGGGTTGGATCAATCAAGGCGCGAAAGAGACGTCAAGTTTGTCGGCTGGACATTTGTTTAGCAGCCGTGTTGCATTTCTCTACCCGATTCGAGTCGGCGACCTTGGCCGCGTGTTTGGCGGTACCATCTGCGGACGAAGCTGTGCCGTGCCTCCTAGAGGTGAAGAAGGTGGTTTTCCATCGTTGGAGTAGCCTGTGATAGTTGAAATTGAGTTTCTTTCGAACAAAGGTGAGCAACCAATTTTTATGATCGTGCGTAGTAACCTCTTTCGTAAACTGGGGGTAGATTGGTGTA
The DNA here is from genome assembly GCF_013339725.1 of Rhipicephalus microplus. Lineage (NCBI taxonomy): Eukaryota > Metazoa > Arthropoda > Arachnida > Ixodida > Ixodidae > Rhipicephalus > Rhipicephalus microplus. The sequence goes on from NC_051171.1 coordinate 87,416,315, forward strand.
CTTTTTCCGGAACTTTGTTCAGTCGGATAGGCGGGCTTAGGCGTGGGGTCTTGCTAGTGATGTGGTTGTGACGGTCGTGTTGAGTACGCAGTGGTCGCTGTCGAGGGTTTCAACGGTGTTGGCCCAGTGTGCATGTCTGGTGTTTATGGTAAAGGTAAGATTAAGACACGTGTCCCGAATCACGGAGTCAGCCACTCGCGTTGAATCTGCAGGGTCAGTGTGAGAAGTGAGGCCCAACGTGGACGCAAGTATCCTAGCTTGCGCTCACTCTTCTCATCACGCACGTACCACTAGAGTGTGCTGTGAGCGTTGAAATCGCCCACAATCACAAGGGTATCCCTGCCCACAGCCTTCATGGCGAGACTGAAGAGTGTGCCGAAAGAAGCATTTTCAAGTTTTGGAGAACAGTAGATGTTGAGTATGTGTAATGGTGCATCTCGCTTCTTGAGTGAAAGGAGGGTGACCCTCACATAGGAATATTTAGTAATAAGTTCCAAATCCACTTGGTTGGCTACAAAATTTTTGTGCACGAATATACAGGAAGAAGGCCCTGCTGGGACGTGGAATAATTTTGAAGGCAAGCGCTGCTCCCTGGCTCCTGGAGGGAAACTACTGGGGAAAGTGAAGTGAGATTCGATAGGAAAAGCCGGAAGTGAGCCCGTTTAGTGCGAGAATGGAATCCCTGGCATTCGCATTGAGTAATTTGAAGGGGCGTGGCCGATTGTAACACGAAAAGCGTCCAACTTCAGAGTTGCCTGCCATGGTCATTCAAGTTAAAAAGCCGTTGTAAGGACGCAACTGCGGAGCCAGCACTTGCGGCGAGGGTGGCGTCCTCAATTTCTGCAAGCTTGAAGCTGTCATCGTGATCTACATCATTTTCTATGGCGCTACACGAGGTTTTGGGATAGCGACCAGACAGGTCTTTAATCAGACCACCGGATCGTCGGACGCTACGTGACAACTGCGTCAAGTGCAGGGCAATGATTGTGGGAATCATTTTGGTCATTTTGGCGATAGCAGAGGTGATGGCCACGGAAATTTGGTTTCTAAGGCAATGAGACGGGCGTACATGCGGGCCTCTAGACGAGCTCCAAGTGCTGCTTTCACTCTTAATGCTGCCGCCGGGGCTGTGGGCTCAATTTCTATAGCCTCAGTTGCGAGTGGGGAGAAATTAGTTACCTCTTTTGATTTGGAGTCTAGGAGCGCTATTTTTTAAGCAATATTTCCCTCTCGAGAGCTGCTATCTTGTTTGCTCAGCAGTACGTGCCGCAGGGGGGGGAGGTTGACGCTGCCTGTACCACTTACCTCTGTTCCTTGTTTTGCAACGTTAGCCCAGGTCCTGGTCTCGCTGCGTTGTGGCGTCGTCGACAGTTTTCCGTTGCGCCCTGTGGTAATGGCTGCGTCGGCGGCTACTTGCCGTCGTTGCCAGCAGATGGTGCCGGCTTCGCCGTGTTGTCGTCGTCCCGGCTTGGTCGCTTACCGGGGAGGCCTAGATGGTGGCTCTTCTTCTTAGCTGCCGATGTCGTTTTCGTCCCATCTTTGGTGATTGCCTTGTGGGTAGGAACTTTGCTGCGCACTCTACGAGTTTGTTGCATGTTCACGCCCACATACTGAGCACCGCGGAAGACACTCGTGCGGGGCCCTCACCCCCTCCACAAGTGCAGCTTTTTAGCCGCAGAGTCCGCAAGTGTTGGGCGGCGTGTTGGGACATGCATCCACCCTATGACCGACGAACCCACACAAGCTGCAGGCTGGAATAGTTCGGTAATATTTTCGCACAGGAATAAGCACGTTCTCGCAATGCACAAAACGTGGTTTAACCTTCCCGGCGAGTGAGTAAGTGAGTGAGTGAGTGAGAATTTCTTTTCCGTCCAAAGGTGGCAGAGACTGGACGGGACCAAAGGCCCCGCTAGCTCAGCTAGTTGGCTCCGCCCAGGATGGTGCCGGGAGGCGGAGTTAGTTGTCTAGTTCTGCGCTGCGCGTGGCAGCCTCCCAGGAGGTTTGGACTAGTAATTATGACCCCGGCTTAAAGGGGCACAACCAGACCATGTGTTCGAAATTACTGTACTCGTGATGACAGTGCGAGCAGTGGGGGGAGAACTGCGAATCGAGTCTGTGTAGTATGGTTGGTGTGATGTACGTTTGCATCTGTAGTTGCTGAAGTGTAACCGTTTGTCCCTAAGTCAATTTAGGGTGCGGAAGAGGGAAAAATCTGCGCCCTAGTTTATGAGCTGTGGTGATCTCTTGAAATAAAATCGATGGATCCTTGAGGTCCATACATCCCCGTTCGCTACCTCTCTGAGAAGTTTGTCGCCGCCGTGGGTAGCTAAATCGCGCGCTAGCTGGTAAGCCCTCTTGTTCGGATTGCCGGTCGGGCAAGACGAGAGATTACCCATATGGGCCAGAAACCATGCAATATGTGCCAGGGCGACTTCAACTTCATTTTCTTCAGTAGGTACCTTATCCGTGATGTGTGAAGCCATAGTAGCGACGAAGCCGGATGAGAATGGCCAGATAGCTGTTCTTGAGTTCGAAAAGATGGTGACATCCCTTTTTCGTTCGTGAAGAGTGACCGCGATTGCCAGTTCCTCGGCTTCATTAGTGAATCTGTTGATCACCGTGGCAGCGCTTACTAGGCATCCTTTCTCATTAACAACAGTAATAACAAACGCATCCGTCTTCCAGTATTGGGCTGTATTGACAAAGAGGGCAGCTGAGCTTGAGCGCCCTATCTTGCTCATGATAGCCTCGGCTTTTGCCCGTCGGTGCCATTCGTTGTGCACCGGATGGACGTTCCTGGGGATCGGGTTGACACATAGCGCCCCTGTTATCACAGCAGATATACTCTATTTTTCTGGTGGCATGAAAAGGCGTTATAGCCCAGCTTCTGAGAGGACCCTGGTGCCTGCTTTTGTAAGTGACAATCGGCATAGCTACGCTGTTCGTTGAGCTCCAAAGAGCTCCGTTGCTGTGTTACGCAGTCCGAGCTCTAAAAGCCGCTCCGTGTTTGTGCTTTTCGGAAGATTTAGGACCCGCTTTAGCGCCGTTCTGATATGGGCGTCAATCTTATTAAATTCTTTTTGGTGATTTTAGAAAAGACGCGGCATAAATAATGTGGCTGAGGAGGAACGAATGGAAGGCTTTCATGAGATTTTCCTCCTTCAGCCCTTCTCTCTTGTCGGCAACTCAGGAGATGGCCCTACTAAAGCTGTGAGCGCCCTTCTAGAGGCATCTGAATGCCTCGGTGTTGTTGTTGCTGTACTTTTCAATTGTCATGCCTAGAACCTTAACTGATTCACAGATGTGAATTGGTTTTTCGCTTCTTGATTGGAGACTAATAGGCTGGCCACAAATCTCCGGCCCCCGCCTCGGAAAACCACCCCGCACCTTGTTCGCCCAGGTCAGCTTGGCCTTGTACTGAGTATGGCTCCTGGATCGGCTACCGGCAGATCCACGGTGAACGCGTCACTGACAAGAGCGCCCTCGATAGAGAGAGCACTCTCGGGAACGAGAAGCCTCCGTAGAGCAGGAAGGCGCCCTGGAGCTGGAATTCCCCCTTGAAAGGGAGCTTTGCCGTGCAGCAGCATCAGGTTTCCATTGCTTTGTGACCATCCCGACACGCTCTCCCTGGTCGGCCAGCAATTTGGAGCGTCTGTCTCTTCGGCGTTTTCTCACTATGTACGGAACGTGGTATCTCCTCTTGCACGAACGCGCACCCGTGATGTGATCTCCTCTTCAAGGTTTGCATTTTGGGGTGCAACTGTGCGTCTCTCAAGTAGCTTATAGAATGTTTATCCCGCAGTTGTGGCACTTTTCATTTAGGGGCGAAACTCCTTATAACGGCACCCGTTCGTCCCTCGTAGTCATTGTAGCATGTAACAAGTATAACATTTTGACCTCCAAGGTGGTTCGGGTGAGAGATTTCTTTTGTACGTTGTTAAACAATGAAAAATAGTACTCAATGTATATGACAATACCTGCTAATGGGGAATGCGAAACAGGGGCATTCGAATTTTATATACGCGCACGCTGTGACCACAATTAGTAGCCATTGGCATGTACATTGAGCACTATCTGGCAAGAAAGGGTTGCTACGTTATACTCGCTGGGTGTAACCTCTTTGGTTTTAGAAAGGTTTAGCGAGCGTTGTGCCGCAGTGCCACGAATACAGTGAACTAGTATATACCGTGAACTCGAGGTGTTAAAGGTGGGAAGTACACCCGAAGCGAAAGTCGTAAGAAAGTGTGCGTGTGCCACCTCTCATTTAGTCCTCGGAATGTCCACTGGATGGCGGTGCTTCGATATGGCGAATATAGCTAAAAGGGGACGAAGCTATGGAATATACAAGAACAAGGGTGACAGAAAATTTTCAACAAAGGAGCGATTTATGCACCACAATAGGCAAGGATGAATCAAGTGGCGCGAAGGCTCCATTTTCACAACAAGAGTGGGAAAGGGCTGAGAAAAGGGTTCCTAGTAGTACATCAACAGGCCCAGATGGCATTCCAATTATGCTGATAAATACATTAGGTCCGAAGTCTAAGCAGGCTTTGAGAGAGGCAGTGAGCAAAATATTAATCGATGGAGAAGTTCCCGATGGATGGAAACTTAGCAGGATGAGCATGATCTATAAAGGAAAGGGGGACAAAGCTGACATAAACAACTACCGTCCTATAACAGTGACATCAGTGGTCTATAGGCTGGCGATGCAGATTATAAAAGAAAGACTGCAGGCAAGAATAGAAGATGAAGGGGTGCTGGGGGAACTGCAGAATCGGTTTCTGAGACACAGGAGGTTTGAAGACAATCTGTTCTCACTGACGCAGTGCATCGAAATAGCAGAAAAGGAACACAGGCCCCTCTGGCTAGCATTTTTCGACATCAAGGGAGCGTACGATAGCGTGGTTCAAGAGGAATTGTGGGTAATACTGGACACACTAGGCGTGGAACATGTAGTCACTAATCTTTTAAAGGGTATCTCTAAAGGTAACAAGGTAAATATAAAGTGGGAAAAACAGGTACCCAAGCCTGCAGAGGTAAAACAGGGGCTTACGCAGGAGTGTCCCCTGTCACCCTTATTATTCATGATGTACCTACAAGGAATAAATGCCAAATTAGAGGGAAGTGAACTGCGCTTCAACCTTTCTTTCATAAAACAAGAAAACCTCATTGAACAGGCACTACCAGCATTGACGTATGCAGATGATATAGTGCTAATGGCCGACAACAAGAAAAATTTGCAGAGATTGATGGGCATCTGCGGTAATGAAGAAGATAGGTTAGAGTTCAGATTCAGTTAGGAAAAATCAGCAGTCATGATTTCTAATGACAACGAATGTACTGAGCTTAGAATACAGGAGGTCAAGCTAGAGATAACAGATAAGTACAAATATCTGGGCGTATGGATAAGCAAGGGGACAGAGTACCTAAGGAAACACGAAATATACGTGTCGACTAAAGCTAACAGGAATGCAGCGGTAATGAAAACCAGGGCACTGTGCAATTACAATACGTATGATGTTGTGGTAAGAATATGGAAAGGGGTCATGGTTCCTGGTCTCACGTTCGGCAATACAGTCTTGTGCATGAGATCACAAGTTCAAGCAAGATTAGAAATTAAGAAACGTGGAATAGGTAGGCTTGCCTAAGAAGCTCACGGGAATACAACAAATCACGGAGTACAACGTAATGTGGGATGAACATCATTTGATGGCAGGCAAGCTAGCAGCAAGATGAAATTTGAGAAGTGATTGAGAGAAATCGGGGAGGAGCGTTGGGCTAGGAAGGTATTCAGCTACTTGAAAATGAAGAATGTCTATACAAAATGGCGGAAGGGAACCAGACATTTGGCTGCTAAATACCTGGAAAACAGCAGGGGGCCAAACCAAAAAGAATTATCGGTTAAGAAGAAGGTGAAGAAAGCCGAGACCGATATGTGGAGATTTGGCTTGATTAAGAAGTCTGCACTAGAGACCTATCGAACTTTTAAGCAGGGAACTTCCGAAGAAAGGATTCATGATATTACTCAGGGTAGTTCTCTCTGTTTGATGTCAGGACGGGATTATTGCGAACCAAGACATATCGGGCCAAATACGAAAAGGTAGACACGGTATTCAGTGCGTGTGGAGAGGAAGAAGAAACTGCTGAACACTTGATAATGTTCTGTAAAGAGCTTCACCTTATAGTTCAGGATGATGGCGCAGAGTTTTTCAAAGCACTGGGGTTTGGGGACAGTGAGGGCAAAATAGACTTTAAGCGGGTAGTGTTAACTAGAAGGAGGTTATCTGACTGGTGGCTAAAGTCAAGACACAAGTGAAAATTAAACCCTTCACTGCAAAGTACGAATCCTCAACCTCACTATTTAAGGGAAAAAATAAATCTAGGTTGTGGTTCATTGCGTATTACGGCTTGGTGGCGCGAGCCACCACTCAATATAAAAGGTGCAGTCATATCCATCCATCCAATATATGATGAAAAGTTGCCAGATGGTGGTACTCGGAGTGCTGAATAGATGGGTGAACGGACACACAGGCAGATGCATGGATGGACGCATGAATGGACGCAGGGGCGGATGCATGAACGAACGCAGAGATGGACGCACGAACAGACGCACGCACGGATGGGCGGATGGACGCATGAACGGTCACACAGACGGACGCATGGACAGAAGGAAGCAAGAACGAATGGACGGACGAATGCTTCGCCCCACTCTCCATCATTCACTCCATGGTTATCCTGCCAATTTTTCCTTAGTCGCGTCTTCACTTTTTGCGCCAGACGCAGGCGTCGCGTTCTTCACCTGGTCCCGTCGCCTTCGACTACTATAGGCGGTAATCCAGTTCGCGTCGAAAAGATCTTCTGTAGCGTTCATTCCTTTCAATGCGATTGTCAGGGGCATTGCGTGTGGTTTCGTTGAACGCGGACCTCACTGTCCCAGCTCTGCCGCGTGTAAGCCGCAGTCATGGCCAGCTATAAATGTCGTACTTGCGCTAAGCTTAGACACAGTGAGGCTCAGCAGCCTATGCACCGCGTCGACTGTTCAAAAACTGATAAAATCTCAAAAAATTCACTCACTGTGGAAGCGGTGATATCCTCGTAAAGAACGCTGAAGGGTCGTTCACGTTAGTCCAAAAACTTGGCACTAATTGTCGAAAAGATTGCTCAAATCACATAAAGAAGTGGGAACCGACACAGACCAACGCCGAAGTGTTGCACAGACGTGAATGAATTGACAAGGCTGTACCCTTAGATCTGGCGGTGGCTAATGCCACCAAGCCGTAATACTTATTGATCCAAAAACTAGATTTACTTTTTTTCCCTTTAAATAGCGAGGTTGAGGACTCGTTCTTTGCAGTGAAGGGTATAATTTTCACTCGTCCTTTGACTTTAGCACCCAATCAGATAACCTCCTTCTAGTTAAGTCTACCCGCTTAAAGTCTATTTTGCCCTTCCTGTCTCTGAGCTCCGGTGCTTCGAAAAACTCTGTGCCATGATCCTGAACTATAGGGTGAAGCCCTTTAAAGAACGCAATCAAGTGTTTGGCAGTTTCCAACTCCTCTCCACACGCGCTGCATAGCGTTTCTACCCCTTCGTGTTCGGCCCGATATGTTTTGATTCGCAATACTCTCATCCTAGCCTCAAACAGAAGAGAACTACCCCGAATATTATCATAGATCCTTTCCTTTGCGATTTCCTGCTTAGAAGATCGATAGATATCTAGTGCGGACTTCTTAATCATGCCAATTCTCCACATATCGGTCTCAGCTTCCTTCACCTTCTTCTTAGCCGATAATTTGTTTTGTTTGGCCCCCTGATGTTTTCCAAGTATTTACCAGTCAATTTTCTGGTTCGCTTCCTTCATTTTGTATCGACGTTCTTCATGCACAAATATCTGAATACCTTCCTAGCCCAATGTTCCTCCCCATTTCTCTCAATCGCTTCTCCAATTTTATCGTACTGCTAGCTTCCCTGCCCTCAATTGATGGCTATTCCACATCACCTTGTACTCCCTGATTTGGTGTAGTCCCGTGAGCCCCTAAAGCAAGCCTACCCATTTCACGTATCTTAATTTCTAATGTTGTTTGAACTTCTCATATCATGCATTAGACCGCATTTCCGAACGTCAAACCGTGAACCATGACCCCTGTCAATATTCCTCTCACAACATCATACCTATTGTAATTCCACCGTGTGCCGTTTTTTATCACTGCTGCATTACTGTTACTTTTAGTCGTCACGTATATTTCGTGTTTCCTTAGGTACTCGGTCCCAATTCTTATCCATACAACCGGATATTTGTATTTATCTGTTTTCTCTAGCGTGAGCTCCTGTATTTTAAGCTCACTACCTTCATTATCAGTAAAAATCATGACTGCTGATTCTCGCTTACTGAATCAGAAATCTAACATATCTCCCTCATTACCGCAGATGTCCAATAAGCTTCCTTGTTGTCGGCCATTGGCACTATATCATCTGCGTACGTCGATGCTGGTAGTGTCTGTTCAATGAGTTTTTCTTGTTTTATGAAAGAGAGGTTGAAGCCAAGTCCACTTCACTCTAGTTTGGCCTCTAATCCTTGTAGGTACATCATGATTAACAAGGGTAATAGAAGGCCCCCCTGCCTAAGTCCCAGTTTTACCTCTGCGGGCTTAGATACCTGTTTTTATCCCTTTATAACTACCTTGTTATCGTTATAGATATCCTTTAAAAGATTAGTCACTCCTTCTTCCACACCTAGTGCGTCCAGTATTCCCCACAAGTCCCCTTGAACCAAGCTATCATACGATGCATTGATGTCCAAAAATGCTAGCCACAGGGGTCTGTGTTTTTTCTGCTATTTCAATGCCGTGCGTCAGTAAGAAAAGATTGTCTTCAACCCTCCTGTGTTTCCGATACCCATTTTATAGTTTCTGCAGCACCCCCTCATCATCTATCCATGCCTGCAGCCTTTCCTTTTTAATCTGCATCGCCAGCCTGTAGACAACTGATGTCACTGTTATAAGACGGTAGTTGTTTATGTCTGCTTTGTCCCCATTTCCTTTACAGATCACGCTTATCCTGGTAAGTTTCCATCCATTGGGGACTTCAACATCGATTATTATTTTTCTCACTGCCTCTTCTAAAGTCTGCTTTGACTTTGGACCCAATGTCTTTATCAGCCTAATTGGAATGCCATCTGGGCCTGTTGATGTACTAGTACGAAACCTCTTCTGAGTCCTTTTCAACTCTCATTGTGAAATTGGAGCCATTGCGCCACTTGATTCAACCTTCTTTATTGTGGTGCATAAAAGCATTCTTCGTTGAAGTTTTTCTATCACCCTTGTTTTTATATATTCGACAGCTTTGTCCCCTTCTAGCCTAGCACCTTGAGCTGTAGTTATAAACTTCTGCTCTAGGCTTGTCTCATTTCTTAGGGAGTTTAGATGATTCCGAAATTTCGCAGCTGCCCTTCCGTCCTTTTTATGCAATTCCACCACCACTGAGCCTCTTTTCTTCTGATATTTTCATTGATCAGAAGGGATGTGTAACGAGCTGTATAGAGCGACAAAGCTCTACACGAGACGCTCGTGTTTCTGTACGGAAACCTGCGATGACTCAGTCGTCATCGGGCAGTAACGAAGCCGTTTATGCAATCACACAAAAAATGTATTTACAAAAGACATGAAAGGTCTAATAATAAATGAAGTAAGGGAAAAAATATAACATGCTCTGAATGCTGGTGTGAGAGTCACAAGGGCATAAAGACAGAAACAGTTCACCGGAGAGGAAAGCGGTGGCCAAGTCCCGGCGGCAAACTCAACGCTGAGAAGGGACGGCCGACGCTTGGCTAGCCTAGTAAGTCCAATGACAGCCGCGGCCAAGAACGCGGCTCACTGCGAGGGTCGTAGACCTGGAGCACGCATGGCGTTTGCCATGCCTATCTCGAACGCTGGCTGGCGCTCGCTGTCATAGGTGCCAGACTCGCCTGGCGGAAACGTCCTGGCGACGTTTCGCCCACGCCAGGCCCGAACTGCAAGGACGGCTGGTATGGCCCCAGGTGGGAGCCTGCTGAGACCTCGAATCCGCAACCCGACGGGTCACTGCTCCCACGCCCTGGTTCTTCAACCTTGCTTCTTCCTTCCAGCCACGTCTGCCTCACTCTTCTTCGCACCACCACCTGCCCTGATTTCCCTGCGTCGTCTTCTTCAACTGTCTCTGTGGCGCGCACTTTAAACACAATTCTATCTTCACGATCATGCACGGCCACTTCACTCATCACAGGATGATACCCTTCTACCGCTTAGAAAGATTTCCCATTTTCTTTCAACATCAGCTGTCGGTTCACCCCGCTGCATTGCATGTCTGTGTTCCCTAGAGGTTGCCTTACGTTTTTTCTTGGCTCTCTTAACTTTCTCATCCCACCAACTCTTGGGTTTGTTGTGTTTTCTTTTCTGAGGTGACTTTTCACGTTCCTTAGCAAGGTCTAGCTCAAACAGTCCAATTAGATTCGCGTATGTCCACACTGTTTTACTATCATCAGTGATTAATTTCTCAATTTGTTTAGTAGCTATTTCTATTTGCCTTTCCAAATAAAAACTTTTCAGTAGTTGCTCATTTTGTCTCTTTCCCACTTTCACTGCTTTTGCAAAAACGTAGCTTGATACATTTGTGATCACTGCCCAGACCCCTGGAGCAACATTAATCGACGTGCGTTCTCCTGAACCTATCATACATCCTATGGCACATCAGGGCATAATCTATCGTCGGCTGCAGCCTTCCTACCTGCCATGTTATTTGCGCTTCATACTTCTCAGTACTGTTGCAAATGATAAAATCATGCCTTTCACACATATCCATGATCATTTCGCCTTTTGGGTCGGTATAACCATTCATACTTTTTATGTGAGCACTCATATCTCCTATTATAATTATCTCGCACTGTCCTCCTAATTCCTCATTGTCCTTTGAAATTCACTCTATCTTTGCCTGGTTTTACTCTGTGGCTTTTGCTCCCGTCCACAAGTACACCAAACCAAGAAGTGTCATTTGCCCTGACACTTTTCCTTTTAGCCACAAACGTTCTTTGCACTCCTGCTTGACCCCTTGCCAGTCTGTACTTTTTTGATCGAATTTCTCAATACCACCCCTCTTCATGCTGCTTTCTGTTCTATCACAATATTCTCATGCGTAGTCCGGATTGTTAGGAGGTTGTTTCGTGTCCCTAAGATGTGTTTCTACAAAATACCTTATGTCTGGAATGGCTGGGTCCTTGTGTCTACGTCTGTTTCTGCACCGGACTCTGCCTATCTTAGATACTACTGCCACTTTGGAATCATATCTGTCCATACCACCTGTCAAAGAGTCTCCTTGGTTGTTTTTCTCGTTACTAGCTATCCTGCATCCCGAAGGATATGCGTGGCCCCCAAAAAAGCTACTGCGCGTCCTGCAAGTCACCAAGCCACCTCGTGACCTAGCCGCCCATCGAAGTGAATTATGTCTCGTTGAAAACCACCCCATATAAGCAACTTTCTGTTTATTTCCACCACCTCAAAGCATTTTTCTCGACTCATCCACCATATCTCTTGGTTTGCATTGACAACAGCTATTTGCAGGTTGCCGTCACGCACCAGTACCTATGGCATCGTGCAGATACCTACCTGTACCTGAGAAGAAGTGCCACGCATGTCATCGACCCCTTTCGCCAGTGTGGTCGGTAGGTCTGCCGTAATTTCATTTAGGACATCGTTTAAGCTGCTTGAATATATCACGGGCTTCAGCTATCAGCTGTAGTTTTGAGTTTTGCGTTCACTTGCCTCATGACTGATTCCAGTTTGCGCCCTGAGAACGTCCCTACTGCAACCCTCTTGTCACCTCTTACCCTCTCTTTGATTGCTTCTGCGCATCAATTTAAATTCGAGTCGCCGGCGATTATCACAATCTGTGACTTTTCGGCTGGAGCGTCCTGAATCTGGGGGTTACTTTTTTACCTGTGACGCCGGCTGTTTTGTCCCCTACCGGGCACACTACGACTTCGCTGAAGCTTGGTCTTGCGACAATTGAACCGGCTGAACCCATTTTTTGCAAACTTGCTAGCTGTTTTTTCTCCACCGTTCTGATTGCCGGTGCCCTACTGTTCTCTCCGTTGGCCGCTTCTTTGTTTACCTTCGCTAGTGCTTCCTCGGTGGACTTCAGTCTTTCTCTCATAACTCTCATTTTCTCTTGCTCTGTCGCCAACTAGCCTCCAGCTTGGTGATTCTCATCAGCAGTTTACTCCGGGCAACCATTGCTTTGTCCAATTTTTCTTTGACCTCGCATTGCCTACACTTGGCGTCAGCCTCCTCTTCATTCGTTTCTGCACTTCGGTCCAATTTCAAACCAACGGCGCATCCTGAACACTTTACAGCCTTTTTAACTATGCCTTTCTGACACCAATTGTCCTTATGAATTGTCTCACTCCATAATAACAAAACACAAACCCTGCCCTACCAAAAGAGGAAGGCTAAGCTCTACTACAAAAATTTGCGTGTTCAATGTACATGCACCTCACCCACGAGGAGGCAAGAAAAAAAAACAAACACACACTCACAAACTAGGAAATATCTGGTGCCTCGCCCCCAAAAGCCGTAAAATATTATAAGTGCGACAAAGATCTTAACTGGTGCATTAATAATTATAAAGGTGCACTCAAAACACGCAAAACCACTTATCTGCGCAGTCTATCGGGTGTGCTCCAAAAACACCTCCATCCACCGTGCCAGTCTGAATTGAACTCCAAGCAGCAACATGTCCACACTCTTAGGCACTAACTCGCGGCCACCTTCCCGGCGAAGGTGACCCAAGCCTTGTTAGAGGATCCAAATTTGCTCACCTCGACGATGGTGCATCTCTCCATTTCACCTGCTCTCGAAGCGATTCAGTGATATCCGAGTTGCTGACGGCGATGACGCCATGGCACACATTGACACTGTCTTGTCGTAGGTATCATGGAGCGGAATCACCCCACGCCCAGTGTTCACCGAAAATTCCCCTAGAAGCGGATCCACCGCCGCCGAGTTCGGGGTGCGGATCAAGACGAGGTTTTGGTCACGACACGATACAACCGTGACCGACTTCGCCAACTCGCGTCCGAGGTAGGCTGTAAAGGCAGCTCCGTAGCAGTTTTCCGAAAAGGCTTGGTGTAGCGACGCATGTTCGCGTGGCTTGAGCACGACCACGAAGTCGTCTGGGCCTAGTTTTGGGATTGGGTGAGGCGTCCAGTTCGTAATAGCCTTGCCTTTGCCTCCTGCAGCGTGCGATACTGGAGGCTCCGTTTCGCCGGCCAGTGTTTCGCAGGCCGGGATGGCGTTGGACGCCGCTAGAGTTCTTGAACGGACGCGTGACGCGTGACCGCTTGATTCAGCGATTGATGCAGAAAAATCGGAACAGCAGAGTTGTCATCTTGAGAGGCTGGAACTGCAGTCCAGGCCATTCCTTCGGGATTGTAACCCCACAGGTGAAACGCGGTGGCTGTCATGTTACTTCAAGTGTCCGGTCTGATGCCGTCGGCGTTCCAGGCCACCAAGTTCTGGCGTTGCGGTTAGACGTAATGGCGTCACCCCCGCGGCCGGGTGAATTTCGACTTGAAACATGGACCCGCTAGGTGTAACTTGATTCGAATGGCGTCCAGATTATTTGCTGCGTCAATGGATGTCGACGTCAGGCTTGGCGGAGTGAAGATGATTGAGTCGTGGCTCCAGCCAAAAATTGACGGAGCCGATGTACCGCACGTCTTGCGTTGTTACGCGCTCGCAGCGCCTGTTTTTGAAACATTTTTGAGAAAAAAGTTAGTGCCGAACTACATGGATCTTCCCTTACGAGCTACCTAAATGCTCCGGTAGTCCTGAAAGGTTTATTGATAAGATTGAGAGAGCTATTATCGAACTAAAGAGGTTTTAAAAAATTTAGTTTACAAAAGCTCGCCTTTTAAATAAGCTAAGGCACCATGAGTTTGAGTGTTTAATTGCCTATGAAGAACGTAAGACGGAAACGTTCAAGACAAGCTAACAAAATAGGTTTCTACGTGATGGTTTAACTACCCGCGAGTGCGGCTTGGCGACCAAAGGCGCCACAATACATTTAAAGGACTTGAAAGAAAAGTCCTCTGAAATCAATAGCAGCGTTGTAAGAAGCAGTTTCGATGGTCATAACGCGCAAAAAGAATCCATTACCCTTTCTATAGAGCGTCAGTGGTTATAACTTATCGTTTTTTAATAAATATAAATATCTTGGCCCAGTAATCACGTCGGACCTTAGGTGGAATAGTCCCATAGCTTACATTGAAATTGAAGGCATGAAAAAGCTTGGATATCTGAGGAGATTCTTGCCTAAATCCACGAGTAACATAAAAGTATTGGCCTAAAGGACATACATTAGGCCATTGTTAGAGTATGCTGCTCCTGTCTGGGGTTCCTAAAACCAGTCAACCAGAAGTGAAATCGAGAGCTTACAACGAAAATCAGTCACATTCATTTTCAATTCCTACCAAAGTCAGACGGTAGTGCGTTAGTACAGGACGCGAATCTTGAACCTCTAGAGATACGACGCCCTCGAGAGAGACTTAAAATGTTACAACCAATTCACCGCGACCATGTCAAAATAGACAAGGATTTGTACATCAAACCGTGTGGCCAGCGCCCTACTCGCTCGTCTCATTCGCTCAACTGAGTATTCCTGCTGAACCAACATATTCAAACAGTCTTTTTTTTCTCGTGCCATCCGCAAATAAAATGCATTGTCTGAATATGTGCTACACAGCCCAACAATATCATCGTTTGTCCGCGCTCTTGCTGATCTATGAAACAAAGTGTTTCAACAAAAACATATTCTTTTTGTTGCTGAGCAAAGCGTGGTGTATAAGGCTGTTTTTCTTATTATTGTCCCGTTTTTCATTTTTTAAGGGCAAAGCTCCTTAAGGCGTAGGCTGTGCGTCCCCTGTATGTAGCCACCTTTCGTTTAGTTCTTGCAGTGTTAACTAGAGGGCGGTACTTGTAGCTGATGATGGAAAGATGCAAGATATTATAAACTAGACGGCGGTACTTGTAGGTGATGATGAAAGATGCGAGATGTTATAAAATCGGAATAATATCACATATGGCGCGTGTCATTGGTGGAAGGCAATCGTTCGATTTAGTGCGGCGACATGCGCTAAGAGGAGCTTTATAATAAAATTGAGTGGGCGAAATGTACGGAGGATTCATGGTTTATCAGGTTTATCTCCGCAGCTTCGCTCAATCATCATCATTCACTTCGTGGATACGGTGGTCCTTTTTTATTCCTCTGTTGTTACTTTTTAGCTACAATTTGTTTATTTTGTTCTGTTGTAAGTATCCACGTTTCTTCTGCCGGCATCTACAACTGCAATACTTTGTGTTTTCTATATTAGACTGTTTTGTGTATTTATTGTGCTGTAAATACTCTCCAAGACATATCTCTTAACTTTTTTTTCCTTTTCCCACAATGTGCATTCGCAGTTCATTACTTTTGTCTCTTATAGATTTTTGTACAACCCACTCCTGCTTATGGCTTGCAAAACAAGCTGGCAGAAATAAATAAATAATAATAATAAACCTTTCAAAAAAGTTCATTTAAACGTACAAGTGGGTGCTTTGTCAAAGGACCTCAACTTTTGCACCGCTTCTGGTGGCTTGAATGAGTTTGCACTTCTGAAGGATCTACACAATTTTCCCCGTAATTTGTGCTTTGAATACTATCATGACCACCGAAGCCTGAGCGTTACTCGACCAGGACTACCGACATGTAAACTATGAACAGCTCCACCTTAGCGCGACTGATGTCAAGCGATTCACATAAAGAATCTGCAACAGGAAATTTTGGCTGCCTATAAAAAAACCATGGCTTACTGCCACACTTTGTCCAAAAAAGAGAACGTTGCTCTCGAATGGTTGTCGACAAATTATGACATCATCATTAGACCAGCTAACAAAGGGGTGCAATTGTCGTTTTCACTGCTGATGATTATATAATTGAAGCCGACAGGCAATTAACTTTCACATGCCATCTTTTACAAAGTTTTTCTCTGTGATTTAACCAGCGAATTTGAATCTAAGCTTAAAAACGCACTTATGTCTCTACTAAAACTTAGAATATTGGACGAAAAGACAGTTTGCTAGCTGGTACTACTCAGACTCGTAGCGGGAAGATTTTACATGCTTCCTGAAATTCACAAGCGAAATAATCGCCGCCGCCCTCTCATTTCTGGATATGGCACCATCACCGGTTTACTTATCTGGTTACGTGGACTTCCTCATAAACAAGATTTCATCCACGTTTCTGTCTGTCATAACAGAGAACAAATATTTCGTTCAGAAATTGTATTACTTCATAATTAATCTCGTTAAATGTTTGCAGCACTCCTCTGCGGTGGTCTACTGGCTAAGGAACTCGGCTGCTAACCCGCAGGTCATGGCTGTGGCGGTTGCAATTACGATGGAGGTGGAAATGCTGTAGGCCGTGTGCTCAGATTTGGGTGCACGTTAAAGAAGCCCAGGTATTCCAAGTTTTCGGAACCCTCCAGTAGGTGTCTCTCATAATCATATACTGGTCATGTAACGTCAAACCCAACAAATCAATCAATCGATGTTTTTAGCCTCACTATACACCAACATGCCACATAAAGATGGCATTTTTGCAGCAATAAAGGCCTAAATAATTTTCTATTATGATAAACCTATTTATGAAGAAGCACTTGGTACTCTTTTGAACCTAATTATCTTTGAAGAAAAAACAATTTTGAGTTTTACAACATTCATGCACAAGCTAACTGCACCTCGATGGGTACAAAGGTAGGCACTAACAACGCAAATATTTTCGTATACATTCAAGAAGGTGAATTTTTAGGGAAAGTCACGTTTCAGCCTTTCTACTATAGGCGCTTCATTGATAATATTTTCTGTTTCTGGACGCATGACGAACCAAGTTTGCTTAGTTTCGTTCAAGATATTAGTATTTTCCAATATTCTACTAAATTCTCGCAAGATTTTTTGAGCGTTTCTGTAAATTTGCTCGGCGTCACAGTCACTATTTCTGAAAAACAACTTGCCACAAAACTGTTCCGCATGTCCACTGATGGACATCAACTCCTGCATTTTAAGAGTTGCCACTCCCGTCATTGCAAAATAGCAATTTTTCATAGCCAGGTGATGACTTTATATGATTGTGCACTGACTGTACAGACTTCATTGAATTTAGTAACAGGATCAAATGTTCTCAAGTTAAACGAAAATATCTGCAAAAAATCATTGACGATGCCATAGCTCCAGACAACCAACATAACCGCGTCGTGATTCTGAAAGGAAGTGACGGGATCGATAGCTATGTTCAAACTAATCTTGGTCTAACCTTTTACTCATCGGCTCCTAAGGTATCTGATAATGAAAACTTCACCACAACAACCTAACAACCTAACACAAAGTGATCGTCTTAAAAATTCTTCCTGGGCCACCTCGTCTCGTTTACTGACAGTCAAAAAACATTCACGAATTGTTACTGTCTTTCAAGATTGGTGCCCATAAGGAGAGTGGCTGCACACCTTGCAACAACTTATGGTGGAAAGTTTGTGTGCATATGATTTATATGAGGGATTCAATGTCCCAAAGTGTGCACATGTAAACCACACAAAACGCTACAAGCACGTCTTTGGACTTTAGAGAAAAGGTTTGTGGACTTTCGACTGCGACACTTATAAAGCCGTTTAAAAGAATGCCGTGTCTGTTAAAAAAATGTATTGGTCACACAGGAACTTCACTCAGATTACGTTTCAACGACCACGAATTCCATGTGAGTATTTTTCTTCATCTACCGTTATCACGACATGTTTTCATGCCAGGCCACTGTTTCGACCAAATGAAAGCTACCATTCTTGAATTTGGTTTCCACTCAAATCATGATCCCGAACTCCTGGAATCATACCTGATATTCAGAATAATTTCTTGCACGTAAGCTATCTTGCTCGGCAGTACCTACAAGAGTACGCTAGCCTGCTTCTTTATCACAGCCGAGTATCTTGACGGTGAAATTTTCTTTTGAGAATGTGCGCTGCTGAGAACGTAGGAAAGAAATAGCATTAAGTGTGTATATGTGAAACGCGTATTTTGAATCATGAATGCCTATTTTTTCGAACCAACTATCAGTTATACCTTCATAAGAAAAACAGCTATGCCATTTGTAATGTCGCGATGTACAGCCGTCAGTACCTTTAACTTGAACGCTCCGACGCGCGGCCTCGGCTCGCATAGTTATAGTTACTGTATATGCTATTTTTAGGCAGCAGAGTTGCGCCAAAGTACGTCATTTTGGTTTCAAATGTCTTGCGGGAAAGCCACTTTCACCCACGTAGGAGCAACGCTCGCGCTTCAGAGTGCTACGTTGTCCCTCAGTATTAAGAAACTATGGTATTAGCGTGGCTTTATTTTTTCGCTTTCTTCCAATTTTTTTTAAGGTATGAGTAAAACTCGGTTGCTCCCGTCACGCCTAGAAGCCTGGATTTGATGCTTGCGTTCTTGGTATGTAATAATAAAAGAAATGCGTAGGCTAGTTGAACCAGTAAGACGGTTGGCTTATACTAGCTTTCTATTTATAGTTGGTTACAGTAGCTTCGTCTTTTTTCCCGCCGTTTTTTCGATTTACAATTATGAAACTATTTTTGAACTTTTTATCGTGATAAAACCAGTTAGGGATAATTTTTTTTCATTTTGTTGGACTCGTTCGTTAACAGTTAGAGGGTGCTAGGTATAGTTTATTGCCTTCCGCTGAATCAAGCTGGATAGAGATCGAGAGTATCCGTGCGGCGCCCTTAATACGCGCGGCTGCCTATTACGCTCGTATTACAATCGTGGCTCATGACAGCTGATGTGAACTGTTGTTCAACAGCCCTGTCACGCGCAACATTTCTTCCTCGTAGGGTTCGAAAGCTTCATTGAATTCACGTAATTTACGTGCTAGCTCTAACACCTTGCCGTTTGAATAAGCCTAGTTTAACTTAATCTTCCTCTATTTGTAGTGTTATACCAATCAGACAAATTGGGACGTATGCAGCCGAAACACGCTGACCAACTCTGCATCTATAACGTAATCACTGCATCAGTGGGTAGTACAAATTTAGCAAGTTTGCAGTGCCATGAATAGATAAAAAGAAGTGAAACATTTATTCCTTCCTCACGAAACATTTATCTTTTTCTAGCAACACTCGATGCACCCGCGTCTTACTTACAGCTTATGTGAATAAGCTGCAAGTAGTACAATTTACGACAGAATGCTCTTGATACCACATTTGTCTCGACCAACATGACTACAGTACCGAAGAACTGCGGCGAGAATAACAACAGCCGATGTGAAACAAGCTTGATCTGCCCGGAATCATCGTAGCGTTGGCTTCTCCACAGTGCAGTTCAACCACTTATGACCACGTGATGGCGCTCGGCATATAGGGAGTTCAGATTGGGCTGTCACGGTGGATGGACGTGTTTTTTGAGCGCTCCGGATTGACTGCGCAGATAAGTGTTTTTGCATGTTTTGAGCTTTTATAAAATTATAAGGCAGCAGTTAAAATCTTCGTAGCACTTATTTTATGGTACGGCTTTTTCGGGGGCCAGTCACCAAGTATTTATTAGTTAGTGCGGGTGTGTGTGTTTGAAATTTTTTGTTGTTTTTTTTCCTTTTGCCACACCGTGGGGGAGGTGCGCGTACATTGAACACGCAAATTTTTGTAGTAGAGCTTAGACTTTCTTTTTTTTCGTAGTGCAGGGCTCGAGTTTTGTCATTATCGACTATAGGGACAATTGGTGTCAGAAAGACATGGTGAAAAAGACTGTAAAGTGTTCAGAATGTGGAGTGGCTTTGAAAGTGGACCGAAGCGTGGACGCGGATGGAGAAGAGGCTGACGCGAAGTGTAGGCAATGTGAGGACGAGGAAAAAATGGAGAAAATGATGGTTGCCCAGAGTGAACTGCTGATGAGAATCGCCAAGCTCGAAACTGCGTTGGCGACAGAGCAAGAGAAAACGAGGGCAATGGGAGAAAGACTGAAGTCCGCCGAGGAAGCACTAGCGAAGCTTAACAGAGAAGCGGCCTACGGAGAGAACAGTAGGAAACCGGCAACCAGAGCGGTGGAGAAGGAAGAGCAAGCAAGTTTAGAAAAAACAGGTTCAGCCGGTTCAATTGTCGCAAGCTCCAACTTCAGCGAGGTAATGGTGGGACTAGGAGGGGACAAAGCAGCCGGCGTCACAGGTGCAAGTAGCCCCCAGGTGCAGGACTCTCCAGTTGAAAAGTCATAACATGTGATAATCGCTGGGGACTCGAATTTAAATCGATGCACAGAAGCCATCAAAGAGAGGGTAAGAGGTGACAAGAGGGTTGCAGTAGGGGCGTTCCCAGGACGCAAGCTTGAAGCAGTCTTGAGGCAAGCGAGCGCAAAACACAAAACTACAGCTGATAGACGAAACCTCTTGATAACTTCAGGCGGTTTAAACGACGTCTTAAATGAAGATACAGCAGGACTAGCAACTCCACTGGTGAAAGGCGCCGATGACATGTGCGCCACTTCTCTTTAGGATCAGGTAGTGATATGCACGATACCGGAGGTACCGGTGCGTGATAGCAACCTGCAAAGAGCGGTTGTCAACGCAAACCAAGAGATATGGTGGATGAGTCGAGAGAAAGGCTTTGAGGTGGTGGAAATAAACAGAGAGGTGCATAGGTGGGGTGGTTTTCAATGAGACAGAATTCACTTCGATGGGCGGCTAGGTCATGAGGTAGGTTGGAGACCTGCAGGAGGTGCAGTAGTTTTTTTGGGGGAGCAAGCGAGCCCTTCGGGGTGCAGGATAGCTAGTAACGAGGAAAACAACCAGGCAGACTCTTTGACAGGTGATATGGACAGATACGATTCCAAAGTAGCACCAATATCTAAGATAGGTAGAGCACGGGGCATAAATAGACATAGCCACGAGTGCCGAGCCAATTCAGACATAGGGTATAGTAACATGCGGGGTGGTATTAACAGGCAGAAGGGGGAAGAGATATAAGAACAGCTAAGGGAAGAGAGGCCGATGGTATACGGTTTTGTAGAAACACATCTCAGGGATATGGAACAACCTCCGAACCATCCGGACTACGCGTGGGAATATTGTAACAGAACAGAAGGCAGCAGAAAGGAGGCTGGTATTGGCGCATTCATTCATAAAAGTACCGACTGGCAAAGGGTCAAGGAGGAGTGCAGGGAACATTTATGGCTAAAAGGGAAACTGGCAGGTCAAAAGACAATCCGTGGTTTTGTGGATGGGAGCAAAGGCCAGAGAAAAAAACCAGGCAATGGTAGAGTGTATATCAAAGGACATTCAGGAGTCAGGAAGAGAGTGCGAGATAATTATACTAGGAGACATGAATGCGCACATAGAAGATATAGATGGTTATACCAACCCGACAGGAAAAATGAGCATGGATATGTGTGAAAGGCTTGATTTGATCATTTGCAACAGTGCCGAGAAGTGTGAAGGGCAAATAACATGGGAGGTAGGAAGGCTGCAGTCGACGATAGATTTTGCACTGATGTCACATAAGATGTATGATAAGCTCAGGGCAATGTACATAGATGAAGGTGGCTCCAGAAGTCTGGGTAGTGAACACAAACGTATCAAGCTAAGTTTTGGAAGTGCAGTGAAATTGGGAAGGAGCCAAGAGCAACTACAGAAAAATTTTCATCTAGAAAGGCAAATTGAAATAGCCACTAAACAAATTAATAAAGTAATCACGGAGGATAATAAGACAGTGTGGACATACACGACTCTAATTAGACTCTTTGAGCTAGAGCTTGCTAAGACGCATGACAAGTCACCCCGGAAAAGAAAACACAAACCCAAAAATTGGTCGGATGAGGAAGTTAAGAGAGTTTTAGCAAAACGTCAGGAAGCCTCTAGGGAACACAGACATGGTAAGCATTGGGGTGAACCGACAGATGATGTTGAAAGAAAATGGGAAACCCTTTAAAGCTTTAGAAGGGATGCATTCCTTCTTAACAATGAAAAGATTAGAAGAAAGGGAGCTAAGTGGCTGGCCGAAGTACATAAAAAAGATAGAAAGGCAGCTGCGAAATTTGGGAACCATCTATGCTCCCTAAGAAATGAAACGAGCCTAGAGCAGAGTTTTTTAACTACAGCCCAAAGTGCTAGGCTAGAAGGGGACAAAGCTATTGAATATATAGGAACAAGGGTGACAGAAAAATTACAATAAAGAAGTACTTTATACACACCAATAGACAAGGACGAATCAAGCGGTGCAAAGGCTCCATTTTCACAACGAGAGCGGGAAAGGGCTGAGAAAAGGGTTCCTAGTAGTACATCAACAGGCCCAGATGGCATTCCAATTATGCTGATAAAGACATTAGGTCTGAAGTCTAAACAGACTTTGAGAGAGGCAGTGAGCAAAATAATAATCGATGGTGAAGTTCCCGATGGATGGAAACTTAGCAGGATGAGCATGATCTATAAAGGAAAGGGGGACAAAGCTGATATAAACAACTACCATCTTAAAACAGTGACATCAGTGGTCTACAGGCTGGCGATGCAGATTATAAAGGAAAGACTACAGGCATGGATACAGGATGAGGGGGTGCTGGGGGAACTGCAGAATGGGTTTCGGAAACGCAGGAGGTTGGAAGACAATCTGTTCTCGCTCACGCAGTGCATCGAAATAGCAGAAAAGGAGCTCAGGCCCCTGTGGCTAGCACTTTTGGATATCAAGGGAGCGTACGATAGCGTGGTTCAAAAGTACTTGTGGGGAATACTAGACACACTGGGTGTGGAAGATGGAGTCACTAATCTTTTAAAGGAAATCTATAAAGGTAACAAGGTAGTTATAAAGTGGGAAAAGCAGGTATCCAAGCCGGCAGAGGTAAAACGGGGGCTTAGGCAGGGGTGTCCCCTGTCACCCTTATTATTCATGATGTACCAACAAAGATTAGAGGCCAAATTAGATTGATTGATTGATTGATTTGTGGGGTTTAACGTCCCAAAACCACCATATGATTATGAGAGACGCCGTAGTGGAGGGCTCCGGAAATTTCGACCACCTGGGGTTCTTTAACGTGCACCCAAATCTGAGCACACGGGCCTCGACATTTCCGCCTCCATCGGAAATGCAGCCGCCACAGCCGGGATTTGAACCCGCGACCTGCGGGTCAGTAGCCGAGTACCTTAGCCACTAGACCACCGCGGCGGGGCGCCAAATTAGAAGGAAGTGGACTGGGCTTTAACCTCTCTTTAGTCAAACAAGGAAAACTCATTGATCAGGAACTACCTGCATTAATGTATGCAGATGATATAGTACTAATGGCCAACAACAAGGAAGATTTGCAGAGATTGATGGACATCTGCGGTAATGAGAGAGATAGGTTAGATTTCAGATTCAGTAAGGAAAAAACAGCAGTCATGATTTTCAATGACAACGAAGGTAGTGAGCTTAGATTTCAGGAGGTCACGCTAACGATAACAGATAAATACAAATATCTGAACGTATGGATAAGCAGTGGGACCGAGTATCTGAGGTAAGACGAAAGATACGTGACGACTAAAGGTAACAGGAATGCAGCAGTGGCGAAAAATATGGCACTGTGGAATTACAATAGGTACGATGTGTTGAGAGGAATATAGAAAGGGGTCATGGTTTCTGGGCTGACGTTCGGCAATGCGGTCCTTTGCATGAGATCAAAAGTTCAAGCGAGATTAGAAATTAAGCAACGTGGAATAGGTAGGCTTGGTTTAGGAGCTCACGGGAATACACCAAATCAGGGAGTACAAGGTGATATGGGATGGACATCAATTGAGGGCAGGGAAGCTAGCAGCAAGATAAGCATTGAGAAGTGATTGAGAGAAATGGGGGAGTAGCGTTGGGCTAGGAAGGTTTTCAGATACTTGTGCATGAAGAATGTCGATACAAAATGAAGGAAGCGAACTAGAAAATTGACTGGTAAATATTTAGAAAACAGCAGGTGGCCAAACCAAAAAGAACTATCGGTTAAGAAGAAAGTGAAGGATACGAAGACTGACATGTGGAGAATGGGCATGATTAAGAAGTCCGCACAAGAAATCTATCGAACTTTTAAGCAGGAAATTGCCAAAGAAAGGATCTATGATAATAATCGGGGTAGTTCTCTACTGTTTGAAGCCAGGACGGGAGTACTGCGAACCAAGACTTGTCGGGCCGAATACCAAGGGGTAGACACAGTATGCAGTGCGTGTGGAGAGGAAGAAACTGCCGAACACTTGATAATGTTCTGTATAGAGTTTCACCCTATAGTTGAGGATGATGGCGCAGAGTTTTTCAAAGCACTGGGGTTTAGGGACAGGAAGGGCAAGATAGACTTTAAGCGGGTGGAAATAACCAGAAGGAGGTTATCCGATTGGTGGCTAAAGTCAAGACACGAGTGAAAATTAAACCCTTCACTGCAAAGTACGAATCCTCCAACTCAATTAAAAAAAATAAGTCTAGTTTTTGGTTCATCAGGTATTACGGCTTGGTGGCGCTAGCCACCGCCCGATCTAAAGGGTACAGCCACATCCATCCATCCATCCATCCATCCATCCATCCATCCATCCATCCATCCATCCATCCATCCATCCATCCATCCATCCATCCATCCATCCATCCATCCATCCATCCATCCATCCATCCATCCATCCATCCATCCATCCATCCATCCATCCATCCATCCATCCATCCATCCATCCATCCATCCATTCATTCATCTACTGAACTCCTCCAGGCAGAGCGAGCGGCGCCCGGAAAACAATGGCGCAACTCTGCTACCTAAAGGTAGCATATACAGTAACTCTACGCTTGGGCTGCGGTCAGCGCTACCAAGCGTTGAAAATGATATTCTTGCTGCATCTAGAAATGGATATATCGCGCATCGGTTTTACTAGTAAATTTCTGTTTCCAATCTGCCTGACCTGCGGGTCGAATGCGATCAGTTCGCATTCGATTTTCCCCACGTTTCGCATGTGGTTACTTTATCGTACGCACCCAGAGCGTTCGCTGTCTTACATTCATCTCGACCAGCACCTCCTCTATTTACTCATACAATAGAGAAGGCGTTGTCTTGAC
Source organism: Rhipicephalus microplus (assembly GCF_013339725.1). Lineage (NCBI taxonomy): Eukaryota > Metazoa > Arthropoda > Arachnida > Ixodida > Ixodidae > Rhipicephalus > Rhipicephalus microplus. The sequence goes on from NC_051171.1 coordinate 87,441,444, forward strand.
AACAAATCTTCGCGTGTTGCAGCTTACGCATATTTTGTGTTTGAAGTCACAGCTGCTGCTCAAAAGGAATCACCTGCCTAAAAAGCAGAGCAGACACGCGTTAAAGGCCCTTGTAAAAGTTGAAAATAAATCTGAAATGCAGTGAGGTTGATAATTTTCTCATTCAATATATTTTTAGACTGCGTGAATCAGAGTTCTCGCAATTTAGAGTACGCTTTCCTGCTCGGTTGGCGCTGCACGGAAAACTTCTTGAAACACGACTATTGTGTGGGTAACAATATCTGGTGTTTAGCGTCCCAGTACCATTATTTTACTATAACATAGCAGTTTAAGCTATGATTCATTAGCAAGGCATATAAATTGTTTTGTTTGCGTTGCATCCATGCGTCTTTCTAGCTGAGAACATGCACAAACATTGCGCTGCATACTGAACAGAAAGGCCCACTCTCATTGCCAGAACAGTTTATTGATGCTCTCCTGAAAATTACTTTATCAGAACAAGAACAACGCCACCGCATTTGAGACTTATTTATTGTGGAACTTTTAGAAATTCCATGAACATGCGTCTGCTTTGCTATTTATATATCTGATTCGTTGCTGCAAATTCAAACTCGTAAGGTGCGTAAGGTGTCGTACGCAATGGTTCATTGTCGAGATAAGCATACAGCAATGAACGCCATTGGCGTGAGGGATAACCTACCCCGACGGAAACGTGGCGAAAAATGGATGCGAAGTGAGTAAGTGCATTTAACTCGCTGGTGTTGTGACTCGTGCCAGAGCTGACAAGGGAGTGGCGCTCTTTGGATCCTCAAACAAGTAGCCAACCAGCCGGCTGCCTATGACGGCCTGGCATTGTCCCTCCTAACCGGAGGTTGAGACGTCGTGTCGCCACGACGCCGTAAGCCGTTTGAAAGAGGAGAGCAAATACGGAATTTTCCTTGGAAGAGACCGCGGCGGCCAGCGCAAATAAACCCGCTAATTAAGCGTTAGTTCGGTGGACCCTTTAAAGTATGCTGCCTATAGCTTGGGACCCCTCGACCAGCGGCACACACACGACGAGGAAGAGCCTCGCTGCTGCCATCAGGAAAACAGTGATCACGCCTCAATAGTGTGCATTCACGTTGGCCGTGCATGTTTGGCCCCCTCACCAGTTGTGTGTGATCCGTGATTGGAGAGTAACCTATGCATGTGTTCCCTGATCTAGGGATCTGGGGAGAACTTACCCTCCTGCTGAGCCACCCGGCTCATTCGATAAAGCGCCATGTAGAAGAACGCCACATTCGAAAGCTCGCCATGTAAGAAAGAGCTCGTCATGTACGAGAGCTCACCTTGCATATCATGTAAAAAACCCTCTTCAAGACTCTCTTCCTCCTGCCTCGACAACTTCATCCCGGACCTCCAGTGTCTGCGAACCCCGGTCGCAACACTGGTCCGACAAACTGGAAACATAAATTGGCAGATCCCACATGCAGTGTGAATCGATCATATGCGAAACACGAATGAGGAAGGTTGGTAAGTCACTTTACAATCACCACAACGTTACAGTTTAGAGGTAAGGTATGCCGTACACGGCTTTCATGTGATGTTTATCATGTTTGGATGTGTCGTTTACTGTTGTCATCTATTCACGTCACGAGATGCCAAATTTTGTATATGTAAAGCTAGCGAAATGGCTGCGAGCACGCTATGAACGTGGTTTGTTGTCATGTTCTTGCAAGACACGCGTGTCATGATTATCATGTTTGCATCAGTCATCTATATTCGCCGTCCATTGACGTCACGTAACACCAAATTTGGTATACGTGGAGCTAGCGAAACGGCCACGAGTGCATCATGAAGAGCCCAATATGCTCCAACGTAACGTTGACGCGCGTGCACGCTGGGCACAGTGACGCTATACGTCAGCAGAACGTGCACCTGTGAGTATATGGCAGAACCGGCGCCTGGTGGGGCCATGGCGGCGTGACGCGACGAAACGAACGCCGGCGCGCACGCGTGCCGTGTCACGTCAAAGTGTATTGTCGCCTTTACTGTGGCATGTAGTAATGTTGTCACATGACACGCGTCTCATGATTATCATATTTGCTCCAGTCACATACCTTCATCATACATTGACGTCACGTAATACCAAATTGCGCATAAGTTAAACTAGCGAATTAACCGTGAGCGCATCATTAGCGTGGCATGTAGTCATGTTGTTACATGACTCGCATGTCATCATTTTAAATAAGAAGCATTTCTAAACGAACTTTGGCGACCTTGAGCGAATCCATCTATCTATCTATCTATCTATCTATCTATCTATCTATCTATCTATCTATCTATCTATCTATCTATCTATCTATCTATCTATCTATCTATCTATCTATCTATCTATCTATCTATCTATCTATCTATCTATCTATCGACAATATCTATCGACAATGGCATCGAAACGAAACTTGGTATGGCATAACACGACTCTATGAAGAACATATGTGACTAGTTAGAACATAAAAATCATGACATGTATGTCATGAATGTCATGATCTACGTTTTATGGTCCTGCTACTCCTGCAGTTGTTTGGTTGACATGGCATGTTGCTAAACTGGTATGGTATAGCATGATTGCATGGCGAACACATGGCGAACACAAAACTAAGACATGCATGTCATGTAACAACATGACTAAATGCCACACTCATGATGCGCTCGCAGCCGTTTCGCTAGCGTCACATAAACCGAATTTGGTATTACAGAACGTGAATAGGTGACGAAGGTATGTGACTGGTTCAAACATAATCACGAGATGCGTGTCATGTAACAACATGACTACATGCCAGGCTCATGATGCGCTGGCGGCCGTTTCGCTAGCGTCATTTGAAACAAACTTTTTATTACGTGACGCGAACGGACGACATAGGTTAATGACACATCCAAACTTGATAATCACGACATGCGTGGTATGTAACAACATGGCTAGATGCCACATTGATTATGCGCTCGTGGATGTTTTGCTGGCTTCACATATGCCTAATTTTATATTATGCAACGCCAATGGACGATGAAGGTATGTGGCTAGCAAACATGATAATCGTGAGATGCGTGTAATGTGAGAACATGACTGCACGCCACAGTGAAGGCGCTGTTACATTCTGACGTTACGTGGTGTGCGTTCTCGCCAGCGTTCGTTCCGTCGCGTCACGCCGGCGTTGCAACAACAGGCGCTGGTCCTGCCATATACTCGCAGGCGAGCGCCGCGTGGCGTTGCCTTGACACCTGTGTGTTTAGATGAATACTGTAATGTAATAGACGTAATGTAATAGTAATGTAATAGTAATGTAATACTGTAATGTAATAGATGAATACTGTAATGGACTACAAGAGCAGGATGAACAGTCAGAACAATGCAAAATGAAAGGATAGTCAAGAGTTACTTTTTTCAATGGATTGCGGAGGCAGATTAGATTCATCTCTTGCATATTCATCTCTTCTTCTTGCACAATGTGGGCGTGTTTGCTGGTGAGGGAAAATGCGCTGCTTTTCATCTGGACAGGGCCTTTTTCTTTTGGATGCGCTACAGTTTTTGCTACTTCATAAGGCTTTTCGACTTGTACAGCTAATTAGATGCACACCTTGTGAATGTTTGAGATTGTTTACTTCGTTGTCATATTCGCTGAAAATAACTTTATTGCTAAAACTTGTAGCACAGCACACAACAAAGTTCTCCTTGTTTCTGCTCAAAATGAGTCTGTTGCAACATATGCTCATAAATTCAATTCATAGTAGAGCCAAGTGAACCTTCAATAAATATACGCATTTAGACATTTTTCGTAAGTTTGCAGTGAACCATATTACATTTGCATGAACCATATAGTCCATCCAGTTCAGGAATTACGTAGCGTTGCCCTCTGAAAAACGTAACTGAAACCAATTCATTATAATGACACCCACAATACAAATTCACAAAAACAGCAATGTTATGTCCACACTACCTTTCTTATATGCAGCGTTCCCATATACATTCTTCTTATTCATGCACCACCAATCCGTTCATGCTTCTACCAGAGTAACCAGGACTGTTTTTTTTCTTACAACCCAACCGGAGCCTCCAAGGAACTGCTCATATCAGTGTACGCTTGGATGCCTCATCACTCTAAACCTACCTGAAGTCAGCGGATAATTTGTCATCACTGAAAGCAAGCTCATGGGCCTAAATCCTCACAAGGTATGGTTGAAGGCACTTTGTTTATTGAACATAATTTGTCAAACAATTTCTGTCTTGCCCTGCTGAAGAGTCTGTTTTTTTTTCTTCGCAGAAAACTGGACTAAAGAGGGACGATTGATTTCCAAGCTACCCACATCCAGTCGTAAGAAGCTCCACAGTCGCCATAGTGACAACCCTATGTGCCACCAATATGCCTGGTGGACAAATGGAAGCCTTATACTGAAAAGCAGTGATATCGTATGGTATGTTCAAGCTGTACAAAATTGGGTGCACAGATTGTTATTTCTTGCTTGATGAATTACTCCAATTACAGGAAATGTGCAGGCTTCAAAATTTTCGGACAGAGCATGTCATGGGGTGCACATACTGTACTTCACTCGATGTGTCAAACTTTGCATAGAGTATCACATATAACTCGGTAACAAATCGGCTTGTAGTAGTGCTTATTTAGCAGCACGTCTTTTTCACATTGTGGATAGATTGCTCTGAATGTAAGGACTGTTGCAATGCAGTAGTAGGTACAGCCATAGTAGTGTTGAAACAGTTACTGATACCTCGTGCATGTTGGGAGTGACACTACCAAAGTTCTAAGAAACAAACTGTGCAAGAACTCGTGTCTTCATTAAGTAAGACATGTCTTGCAGAGGTATAAATCGCGGAGTTGAACCATGAGAGTAAAATACCTAGAAGAACAGGGAAGAATAACAATGGGTGGATCACATTCGGCAAGCATTCTCAAATCATGAATGATAATTTGTCACCAACCCTCAAGAGCATGGTATATAACAGCGGCGTCTTGCCCGTACTTACCTACGGAGCAGAAACCTGGATGCTTACAAAAAGGGTTCAAATTAAATTGAGGACGACGCTGCGAGCGATGGAAAGGAAAATAATAGGTGTGACCTTAAGACACAAGAAAAGAGCAGAGTGGGTCAGGTAACAATCCGGTGTTGAGGATATCGTAGTTGAAATCAAGAAGAAGAAATGAACATGGGCTGGGAACATAGTACGCAGGCAGAATAACCGCTGGTCACTAAGGGTAACTGACTGGATTCACAGAGAATGACAACGCATGAAGTGAAGGCAGAAGTTAGGTGGGCCAATGATATTAAAAAGTCTGTATGTATAACGTGGCAGCAGAAAACACAGGACCAAGTTGATTGGCCGAATATGGGAGAAGCTTTTGTCCTGCAGTGGGTGTAATCAGGCTGATGAAACGCCAAAAAAAAAGCACCGAGATGCACGCAAGCTGTGAGCCTTACTGTTTAAACGTATGTCAATACTTGTGCTTCAAAACATGTTTGTTTACATGACAGAATTAATGCAATTAAAGTTAGAAGTAATCAGTAATTAGCATTGATTCCAATGTGACTCTATGACCATTATTCCTAGCTTGTCCAAGGGCTCCAGTTCAGCATCCGAAATTTCATCTGCTGAGAAATGCTGCTGTTGAGTGGTTTTTCTCCTCTAGTAAATTAGTTTGGTTTGTTTTTGTAAAATGTTGAGATCACTCTGGACAGACTTGTGAGAGCAGAAAAAGAAGGGACTCTCTGTTTGAATTAGCTGTTGTGGATACCAATGTGTTCGAATTGTCGAGAGATATCTCCCAAAAGAAATACACAGGGCTGTGCGCTTTTACTTAACTGAGTTCAAATAACGACCTTTTACTGTATTGTTATTTGTTATATATAAAATACCTGACGCATGACTGCGCATTTTTAAAGGTGTGTTAATTTTTCACAGGACAATGACTGAGTGCACTCAGTAGGTATAATCAAAGTGTGCCAGTGTTTGTACGTGTTGATAATTCGAAGGTGTACTAACAGCGATTTCCTTGATATTGCTGTGAAACATGTAGCCAAAAGGACTAGTTTTGTAAGATACCCGTGTTAACAGTGAGACAAACAGTGAGGAAGTAGTGAATAATCAAAATGTGAATTCAGCTTCTGCTGTTGTCCATCGTTTGAGCCGTGTCTTTCATGACTATGCACCATTGCTAAAAAAAGAAAACTAACTTTTTCATCTGTCAATGCAAAGCATAAAAACTTTGAAGGTCCCCTATAGAAAATCCTGGGTTGGTGGATGCGGGAATCGTTGGTGGATATGGTGGAAAGAATAGTGGAAATATTGGAATTATCAGTGGATATGGTGGAAATATTAGTGGATACGGTGGAAACTATAGTGAGCATAATGAGTGATGATGGCAAGAGTGGAAAAAATGATGGCAGATGGTGGTGGTGGAAGCCAGCCAATGGTGGTGACGGTGGAAAACGCTGGCTGATGACGGCTAGAGTGGAAAAACTGGTGGCAGATTGCGGTGGTGGTGGCGAGCCAATGGTGTTGACGGTGGAAAATGCCGGCTCGTGGTGGCGAGGCAAAACGTGTTTGGTGGAAGGCTTCGTGAGCAAGGTGGGTGACAGTGGCATGATGGAAGCTTGGTAGATGGTGGTGGCATGGTGAAAAGAACATTAAAGTATGTGAAATCACTTATTTGTAGTGTTTCATTCTTGAATGCGCAGAGATATATGTTTAAGGTCAAATGAAACCAACGCTGCTCTTTACGCTTTCTAGTAATTTTTTTAAATTCCTGTGGTGTCAACATCGCTCCAATTTTTGTGGAGCATAGAGTGTGCAGCCGGGAATATGTTTACATTTTGCGCACGTACTTATATCAGTTTGACATCGGCGATGTGTGTTTTTTTTGGGGGGGTGGCGATTAGAAGAGTGGAGTTGTCACTGTGAACATGACAAAAAATGTTTTATAACGGCACGCACTTGTCGACAAATAAATGGGCTCCAGTTCGCAATCGCCCCCTTCAATGTTAGTGCAGAGCACAGCGTAGTCACTTGATGTCGCCACGCTAGAAACGCAACTCTGGTAATTCTTGCACACTCAATTGTTTGAACCGTAACTCTAAGTTAACAAAGTGCGTGCGAATACGCATAAACTTTCAACTTTCGACATGCGTCGAGATAAGCCTCAGCGAATTTGACTTTCACCCTTCTGCTCTACCACCACGATTTCCACCAAAGGTTAGTCATACCAACCGAGCCCGTACAAGTGTTATCGGCGCTTCTGGGTTTCAGAATACACAATTCAGACGAGTAAAAATTACAATACAGCTACGCTGCGGCATCATTTACCCTAATTGAAGCCTTTTTTATTCTGTACGGTGTCCGCGCAAGCAACGACAAACATCGATGCGACGCGCTTGCAGCACTTCCACCAAAGGTACGCCTCCCCTTACCGACAGCCGCCGGTCGCACTTGCCGGCACTTTGCTGGTTTTTATGCGAGAACATAGACACGTCAATTCGTACGCTTACTGAACCAATATGATAGCATATAGTTTTTGGCGGACTGCATTCGTTTTGGACAAGCCGTTATGTAGCTGTTCCTAACGACAGAGCAACAGTGGTGTGCTAACACAACTTCGGGGTGCGTTGCGCAAAAAACATCAAAATCAATTGTGTGGGCGTATCTATCGATTGAGCATAGAAGCGTAATAAAGCCTGAACTGATATCGCCCTTTGGAAGGAGCGAGAAACGGATGATAAACTTGCCAGTAACCGCCAATAAACTCTACCTGCTCCTCAGTCCACTGAGTTGTTTTTTTCCTTGCGGTTGTAAAGTGTAACAAAAACATAGCGCCGTTGCCGTTATCGCAGTGTCAATCGTAACAGGCAGCATTTGTTCGTGTTTACCAAATGTGAAAAGTTTAATAGCAAGTGCAGATCCGTCCCTCCCGAATAAACGACAAACAGAACTGAAGTTAAACAGTGACTTCGTGAGTGCACTACTTCTTTGACAGCCATGGCGCCATCTGTCAGCGTGGCGCCGTGGTTAGTGTGCTCAGTTTGAAATTCGGAGGTCGCAGGTTCGATCCCACGCTGGCGGACATTTTTTTTACGGGCGCTTGGTACATTCTTTTTTATGCAATAATTTTTATTATTTCTTTAGTGGCAGCTTGTCACGGCGGTTCTGACGCTGCTTCGCCCTCCACTATTGCTGGCTGGAGAGCGCCATCCACCATCCGCTCCACCATGCACCACCATACACCATGTGCCACGAATATTTCCACCGCCATAATCCACCAAAATAGTGGTTGGTGGAATCCATCATTTCTATGGGGGACGTTTTTTCAATAGGGTCGTTGAAAAAGTAAGGACCATTTGGTTCCAAACAAGTAAATATTCATTAGGAAAAGTTTTTATTGGTGGGCTTAGCATAGCAAAAACCTACTTCACTTTTCTAAAGAATCACTGCTTACTTTTTAGTGCTTCTCGTACCGTCGCAGTAGTTTCTTTAATCAATTTTCGAGTAAAAGATTGCCGCTTGGTAATTGCACCCGTTGCGAACGGTGATCTTGAATTTCTCACTGTCTTCAAATCGTACCACTAGCCACTGTTTCGAGTGAAAGAAGAAGAAACAATCACATGGTGCTTGCACAGGACAGTAGGGCGAGCAATTAGTGTTCCGTACCAAAATATTCAATCTTCCAATTGGTTCTGATTGAGGCGCAAGCATGTATGTTGTCATGTAGGAGGCCAATTCCAGATGAGAGTTTGTTTTATTTTTTTTATTCAACGCGATGTGCTGCTCGCCAATGTGCTCTCAAATATCATATTGCGGCTCAGGCTAATCGTACTGACACTGCACTTTTTGAGAGCATGTGTGGTGAGAAAGACAACGGGCAGCACGGTACCAAGTACTGTGCAATAGGTGTCCCGTGTAAATATCGTTGTCTGACTGACCGAGACAAAAGACACATAGATAGATATGTGGGGTTTAACGTCCCAAAACCACCATATGATTATGAGAGACGCCGTAGTAGAGGGCTCCGGAAATTTCGACCACCTGGGGTTCTTTAACGTGCACCTAAATCTGAGTACACGGGCGTACAACATTTCCGCCTCCATCGGAAATGCAGCAGCCGCAGCCGGGATGCGAACCCGCGACGTGCGGGTCAGCAGCCGAGTACCTTAGCCACTAGACCACCGCGGCGGGGCGAGACAAAAGACAAATTCGCACAATTTCAGCAGGTGATTTTATTGAACAAATGCCTATTACTGTTATTTTTTAGCATGTATTGTTCAACTCTGCGAGAGACACTTTCTTGTTTACATGTATACTGCTGCTTTCACGATTGTCAATAAACAATGTAATCTTACTGGCTTGGCGTGTTTTCTGCCAGTTGAGGTCTCTCGGTCACGTGGCGGCATAGCGGAAATAATTATAGTAATGTTAGAGTGCCGTGCGCACGAATACTACCCCGCAACGGCAGTGAATAAACGCCCATAAACCTGCGGGCGCGCACCACGACCGAAAAAATAACCAGCCCACGGCTGGTTATTTTTTTATCCACTTTTCTTTCTTCTTATTTACATTCCATTGGTTCTAATGACTTCCCCTGTACATTCCTTGGCATTACTGTCTGTTAGATGGCATATATATATATATATATATATATATATATATATATATATATATATATATATATATATATATATATATATATATATATATAATATAGATATACATATATATATATATATATTATATATATATATATATTATATATATATATATATATATATATATATATATATATATATATAAATATGTATATATGGGCTATAAGAAATATCACGCTGACTCTGTAGTGTAGAAAGAAGCCTAATTCACGCACAACGATTGTTTCAGCCCTGGGAGCGGCCTTCTGTGTCTGGGAATACAGAGTATAGAAACCACGTACCTATTTATATATGTCAATGATCGAGGCCCCCGAAAACACGTCCCCAAGTGATTGGCGATTAATTTGTGATCCGCAGTCCAAGTACGTCCACCAGCATATCGACCCATGTTCAAGAGGGACTCCCTCTTTGATCTCACAAGTGGTGAAACAATACTTTTTTGCACACTAGTTGGTTCATACTTTCTTCAAGTTTGTGCAGCAATTCAATTTCTCACAAGTGGGTGCGCACATCTCCGACGTCCGGTATTTAAAGAAGAATGGCTGTTTGGACTAGTTGGTTTGAATTCATGGTAATAAGGGCTGCAGCGCGAGCACGAATATGCTAGAAGAAACAGACGAAACTCGATTTCCGGGCGTTAGTGTGCTGGCACGCCACATGGACAAGTTAACTCGTGAAATAGCTGAAGCGTATTTTATTAGAAAACATGGTGACGGATGCGTGATGCGGATGCCTTGCATGACAAAGAGTTCGCGCTTTTGGATAAGGGTTAGCCATTTTATCATTGTACCTTCTTTTTATCAGACCATTCCCTAGAATATGTCACGTTGCTCACATTTGCCTGTTGTACATATTATCATGTGTGCTGCGAATAATAAAATTCAGTTGGTAGTCAGCACTCGTGTTGTGCTCCTTGCTTTCCGTGCCTCGCCTTTCGTCTGTTTCTTCTTGCACATTCGTGCTCGCACTGCAGCTCTTATTACCATGAAGTCCAGTATTTACTTGACCTTGCGTAAGAAACCACAAAAGCTTTCGTTATCCACGTTGGTACCAACGACATCGCTTCAACAAGCGCTTCTGTTACATTCGGAAAATACCGATCCCTGCTGGAGCACCTCATGAACTGCAAGCCTCACATTTTAAAGATTTACGCTACACTCATTCTTCCACGTTGCCTCAACTATCGCAATAGCAACCGAAACCATGCATTTGTTTGCCGGTGCAATATGGAAGCTACGTGCTTTAACTGACTGCTATGCAATCTACTGCAGGCACTCCAGGAAAGTTTGTTTCGTCGATCATGGTCTCCACTGGCTGCCTCTGACACGCGGGTTGGCAGCTGATGGTCTTCATCTGGACTTCGACGTTGTTGCCTTGGTCGCCAGCCACATTCGCGAACTCTCCTACAAACATTTCCCAGGAACTACTTCATCATGGCGCGACTGCCTTCCGTGCGAAACACCCGACAACGCTCCACGCAGACGTCTCCTGGTAGCCGCCAACAAACGTCCACTGTGGGTGCTACACACAACTCCGCTGAAATGAAATATAGACACATTTCATTCCTGCGAGGCACCTTCGAGCCATATTCAGAAAAGGAAAAATTATAGCGCAAATTTTTCTTGTTGGCAATTGTTGACATTTAAAACGCATCTTTTTTATTTCCTTTATTATTTCGTTCGCGTGTTTAATAATGACACATTGCTTACTCATGTTTCAACTGGTTTGACGTTTTCTGTTTGAATTGCACTGTACTACAGAAAGGTCATTTTATGTTTGCTGTGAATCATTTTTGTGAACCAAAAAGGTTTTGTTGTTTGTCTCATAGCCTGCATTCCTTAAAGGCACTGACGCGTGAGGTGCTATTTACTGTTTATTTTTCTATTTCTATCTCTTCTTTTTACATAGCAGATTAAAGTTTTGTCCCAACTCGGTATATGGTTCGGACCAGGTTCTTGGTGGCGTAGCAAAGCCTGGTTCGTTGCTTCGCGAAAATTATCGCCGCCTTCTTCGTGACGTTTCCCCGGAGGAAGATCCCTTCAATACCAGACGTTTTTCTAAAACAAGTTTATGTACACAACTATTCACAATGAGAAAATCACAGCAAAAGTATGACCCTTCGTGGGGCCTAAGGCGGTCCTGCCGGTGTCTAGCCGGCAAGTTCTCCTATACTCCATTCTTTACATAAGTTGCAACGCTGTGGAAGCTAGGAAAGAAGTTCGGCAAGCGAACCGTACAACTCCGCGTGTTTCGTGATCGCTTGCGTGACATCTCGGTTTGTGTCGGTGCACCCTCGCCATTTTTTCGTGTTCTTCTTTGGCGCGACTGGCGAACAGAAGAAAATAGGATGAGTACAAAAGAACACGGATAATGAACGACCCTGTGGTGTCCTATCCTGCACTGACAGTGAAAGTCCAGGTGGCCGCCATCGTGACGTACCTACAGTAGTGAGCCTGTACGTGACGTCACGGGGAAACAGATATACAGCCACATAATACCAGACGTTCAATGGTGTTTTTGTTTGTAAGGCACATATTATCCTAAATTACTTATCGCTCCAATAACAAAAGAAAAATTGCATTTTTGCTGGTAAGAACATCAAACTACTTGTTGCAAACGCATCGACTGCAAGAAGTCTCGCTAGCTTCTTCAGCGTTGCACCTGATGTATAACACGAAGTGTAGTAACAAAAGACGCCTTGTTTTTTTTCGGGGGCTCCTTTTATCCCCCCCTCCTCGTTTTCCGCGCTCCTCGTCAACACCGGGCTGGCAGTTTCCTAGAAGGAGTACGGGAAAGAGAGGAAGCTGAGGCGCCGTTTCTCGGGAACGGGTCAGGCAAGCGAGTAAGGGGGTGCCACGTTGATTCGGCCCCGTTTCTCGGGAAGGCGTGTTACCAAGAAGGAAGTAAGCGGGAGATGCCATGCCGAGCGTTCCACCCAAAATTTGCTCAAGGGTGAGAGAACGTAATGAAATAAATTACAAAAAAAGGTTCGCGCCAAAGGCCACCTGAATCGGGAAACGTGTGCTTTTCACTTGTGTACGCTCACACTGCCGAGGGGCAGCCCATATGTCGCACAGTTCACTTAGAAATCATGTGACTGCAGTAGGTCTGGTGGGACAAAGTTCACCTTGCAATACACCAACTGCACAAAATCTGCAGCGAACCCTCGCTGTCACCAAGACCGTACAACCCCAATCGTGCCCGGGCCGGTCCCTCGCACCACTCACCTGGCACTTTTGTGCCTTGGAGCTCCCCGCATGGTGGGCATGCGAGCAAGTAGTGGTTGGCGTTGAAGGTCGCCTTAACTCCAAAACCACATTCTTCAGATTTTTAAGGCCCAAATTGCTGCAGATGCCTCGCGTTTAGTGGTAGACCACAACATCTACGTGGAAGCAAACCGATGACTACCGAAGGCGATCGGCATCTCAGAGCAATCATTAACTTGCACCAAGCACGTGCCCTCAATTACAGTAGATGCGTCGGCGGAGAACACATGCGATGTTCAGAAGCTTTGCATGGAGATGAATGTGGTGTCGCAGAGTACTAAATCTACAAGGTGCATGACCGCCTCACTGATAGCTGCATTTCGCCCGGCATTACTAAGCATTTCATCGCCGTGTTGCTCGTCACACAGATTTTTCGTGCCCCTATGTCGCTAATATTTCAATGCCCCTCAGTCATCCTCGTCGGCCTCAACTACGGTTTTACTTGTGGAATCTTTTAAAAGCTTCACATAAGCTGAAGTTAGGCTTACGGACGCGTGTTTGGAGAGGTTTTCTTGCGGTCGTGTCCCCACCATGGCAATACGTACCCGCCTGTTTTCTGCTGTCGAGGTTTGTAACTGTTCCCAGGTGTCAGCGGATATTAAACAGTCGGAGTGGCCCACAATCCTGTCCGTTAGCGCACACATCACCGGCGTCGAGCCCTCTATCTCTTGTATTAGGGAGCCCGATTCCTGTATAGTGAGAGGAATGATGAGGACCTTCGCTTCCACCCTTTCACTGGAGGGGGACACTAGGTCAACGGTATCTTGCGGTTTAACAAGGTGGCCTGGTATGCTGCCCCTAGCAGAACGGTGATATGATAATTATTTGATATTGATCACTTAAAGTAACAAGCACCTAGTAAAAATATGGCACGCGTCTTTCGTCTGGGAAAAGATTACAAAAAGCAATGAAAGATTTTGTAGGCCCACTTAGAACCCGCCGAAAAGAAAGAAAAATATTTGTAGTAACTATCAATAATTATCAGCCTAAATTTTTGACCGCTTTTAGTGTATATTATTTCAAAATACCGTTGCCCGTTATTGGCCATATTTTCGAACAACATGGCAATGTATATACAATACTATAGCAGCACTGAATGTTCACAACATAATTTTACTGCACTTTTCAAAGCTTTCTATGCTCTTCGAATTCAGTACCGGTACTAGCAACTGACTCCATTTTTTTATCATTCGTGGAAAAAAAGAATACGCGTACTTATCAAGATTGCCTTTAGGAACCGAATACACAAATTGATTGCATGATCTGACATTGCTGGACGACCTGGGAACAAAATAGGGTTTTGTTGCAATATTAAGGAGTCCTTTTGATAACAAAAAAAGAAATTTAAGTTGACCGACTTTACGGCGATGAGCCAGCCTAGGCAATTCAAGCAACCGAAGCATTTCAGAAACGGAGTCACTTCGTGAATAACGTGATAAAATTAGCCTTGAAGTTTTTATCTGTATTTTTTCAAGTCGATTTATTAACCCCGACTAGAACCGATTCCACACTGCATTGGCAGACTCTAACGTCGGCTTTACGTAGGCCAATTATGCAAGCAGCCAAACGAATGTGGTTGCTAGCTTTCGTTTGCGACGAAGAAACCGTAACGTTTTTTCTGCAGCTTCACAAATGCTATTCATGTGTTCTTTCCAACTTAAGTCATTTGAAATAATTAAGTGTGGGTATTTTATCGAGTCAGCTTCGTTTAGAGTTGTGAAATTCATGTCATATTGACATTTATTTACATGTTTGTGTTCGTAACTCTGAGCAGATCTGATTTGGATTGATTGATTTTCATTTGCCATTTAGTGGCCCATCTTTCTACGGCTCTGAGAGGTTGCTTAAGTGACGCCTGATCATTCTGGTTATTGGTTTCACGCTATATTAGGCAATCATCTGCGAACAACTTGACGGTTATGTCGTCGCTTACGTCATTAGCAATATCATTTATTTAAATTAAAAAGAAACAGGCGTCCAAAAACGGATCGCTGTGGTACGCCTGAAGTTATGTTTAGTAGATCCGATTTGTTGCCGTTTATTTCGGCGTATTGTGTCCGACCTGTGAGGTATGTGCGGATGTTAGTGTGCACAACCCGGTCAAAGGCCTTCGATAAATCTAAGCATATAGCGTCCATCTGCTTTCTGCTATTTAGTGCAGTCATAAAGTCAATAATTGTTTCTACCAATTGTGTAACAGTGGACAGCTCCCGTCGAAAGCGGTGCTGATTAAAAAATACGCCCCCCTGTTTTCAAGATAACCGTACATTGATTTTAATATTATGTTCTTCAGAAGTTTGCAGCACACTCGCGTGAATAAAATGGGCCGGTAGTTTTCTATGTCTTGCTTTCCACCTATTGGTGTACTGGAACAAGTTTTCAACTAGCCAATCATCTGGGATCCATTTCTGTACAAGCGATTCCCTAAATATAATCTCAAGATAGCAGCCTACCCAATCTGAATACCTGCGTAAAATTGCATTTGGTAACCAATAGGATATATGCATTTCTTATCTTTAGTGTTAAGCAAATGTGCTACAATATCTTCAGATGACACCTCTATCTCACGCATTGTTGAAATGTATGGGGATTGTAGCGCAAAGGGTGAAAAATCACTTGCAGAAGTATCAGCAAACACAGATTGCAAAACGTCCCTAAAACAAGTTACAATATGAGAAAATTCCGTCACGATTTTGTAATTAACGACAATGTCGCGCCCTCGTTATCTTGTAAAAAATGGCGCCAAAAATGGCGTGGGTCGTCGTTCATAAAACCAGTCGATGTAACATCATAGAAGGCTTTCTTAGCAGCAGTCAGCGTCATGCGCAAGGCAGTGCGTAGTGAGGACATTTTACTGTGATCTTTTTTTTAAGTTTTTTCATTGATGGCTAATTTTTGTTTTAAATTTATGATTTCACAAGTTATTTGTTAATTCTCCTTATTTTTGTTTTTCTTTTTTCGTATAAACGTACCAGTGCAGTGAAATACGATACTTTTAAAATCAGCCAAAATTGCATTGACGTAATTTGTCTGACTGAAGCTATCTAAACATAACGAAAGGTGATCAGTAATGCTTGTGTCGTCGGCTCTGACGAAATTTGGGACATGCGTATTTCTGCTGTCAGTCCTTCAGCACAAGGTGGTCTGCTTTATTTGCAAATGAGCTAACTTATGATCTGAAATGCCAGCCGCTACTAAACCTCATATTCTTCAAATCACCCGTCCAGGAACACTAGATCCAAAATTGATTCCGATTCTCCAATCACGCGCGTGTGCTATTGAACTACCTGTTGTAAATTATGACTGAAGGCTATCTCTAGGTGCAGCTAGAGATAGCCTACCATGTTTACCATGGTAGGCTATCACGTTTACCATGTTTGCCATGTTTACCATGTTTGCCCCAGTATCATGCCTTCTTCAGCCATTCACGTATTGTAATAAAAAATTGGTATAAGCGAAGCTAGCAAAATGGCCGCCAGTGATCATGAGCGTGGCATGTAATCATGTTCTCACATAACCCGCATCTCATGATCATCATGTCGGCAGGAGTTGCATACCTTCGTCATCTATTGGGGTACGTAATACCAAATTTGGAATATGTGAAACTAGCGAAACGATCGTGAGCGCATCATAAGTGTGGCATGTAGTCATTTTGTTACATGACTCGCTTGCCATGATTATCAAGTTTGGATGGGGCAATTACTTATGTCGTCCATTCGCATCGCGTAATACCAAGTTTGCTACATGTGAAGCAAGTGAAACGTCCGCTAGAGCATCATAAGCATAGCTTATAGTCTTGTTGTTACATGACACGCATCTCATGTTTATCAAGTTTGCCCTAGTATCATACCTTCGTCATCCATTCACGTCTCGTAATTAAAAATCAATATAAGCGAAGCTAGCGAAACGGCCGCCAGTGATCATAATTTTGGCTTGTAGTCATGTTGTTACTTGACACCCATCTTATGACTATCATGTTTTCACAACTAGCATACCTTCGTCATCTATTCGCGTACGTAATACCAAATTTCGCATATGTGAAGCTGGCGAAACTGCCATGAGTGCATCATCAGTATGGCATGTAGTCTTGTTGTTACATGACAAGCATGTGATGACTTTGATGTAATGATGACTTTGATGTGTGATGACTTTGATGTAATAATAATGACTTTGATGTCGCTTGTGTTCGCCATACACTCATGTCATACCATACCAGTTTTCAATTCGCCATGTGAATGAAATCACCGCAAAAGTTGCAGGACCATGAAATATTAATCATGACAATCATAATATACATATCATAATTTTCATGTTATGAGCAGTCTAATATGTTCTTCATACATTCTTGTTTTGCCATACCAAGTTTGATATCGATACCATTATCGATACGGCCAGAAGAGGTAAAAGTCCTTAGCGGCTAGATAGATACATAGATAAATAGATAGATAAATAGATAGATAGATAGATAGATAGATAGATAGATAGATAGATAGACAGATAGATAGATAGATAGATAGATAGATAGATAGATAGATAGATAAGCTCAAAGTCGCCTAATTTCGCTGAGAAATGCTACGCATTTAAAAGTATGAACCATCCCCCCTGAAGGGAACTCTGATAAGTTGCGAAGCAGTAGTGGTGCACAGGGCATTGACGTAGTGTAAACGGGAGTCGACGCTTGTGCTGGAACAACGGTGTGAAGCGAAACTTGGGGTAGCGATTGTTCGAGTAAACATTTGTTTGAAAAAGAAAGACGCGGAAGGCGGGACGTGTTAAAGACGCTTGCGTTCGGCTTTCTTGGCTCAGGTCTCGTCAGTGTCCCCCGCGCGCCGTCTGCATTCTCGAACGTGATCAGATGAATGGACGCACGCACGCACGGATGGGCATACGAACGGATACATGGAGGGACGCTTCGCCCCACCCATCATTATTCACTCCAACGATATGCTGTGATTTTTCATGCAGTGGCTGGCGACGATGAAAAATATTCCTGAAGTGGGTATGCGCCACAGTAAATAGGTGATCAAAAACAAGCTTTTGAATGCTGTGGAGCATTTGTTGACCCACTCGTTACGCCTTTCGCAATGTGTGATGCCTGGTTGTTCTTTGGCGCTCTAAAACACTTTATTACTCATATATAAGCCATTCACACCCCTACATCAAGCCTGCCTAAGCACTGTTTAGCAACAATTTTCGAGCGCCGGCATGGCTCAAGGCACGGGGCTGGCACGCAGCGCACCTGAATTCGAAACGCAATCTATTTTGCTGTTCGTTTATTTGCTGAGCGTTTTTTTTTGCTGATTCTCGCGATACTGGTTATGGACACCGGTGGCGGCGGCTGTGTATAACTACGGCGCCACTCGTGACCTGTGTTTCAATCTCATAACAGCTTTCGTCTGCAGAGAATAGGAAGCTACATATTCACAAAGACAAAGTAAAGCTACTTCACACATGTGGCTCCAGGCCTAAAAGAATTCTGGAGCTGGGCCGCTTTTTTGCTAGTTCTGTGCTTATTTCTTTCTCCAAATTTTCTTCTTCTTCTTTTCCTTTTTCTTTGTCTTCTTTTTACCTCCTTTTTGTCTTTTTTAAGGGGCGAAGTTTTTTATACCGGCACCCGTTCGTTCCTTGTAGCCATTGTAGTATGCAACAAGCATAACATTTTGACAACCAAGGTGGTGCTGGTGAGAGATTTCTTCTGTGAGTTGTTGAACAATAAAAAATTGTGCTCAATGCACATGCCAATGGCTGCTAATTGGGAATGACAGACAGCAGCATTCGGCCTTTAGTTAACGCGCACGCTGCAATCTTGCAGCCATTGGCATGTACATTGAGCACTATCTAACAAGAAAGGGTTGCTACGTTATACTCGCTGGGCATAACCTCCTTAGTTTTGGAAAGGTTTAGCGAGCATTCAGCCGCTGTTGTATGAATACAATGAACTAGTATATACCATAAATGAACTCTAGGTGGTTAAAGGTGGGAAGTAGATACGAAGCTCAAGCCGCAAGAAAGTAAAAGCCAAATTCCCCAGTCTCTCATTTCCCATTAGCAGCTTTTGGCATGTACATTGAGCACGATCTGACAGAAAAAGGTTGCTTTTTATACTCTCTGGGCGTAACCTCCTTGGTTTTAGAAAGGTTTAGCGAGCGTTGGGCCACAGTGCCATGAATATAGTGAACTAGTATATACCATGAAATCGAGGTGGTTAAAGGTGGGAAGTAGACCCGAAGCGCAAGCCGTAAGAAAGTGTGCGCGTGCCACCTTTCGTTTAGTTCTTGGAATGTGCGCTGGATGGCAGTGCTTCTATATGGGGACTATATGATGAAAAGATGCGAGATGGTGGTACTGGGAGTTTTGAATAGATGGAAGAACGGACACACAGACAGACGCATGGTTGTACGCATGAACGGACGCACGAACAGACGCACGCACGGACGGGCGTATGGACGCATGGACGGTAACACAGACGGACGCATGGACAGACGGAAGCGAGAACGAATGGACGGACGAATGCTTCGCCCCACTCTCCATCAATCACTCGGTGGATATGCTTTTTTTTCTTTTCTAGTTCCCTCTGTCTTCCTGTCTTTATCAATCTTTAAATGCGAAGCATTTCTTAGCGAAATTCGGCGACTTCGAGTATATGATTTGATTGATATGTTAATCATTGATATGTGGGGTTTAAATTCCCAAAACCACCATATGATTATGAGAAACGCCGTAGTGAAGGACTCCAGAAATTTCGACCACCTCGGGTCCTTTACTTTCACCCATATCTGAGCACACGGCCCTACAACATTTCCACCATCATGATAAATGCAGTCGCCGCAGCCAGGATTCAACCCCGCGACCTGCGAGTCAGCAGGCGGGAACCTTAGCCACTAGACCACCGCAGCGGGCTGACTTTGATCACATCCAGCTATCTTGCCGCCTGCGAAGTTTAGCTCTCCAAGCCATTTTGATGGTGGTATCGATACAAAACTTGGTATGGCATAACAAGACTGTATAAAGAACATATTTAAATAGTCATATCATGAAAATCATGACATGTATGTCATGAATATTATTATTTACATTTTGTCGTCCAGCAGCTCTTGCGCTGGTTTCGTTCACATATCTTCAGTAAAAACTGGTATGGTATGGCATGATTGCATGGCGAACACAAGCAACAGATTCTAACATGAAAATTATGACATGCGTGTCATGTAACAACTTGACTACATGCCACGCTCATGATGCGCTTGCGGCCGTATTGCTACCTGCACTGATACCAAATTTGGTACTACGGGATGTGAATGGGTGACAAAGGTATGATACCGGTGCGAACATGATAAACATTGGATGCGTATCATGTACCTACAGGACTACATGCTACGCTCATGATGCGCTCGCGGCCGTTTCGCTAGCTTCTAATGTACGAAAGTCGGTATTACGCAACGAGAACGGACGACATATGTAAATGACGCATCCGAACGTGATAATCACGACATGCGTACCATATAAACACAAGACTAGATGCCACACTCATTATGCGCTCGTGGCCGTTTCACTAGCTTTACACATGACAAATTTAATGTTTACTTGACGCCAATGAATGACAAAGGTATTCCGCTAATGAAAACATGATAATCATGAGATGCCTGTCATGTGAGAACATGACTACATGCCACTGTCAAGGCACCAATACACTTCGACGTGACACGGTGCGCGTTCTCACCGGCGTTTATTTCGTTGTTAGTTCTGCCATATATTAGCAGACGCGCGCGGCGCTGCGTTGCATTGACACATGTGCGTTTCAGCGCGTCCAGCGTCCCTCCGTCACGAAAAAGTGGAGACGCAGTGTTGTGAGGGTAACCAATTGGCGCGAAATGCAGCATGTTGTATTTCGCGCCGGTTGCCGTCGGGCCGCGCCGGCAGATGCTGTCACTGCTGTCGCGCCTGGTGTCAGACTATAGAGTGCTGGAGTTTTCCTAGCGTAGCGTCGCTTTTCCCAGTGTGCGCACGCGCCGACGCTCCATCGGAGTATATTGTGCCCTTTATATTGTGCTCGCAGCCGCTTCGATAGCTCAACTTATACTAAATTTGGTCACATGCGAAATGAATAGATGACGAAGGTAAAGGACACATCCAAACATAATAATCATGACACGGAAGTTATGTACGGCATCATTTACCTCCACCTCATTACGCTGGGCTGATTTTGAAGTGAAATATCAACCTTTCTTATTCGTGCTTCACTAATGATCGATTCCCAGTGTACGTGGGATCTGCCAATTTTCTATCTATCTATCTATCTATCTATCTATCTATCTATCTATCTATCTATCTATCTATATCTATCTATCTATCTATCTATCTATCTATCTATCTATCTATCTATCTATCTATCGACACCTACGACTTTTAGCTCTCCTGGCCGTTTCGATAATGGTATTGATACGAAACTTCATAATACATAACATCACTATATGAAGAACAAACTTGACTAATCATAACAATAAAATCATGACATGTTTTTAATAAATATCATGATTTTTCATTTCTTGGTTCTTCAGCTCTTGCGGTGGTTTCGTTCACATGGCATGTTGCAAAACTGGTACGGTATGACATGATGCATACCAAACACAAGCGACTGACCTTAACATGAAAATAATGACATGCGTGTCGTGTAACAACATGACTACATGCCACACTCATGATGCACTCGGAGCCGTTTCGCTAGCGTCACATATACCAAATTTAATATTACGGTACGTGAATGAATGACGAAGGTATGTGACTGCCGCCAACATAATAATGAGATGCGTGTCATGTAGCAACATGACTACATGCCATGCTCATGATGCCCTGGTGGCCGTTTCGCTAGCTTCACCTATACTGAATTTGATATTACGGGACATGAACGGATGACAAAAGTATGATATTAGTGCAAACATGATAAAAATGAAATGCGTGCCATGTAACAACGTGACTACGTGCTACGCTCATGATGTGCTCACGGTCGTTTCGGTGTAGCTTCACATGTACCAAACTTGGTATTACGTGATGTGAACAAACGCCATAGGTCAATTACAGATCAAACAAGATAATCATGGCATACGTGTCATGTAACAACATGACTGTATGCCACACAAATGATGCGCTCGTGGCCGTTTCGCCTATTTCACATATGCCTAATCTGGTATTACGTGACGCCAATGGATGACGAAAGTGAGTGGTGCAAACATGATAATCACGAGATGTGTGTCATGTCAAAATATCACTACATACCACAGTCAAGGCGCGAATACATTCCGACATGACGTAGTGCACGTGCTCGCCGATATTCATTTCGCCGCGTCACGCCGGCGTTGCCGCGCCAAGCGCCGGTCTTGCTATATAGTCGCAGGCGGGCGCCGCGCTGCGTTGCTTCGACACATGCGCGTTTCAGTGCGTCCGGCGTCTCTTCGTCACGCAAAGAGGGAGACGAAGTGTTGTCTGGGTAACGCGCCCGCGCGAAATGCCGCATGTAGCATTTCCCGCCGGTTGCCACCGGCACGCGCCAACGGACGCTGGTCGTGCTAATCGTGCCTGGTGTAAGACTATAGAGTGCTCGCGTTTTGCTGCGTGCGCGCGCCTCAACGCACATAGGAGTATATTGGGCCATTCATGATGCGCTTGCGGCCGTTTTGGTTACTCCACATATACTGAATTAGGTGTTCCGTGACGTCAATGGATGACGAAAGTATATGACTGGTGCAAACACGATGATGCTGACAAGCGTGCCATTTAGGAAATTGACAACATACCACGCTGGAAGCGTGCTCGCGGCTGCATCGATAGCTCTACATATACTAAATTTGGTATCACGTGACGGGAATAGACGATGAATGTAAACGACACATTCAAACACGATAATCTTGACACGTAAGTCATGTACGGCATCATTTACGTCCACCTCTTAACATTGGGCTGATTTTCGAGTGGCATATCAACCCTCCTCATTCGTGCTTCGCATATCATCGATTCCCTCTGTACGTGGGATCTGCCAGTTCTATCAATAGCTTTTTCTTTGTTACGCAAGAGGGGGCAGCATACGGGGGCATATGGCAGCGCGAGCCCAAAAGAACTTCGCACCTATTATCAAAGGTGGTCGCTGTTATTCATTGCTTTCCATCAACTTGTGGCGGTTTCTGTGAAATTCGCATAATATTTTCAGACTTCCGAAAAGCTTTTGATGGGGTCCCATGCCATGAAATATGTCTGAAACTTAAAAAGGAAACAATTTTGATAACGTTTATCTGTTGGAAGTGTGCATATTTGTCTAACTGGAATCAATGCGTAAAGATTATATAGCGAAAAATTGTGGGGCTTTCTTCCAGCTACATAAACTGTGCCAAAAGTCAGTGTCCTCGGTCCTGTTTTATATAATAACAGCATTGTTCATATGCTTGTAGGTGGTTTGACATACGAGTGATGCTCATGATTGTGTGTGTTTCAAAGATATTATTTAGTTCAGTAAAGATGTTAGCTCATTTACTAATTTAAATAGTATTCATGAATTATGTATGTGCTGGGAAATAACACTAAATATAGGAAAAAGCGTGCTAGAGTAACCGATATATTCAAAAGCACTGTTGCTTGATACGTATAAAATAGGTTCACTCCTTATGCATGAAGTTGCTGAATACTAATATTTAGTGGTCTCGTTTAACAACGAGTGTGCTCAAGATTACGAGAAGGCGTTTGACTCAGTAGAAATATCGGCAGTCATGCAGGCACTGCGAAATCAGGGCGTCGATGGAGCATATATAGACGTCCTGGAAGAAATCTAAGGGGATCAGCTGCTACCATAGTGCTTCATAAAGAAAGCAAAAGAATAACAATAAAAGGGTGTAAGACAGGGGGATATATTCTCCCCAATGCTATTTACCACGTGCTTACAGGAGATTTCCAGAGGCCTAGAGTGGGAAGAGCTGGGAATAAGAGTTAATGGAGAGTACCTTAGTAACCTGCGCTTCGCCGATGACATTGCATTGCTGAGTAACTCAGGGGACGAATTGCAACTCATGATTACGGAGTTAGACAAGGAGAGCAGAAAGGTGGGTCTTAAAATTAATCTGCAGCAAACGAAAGTAATGTACAGCAGCCTCGGAAGAGAGCAGTGTTTCGAGACAGGTAATAATGCACTTGAAGTTGTAAAAGATTGTCTACTTAGGGCAGGTAATAACCGCGGTGCCAAACCACTAGATAAGCAACTAAAAGAGTAAGAATGGGGTAGAGCTCTTTTGGCAAGCAATCTCAAATTATGACAGGTACATTGCCACTATCTCTCAAGAGGAAGGTTTATAACAGCTGTATCTTGCCGGTACTTAGCTACGGAGCAGAAACCTAGAGACTTACAAAGAGGGTTACGCTTAAATGGAGGACGACGCAGCGAGCAATGGAAAGAAAAAGGGTAGGTGTAACCTTAAGATACAAGAAAAGAGCAGAGTGCATTAGGGAACAAATGGGGGTTAAGGCAACGCCTCCTCAAATACTTATGCCTGGAACGTGAGTCAAGAAAGCACTGCCCTACCCTCTGATCTTACCCTCCGCCTCCGGTACGGAGGCAAGCGTCTCCGACGGCCGCCCCCTGCAAACACAGCAGTGCTCTCACAGTTGCCTCCGAGCAGTCGTGATGTCACATGACAGAGCGGTACGGTAATGTCACGTGACTTATCGGTACGGAGGCGAGCGATCTCACACGGCCGCAAGGTCACAAC
Source organism: Rhipicephalus microplus (assembly GCF_013339725.1). Taxonomy (NCBI): domain Eukaryota; kingdom Metazoa; phylum Arthropoda; class Arachnida; order Ixodida; family Ixodidae; genus Rhipicephalus; species Rhipicephalus microplus. The sequence continues at coordinate 87,466,135 of NC_051171.1, forward strand.
ACAGAGCAGGAGGCATGGCCTCCGAGATTGCGTGCTGGCAGGAGGCTCCCAAATGAAGAGAGTGACGTTCCAGGCATAGTTTTTCTAGGAGGCATTGGTTCAGGATATCATAGTTGATAATAAAAGAAAAGCGGCGCACAAAAAGACGGAGACAGAGAAGAGAACCACACAGCGCTGCACTCACAACTGAAAGTTTAATCCGAGCAACAAGAATTTAAAAAGTAAAAGCCGCGCATGACAAGTGAAGTACAACGAGAATAATTGATACGCTCATCAATAAAAGTGAACTCTTTTTTGTGCAATGTAACCGAGGTCTGGCTTACGCAAGCATCACGTGACTTGTTAATATGATAGGCTGTAGACACCTCACGGGTGAATTGATCGTGGTGCTTAAAAATAATAACAGTGTTAGACAGATCAGGTGTGCACCCACACGTGGCACAATGCGAAGCCAAACTGTTATTATTTTTAAGCACCACGATCAATTCACCCGTGAGGTGTCTGAAGCCTATCATGTTAACAAGTCACGTGATGCTTGCGTAAGCCAGACCTCGGTTACATTGCACAAAAAAGAGTTCACTTTTATTGATGAGCATATCAATTAATCTCGTTGTACCTCACTTGTCATGCGCGGCTTTTACTTTTTAAATTCTTGTTGCTCGGATTAAACTTTCAGTTGTGAGTGCAGTGCTGTGTGTGGTTCTCTTCTTTGTCTCCGTCTTTTTGTGCGCCGCTTTTCTTTTAATATGAATATACACCAACTCGCCCAACGTTCTATTCTGTTACAATATCATAGTTGAAATACACCAACTCGCCCAACGTTCTATTCTGTTACAATATCATAGTTGAAATCAAGAAGAGGAAATGGACATAGGCTGGGCATGTAGCGCGTAGACAGGATAACCGCTGCTCATTAGCGGAACTAAGTAGATTCCCAGAGAAGGCAAGTGAGTTAGGGGGAGAGAGAAGTTTAGGTGAGCAGATGAGAGTAAGAAGTTTGCGGGTGTAAATTGGCAGCAGCAAGCACAGAACCGGGTTAACTGGCGGAACATGCGAGAGGCCTTTGTCCTGCAGTGGACGTAGTCAGGCTGATGATGATGATGATGTGCTCTAGATCCGAAGGCGGGCGTCTGAAACATAGTGAAAACAAATTCATTGAAAGTGCAACGGAAGTTACGCAATCACGATGAGACCGCTTAAGGAAGTCATGCACCCTTCAAAAATTTGTTTTTCTGAACACACAAACTTAAGAAAGCTGTTTTCAGTGTAAAATTGCTATCGTGTGACACTTTGATTACAGCTAAACTGGAATATGCATGTATTGTTTGAAATACATATACCAAAGCTAACATCAATAACTTCAGAGTGGAGTGGAAAGCAGTTTTATAATTACAGAATTCTCAACATTGAATTCCCCTGCAGGACGTACAAAAGTTTATCCCACTGAACCACTCAAGATAACAAGCCGGAAGCAGAAACTGAAACTTCTTAAACTACTTTACACAAACAATTCAGACTCAACCTTATACCTACCTCTCCTGTTAACTCACACCAAACGTCGCCGTAGACAAGACGCATTGATGCCTTAGTTCACGAGAACGAACACATTTGAGAATGATCCCTTCTACCATAACCAAATTAAATTGTATACCTGAATTTACAAGACTATATTATCACTACCGTTTTCGCAGCGTTTTTGGAAACATATTGGCCCTATCTGTGTAATATTTTTCTTATCTAGTATTGTTTCTTTTTGCAGACTTTTTCACTGTATCTACAAGCTTTCGCCCTTCCGGCTTTACCTACGTGTCCGCAGTGCTTCATAAGTGAATAAATACATAAAAATGAATGAACAAATAAATCAAATTTATCATTACCAATGCACTAGAAGAAAAAAGGAAGTAGTCCTCTCTCTTGCGCGAGCGCATGTTGGGCCAGGAGTAGAAGGCGATTCTTTATGCAGTTCTGTCTGCGTTACGCCAATTGATAACCGAAAGAGAGAAAGCAATGCAATGTATATTAAGTAGATGGCCAGAGGTATTGTTGCCGTTTGGTGTAAAAAACTATAAAATTTAATAAACACCACACGCTGCCTACGTTCTCTTCTTCGTCGCATCCTCTTCTTAATCCTCTACTTCGCTTCCATACCACATCTGCCATTTTGTGCACCTCCAGTATACTAAAACTGCTGTGACCAAGCGTTGCACGACTTTATGCAAGCTGTTAGGTTTTGTATATAAAAGTATAAAACCAATAATTCTATTCTTGTTGATGAGTTTTTCGAAGTTGTTTTTGTGAGACGAAAATGAAATATACAAAAAGTTGAATTCTCTGTTTCTCCGAGGCACATTCACAAAGAGAAAGGTTATAGAGCAAATGCGTCTTGTTGATGACAGTCACTGACGTTTAAAATGCATTTTTTAAGATTTCTTTTCTAGCGTGCTGGTGCTTCTTCATGAATGCCTGGTTGCTTAATCATGGTTAGATGTGGTTGACGTGTTCTGAGTGAAATAACACTGTTTACAGAATGGTTCCTAATGTTTGCTGGTGTGGATCATTTTTGTGAACCCCGAAGGGTTTCAATATTTGTCTCTTCATTTGTATTCTCGAAATGGCACTGATATCGTGAGGGGCGATTTCTTGTCCATTTCCAGTGTTTGCATGTATATATATATATATATATATATATATATATATATATATATATATATATATATATATATATATATATATATATATATATATATATTTATATATATATATATATATTATTTATTTATTTATTTATATATATAAGGCACGTCCTGCTGAAGCCGTGAGAGAGGCATCAAGGCAGACGATGTGATTTTGCTGTGTGAATACAGTCTTCTCCTCCACCCTTGTTTAGGCTTCGGTATGGTGCACACATATTCTAAATACACCTTCTTTGCCTGTGTGCCTTCTCGCTACAATTTCAAACCGTTTAGAGCCATACGTAGTATAGGAAGTTCTAGCATTTGTTTATGGACAAAAAAAGCCAGGTCTGCGCGAAACACCCAGCACAGTTGCAGAAAAAGCTCAAAGAGAGACATTTAGAAGTTTTTTTAAACACTCTTTAGGTAACTGGTACAAGCACACTTGTGAGGTACTACTGCACTATTAATCAGCCTCATTTTTGTGTCGTAGGGAGATATTTTATATGCATTATTCGCCAAGCTTTGAAGAAGCAAAATTTATTGCTCTTTCAAGAAATTTCGCCCAATTTGGGGACCTTGTGGCTCAGGAGAACAAAATTTATGCAAGAAGTAGTGTTCCAGATAGTTTTGTAGTGACATCAGTGAAGCGGGTGCCCGTTGGACCAACTCAGACAAAAAAAAAAAATGACGGCCACGTGTGGAGCTGCGGTCTCTAGCCCGAAGAGAACACGAGATGCAACACGTGAAAAAAAAAAAAAGCTTGGCGAAGCTCAACCCACGAGTGACCGCTCTGACTGAGTGGTTTTTGACGTCATGGGGATCAATTTTACGGCTATGACTCGCCACTTTGATCTAATGACTAACTGCACTCGGCTGCTGACCCGCAGGCCGTGGAAATAAATCCCGACCATGGCGGCTGCATATTTAACGCGATAGCGTTAGAGAGCTAGTGTCACAGAAATTCCGCCGTTGGCGTCGGCACCGTTGGTTGTGACCAAGAAATCCTCCGTGAATGAAAAATCGAGAAAGAAGCAAATATAGTAAAACATCAAACCTATTAAGAATCGAACCCCGGCTGCTCGCGTGGCAGTAAGGTCTCCTACCACAAAGCCCCAATGATACTTGCAGCTGCTTTGTGAAAAAACACTACATATAAATGCCATGTAGTGGAAAGAGTCTCCACAACGGATTTTGTTCGACAGGTGTCGTGACGAAAACGAGCCCTTTCGGCGATCTGTAGGCGCATTTGGGAGGCCATCAAACTACGTCGAAAAAAAATTGGCAGATCCCATGTACAGTGGAAATTCATGATATGCGAATCCCGGATGAGAAACGTTTATATGTCACTTTAAAGTCAGCATAACGTTACGAGGTAGAGGTAAACGATGTCGTACATGACATCCGTGTCATGAATATTATGTTTAAATGTGTCGTTTACCTTCGTCATCTAGTCACGTCACGTGACACCAAATTTAGTGTATGTGGAGCAAGCGAAACAGCCGAGAGCACGCTATGAGCGTGGTATGTTGTTATGTCCTTAAATGACACGCGTGTCATGATTATCATGCTTGCACCAGTAATGTATTTTCGTCATCCATTAATTTCACGTAACACCAAAGTTGGTATATAGGGAACTAGCGAAATGGCCGCGAGTGCATCACGAAGGGCCCAACACACTCCAATGTAGCAGTGACGTGCGCGCACACAGGGCAGAGCGAGGCTACGTTAGCAAAACGCCAGCACTCTATAGCCTGACGCTCGGCGCGACAGGTACGACCAGCATCCGTCAGCGCGGTTCAACGGCAACCGGCGCGAAATGCTACATGCAGCATTTAGCGCCGATACATTACTCCTGCAACACAGCGTCTGCCTGTTTTCGTGATGGACGGACGCCGGACGCTTTGAAACGCGCATGCGTCAAAGCAACGCAGCGCGGCCCATGCATGCCTGAGAGTATATGGCAGGACAGGCGCCTGGCGTGGCAACGCCGGCATGACGCGACGAAAGGAACGTCGCTGAGCACGCGCACCACGTCACGTCGAAATGTATTGGAGCCTTGACTGTAGCATGTAGTCATGGATGTTCTCACATAACTCGCATCTCATAGTTAATATGTTTTCACCAGTCACATACCTTCGACATTCATTACGTCACGTAATACTAAATTTGGCATATGTGTAGCTAGCGAAACAGCTGTGAACGCATCATGATTGTGGCATGTAGCCATGTTCTTGCATGACACGCATGTCATCATTATCATGTTTGGACGCGTTATTTACCTATGTCCCCTATTGCAAAAACAGCGTGATGCCAGTATGTTTTTTGGCACTGGTACATGCTGGAGACGCTGGTACACGCTTGTAATCACTGGCACTTCACTGGGTGCTGTGGGAAAAAGCTCTGTCGCCCTGGTAAAGGCGCTGGCTCTACCGCTGTCATGCTGGTGCGCACTGCGAAGCGCTGGAAGCGCTGGAATTTTCACTGGCAAATGCTGGTGAATACTGGAGCACAAACTGTTTGTACAAGCACAGCTGCACGTTATTGCAGCGTGTGCCATGGTATGTTTCGGTGTCGTTGAATATAAAACACTTGATTCGATGGCACTGAGCGTTGCTACTACCCTAACAGATACCATGCATACGTAATTTTTGCGGCGCAAGTACGTATCGCAGCAATGATAATGCACCTTTTTGGCATATGCCCCCGCGTATACCGGCCATATTCGCATCACACGTGTATTGCTGTAACAATTCCAAGTTGCAGTGTTTGTATACCTGGAGCGGCACGCCACTCCTAACAGAAAGAGGAAATCGTTTTTGCTGCAAAGTTGACGAAACGTAAATGAGAACTCTCAATCACTTCGCAAGGTTTTCCAGCGGAGGCGAGAAAAAAACTGTCGTTCGATTCCCCCCCCCCCCCCCCACCGCATAAATGTATGTCCTGCCATGGTTATCTTTAAACTTACTTCAGGTAAGAGTAAGAAATGTTCCGAAGCTCAAATGCACAATCTTCAACCATCCCAACTCACCGCGTCGAAAGCGGTCTTACCCAGTGCTCGGCCCAGCGAGCAATAAACCTGTCGTGCCGGCCGTGTTTGTATGTACGTTACTGGCGCTTCTTGCTTCGTGTACACACAATTTTAGAGTGTGAGAATAACTGGAAAGTATAAGTTCGACATACATGAACTTAAATCAACTATTTCGCCTTGTGTCGGTGTTCGCACAATGAGCGCTGACGATCGAACGTCGCGCTTACAGCTACGCGACTGTCACCGAAAGCTGCCGGCTGCACTTACCGGGTACTTCTTTGATTGATATGTAACAACATGCAATCATCAATTGGTAATTTGGTACGCTTTCGTGAACTGACTCCCTGGCATACGTTTTCAACGGATTGCATTGGTCTTTCTATGGGTGTTTTTTTTTATTGTTGGTATTGATATAACTGCATATATCTGTACACTGGCATGGCCGCTGTATACTGCTAGCGGAGGCCAGAAAAACGGCTGTCGCTCGGCATCGCCACTCTGTAAATGCGTTTTTGGAATGGATTGACCTTCCACTTCAGGTACAGTTTAGGTGACAGCTAAAACTGTTGCAAAGCTCAAATGCAGAAACTTGAAGCATCGCAACTCAGCTGCTTCGAGAGCAGCCTTAAGGCCGTTTCACATGACACAAAAATTAGCGATTTTCAGGCTGAGAATTCGTTCGCAGCAAAAAAAGAGCAGCTCGCTCCTGCCACGCGGTCCGCGGCGAGCTTTACCATGTTGGAAATTTTCGCTCTGATTGAAGTGGCGGGAGTAGTTTTTGATCGGGACCCGTTTAAATAGGGCTTATCCGGCCAAGCCGTCGAAATTGAGTTGACGTGTTTGTTTTGGTAATGGCTGATGCTGTGCATTTTCAAATGAATTCAGACTGGAAAGTGTTCTTAAATGACGAAACAAGCAAGCCTTTTGTTACCGTTCACGGTATCTTTCTGATATCATAATGCACATATTATTACATTACATTAATGTCTATCACAATGAGCGATGGCAGGAACTCACCGCTCCAGTCGCAGAGCGAAAGTCACGGACCGTTCACTGTCCATGTGAAACGAAACCACCATTAGCGACGGTCGTGAACAGAGGGATTAAAGCGAACAGAACGATTTTTTTTTGCTTCAATCGTGGCATGTGAAACAGCCTTTACCCAGGGCCCCATCCCAGTGAAGCCTATAGTACCGGCCACGTCTGTTTACCAGCTGCTGGCGCTTTTTACTTTAGGTAGGCGCAATTCTAAAGTGTAGGAATGACTGTATAGTACAGTTTAGACATCCCTGAATCTAAATCGACCATTTATTCCCGTGTGCGGTGCCCGCACAAGGAGCGGCGTTGATCGATGTGTCGTGCTTTCAGCAACGTAAGCTGTCCCCGAAAGCTTCCTTCTGAGCGCAGGAGCCGGTACTTTTCTGCCTTTTGAGTTGGTAATTTGGTACGCGTTCGTGAACTAACACACTGGAATACTTTTTCAGCGAATCGCATTAGTTATTTTTTTGGTGGTGTCTTAGTTATAACTGCAAATATGTAAACAGGCACGCCGGATGTGTAGTGCTACATTGTAGCTTCTACGCAAAAAAATCCTCAATGTTCACTCGTGTGCGTGGATATCTACCAAACAAGACATTTAAATCACCTGTAGATGTTGACCAGTAGCAAGTGCGAGAACCAACTATCAAAAAAAAATTATCGGCAGCAATAGCTGACAATCTGTGGCTGCACCTCAAGTCAATTTGATATTTTTCAGATGCTTCAATAAACTTCGCGCTCTTGCGATTGTCCGCACGTCATTCGGTGCCCGGAAGCCGTTCATCAGTGTCGAATCAAGACGCAATTGTTATAAGGAAAGGAATATCGTAACAGTCTTGAATGTGTGACCTGTAAACATGAAGTTGAACGGCGCGTTGTTCGGATAGATAGTCATTTTACAATGCAATACTCATATTCGGGCGTGGCGTAGTTGTGTAATAAAACACGGAAAGAGCGAAGAAGAAAGAACCCTATGCCTAAATCTTAAAGAACTGCTAGCAGAGGAAAGCAATACGCCAGGCTTATTCATAAATGATATAAGGTCAGTAAAGTTGAAATTAGAACAAATTGACGAGGAGAAGTATCGTGGCACGCAAATAAGGGCAAGAGCAGAGAAAATGACCGTAGGAGAGAAACCGACCAAAAGAATGCTCGGTCCCGAAAAACGAAACGCTTAGCGGAATGCTATGCATCAGATTGAATACAGGGGTAACGTTACAAGTGAACAGAGATATATAGAGGATGCTTTCAACGAGTACTACACCACATTATTTGATAAATATTAAGTAATTGTAGATGAATTCAGGAATGAATTTTTAAAATTAATGCCAAAGGTAAAAGACTGCAGGAAAGACAGCTTAGAATGTCCTATTTCTGAACCGAAAGTGACAAAAGCAATGATTCCCCTCCATTTGGGTAAGTCCCCAAGACCTGATGGGTTAACAGCCGTATTTTATAAGGAATTCAAACACGAACTTGCAGCAATCTTAGCAGCGGTTTTTAACGAAGCTTTAGACAAAGATTCTGCCACCTTCTTTTCTGCTATCTCATACTATACTAATTCGAAAAACTGAAGACGCAGTTGAATTACATGAAGGGAAATCATACAAGCAAATCAGTGTATCAAATATCGACTACAAGATTTTGATGAAAGTGCTAGCAAGGAGACTGCAGACAGTCATTAAAACATTGTAGGTGACCATAAGACATGTGGCATTAAAGGGTGCACTTATTCACCAACAATCACAAGGCACGAAGTGTATTGGAGTGCTGCGATGCCACAAACAATGACATCGCGATGATCCAGATAAATTTAGAAAAAGCATTTGACCGAGAACCGCACGAAATTCTTTTTCTTTTGTTAGATTATGCCAATGTTGGCAAAGTAATTCGAGATACAGTTCGATTGGCATATACTGGATGTAAAACTCGACTAATAATCAACAAAATTCTTGGGAAACGAATTAATGTCAGAAGTTCGTACGACAAGGCTACCCTTTGTCTTCCCTCCTATTTTCAATTTATATAGAGTCATTTGGCAAAAAGTCATGAAAGCAGTAACATAGCAGTGTACAAACTACAAGAAGCTGAAGTACGGGTACTGGCATACCCAGATAATATAGCTGTGCCTTGTAATAACGCTCAAACCATTTAAATTGTGAACGTTTATTGTAATGCAAGTGGAAGTTTGGTAAACTGGAGCAAGTGCGTGGGTTACTGGCATGACGAATGGCCTGTGACTCCACAATTTGTGGCTGGTATTTCATGGACTACTACTCCGGTACGATGCCTAGGTGTGCCATTAGAATATTATTGTGAGTGTGAAGCCTACTGGCAGCGTCAGGCCGTCGAGCTACGAGAAAAAGCTGAACAACTCAATGGTTTCCAGCTATCAATTTTCACCAGAGCGACCTTTTGTAACATATTTTTAGTCAGTAAGCTCTGGTATGTCCTTCAGACATTGCATTGTTCACGTGTAAATGTACAGAAGCTTCATCGAATATTTGCTGTTTTCTTGTAGGGTTCTTCTTGGGAGCGAGCAATTAGAGCTAATTATTCAGATGGGTTTGCTCTGGTGGACTTGGTCTGTGTCATTTGTACCTTCGTCAGTTAGTTAATCAGTTTATGTTTTTCCGAAATAATCGAGACCCATTCATACGTACTGTTATGCAGCTTAGACTTGGAAGATGGTTGCCAAAATTTCTGGTAGCATCTGGCCACATGAAAGCAAGCATTTGAGGTTTCCTTAAAGAAGTTGTTGATTCATGTCTTTTTCTAAAAACGTGTTTTTCATTGGAATAACTCAGTACGGTGTCGCGTAAAAAGTTATACAAAAATTCAGTAGAAACACTTTTTCGTGTTACCCTATATAGAACATTACACCGTGTAGGCGCAAGCCAAACTGTCTTAAGCCGTGTAAAAAATATGGTGGTATCACCTGGAGTGAAATCCTTTTTCTTTAAATTTCGCACTGGGACCTTGCCCGTGCAAACATGGATGCAAGAAAAAGGCTTATTCGTTCCTTGGGGAGTTGATTGCCTTCTCTGCAAAAAGCCGGAAACAATCGAACATGTCTTTCTGGACGGCTGGGATGTAGTCTTTTTCTGGGATGTTTTCCAAAGGACTTTGAAAAAGGATCTGCCTCTCGATGCCCATAGCATCAGATTTCTCCTAGTATCAAATGAAGAAGGAATACCTTTTGACCTAGTTATGTTACTGGGCCTACACGGTATATGGCAATCTAGAATGGCGGTGCGCCATGCTGATGTTAATGCACGTCCGGTTAGGGAATATTTCTTTCAATCTGTCTGTTCGTTCGTTGAATCACAAAAGGTTCAACAAGAGGTGCCCGAATGGCTTCATCAAGTAGAAAGCCTTCTACACATGAAGAAATTTTGAAAAAGACTGTTAAATATGACGCTTTTTACCTCTTTTCTTTGTTTCTTGTTTCTCCTTTGTTTGATGTATATTTGTTTGTGAATGTTGTATGTACACAGGCAATAAAGAAATAAAAAAGGGCGTGGCGTAGTGGGTAGCGTATACGGCTCAAAATCAGGAAGAGAGAGTTCAAATCCCTTCTGAAGGCGCTTTATTTTTATTATTTTTATTTTAAATGTGATTGCGCTCTATTTTACCTATATTTCTTTATTTATGGCGAATTGGCACCCCCGTTTCAACCGTGTGAAGCAATTTTGCACAGAGTACTGGAACGCTGCCGCTCCAGCGTCCTAGTACCTGCGCTGGGAGGGGCTGGTACCAGCGCCATACTGGGCCCATAATCAGGCATGGCGCTGAACGCTGGTACCCAGTGGCGCTTGTTTTTGCAATAGGGTCGTTCGTTAGCGTCGCGTAATACCTAGTTTGGTACATGTGAAGCTAGCGAAATGGCTGCGAGCGCATTCTTAGTGTATAGCGTGCAGCCATGTTGGTACATGACACGCATATCATGATTGTCATGTTTGCACCAGTATCATACCTTCGTCATTCGTTCACGTCCCGTGATACCAAATTTGGTATAAGTTAAGCTAGTGAAATAGCCGCCATGCGCATCATGAGCGTGGCATGTAGTCATGTTGTTCTATGACGCGCATCTCATGATTCTCATGTTTGGACCAGTCACATTTCTTCGTCATTCATTCGCGTGCCGCAATACCAAATTGGTATAAGCAATGGTAGTGAAACGGCCGCTATCGCATCATGAGCGGGGCATGTAGTCATGTTGTTATAGGACACGAATATCATGATTTTCTTGTTAGGGTCTGTCAGTTGTGCTCGCCATGCAATCATGCAATACCATACCAGTTTTGCAACATGCCATGTGAACGAAACCACCGCGAGAGCTGCTGAACCATGATATGTAAAGCATAATATCCATGACATACATGACGTGATTTTTATTTTATGACTAGCCAAATATGTTCTTCATAGAGTCATGTTATGCCATACCAAGTTTGGCATTGATACCATTATCGAAACGGCCAGGAGAGCTAAAGGTCGTAGGTAGCTAGACAGACAGATAGACAGACAGACAGATAGATAGATAGATAGATAGATAGATAGATAGATAGATAGATAGATAGATAGATAGATAGATAGATAGATAGATAGATAGATGCGCTCAAAGTCGCCGAAGTTCACTAAGAAATGCTTCGGATTTAAAAGGCCGGGATAGTGCAGAAATCGCCGCTAAAAACACAGGAACTTTCAAACAGCTCTAAGTATGGATAACTATGTCCAACTAGCGGAAAACATATCATGTCTTTCTAGAGGTGTTCAGCAAGGCGACAGCAAACACTAGGTATTGTGCTACCATCTGTGAGGAATTGTTGGACTCTTTATGGCTTCCGAGATGGCAAGCGCGTGGCGTCTAAGCTGAAAGACATGTGATTGTTGCTTTAGATTGAAAAACGTGTACGTACCATTCGCGCTCATCCGCTGGTACATCCTACTGTGTATTTGTGTGTGTGTGTGTGAGTGTGTGTGTGTGTGTGTGTGTGTGTGTGTAACGAAACATAATAATAGGTATGAACTTAGCGGTTGAAGGGCGCACTAGATCTGGATTTCCATATTGCGTCCAACTCCTAAAGACAAGACTTGAAGGTCTCCCAATTTTCGATAGAGTTGACTATACTTGATGCTCATGCGCTGAGATTTAGGTGCATCGTGAATAACCCCTGGAGGTCAAAATTTCCAGCGCCGTCCACGTCGGCGTCTCTCATAATAATGAGGTGGTTTCGGGACGTTAAACACCAACAATTATTAATTTTTGCCATGTTTTTCTTTCCTGGAGATTGGAGAAGCTTGGTATATTCTAATGGATAAGAAGAGAAAGCCCAACAAGCAGTGCTTTGCTACCTATACCACCCGTCAAAGTGATGCATGGTCAATACGCCGATTACCCCCCTCAGTCACGATTGTGATGCGCTGTCAGAAACGCGTTAAATTTGCGTGACATAATTCCAAGGCCCTCAGTATTACACTCCAAGTAAGAAAAGAAAGAAGATTGTTGTTCAAAGTGAGTTCTAACAATTTAAGCTAATGAGTGTGTAACTAATTCTCTTAATATTCTGCCACCAGTCTGCATCAGTACTTGCGTAAAAAGAATCCGCTGTTAGGCCGTAAATGCATGCACAGTTTGTTTTTGGTTGTATTTGTTTCGGGTGAAAAGCAAAAAGGAATTGGCAGATCCCACGTACAGTAGGAATCAATGGTATGCAAAGCACGAATGAGGAAGGTTGATATGTCACTTTAAAATTGGCACAGCTTTACGACGTGGAGGTACAATATGTTGTAGATATGTTTGAGTGGGCCTTGCAGCAGCAGCGGCAACAACATGCTCAGAAACCCGTTCCACTTTATACTTCAGGTGGCAACCATCCTACTGGGCTGCATCGATACCAGCTGGTGCTGCGTTGGAGGGGGATCGTCTAGCGTGATGGTGCTGCGCAGTTTCCAGCCGTACATCGCCGCACGTGGAATGTTCCATCGCGTCGACGCTTATGCTGATCCCTTCGTCACTGCACTGACATATCGGCCGACGCCGGTGACATCAGTCCACGTGACTGAGAGCGTTCCTATAAAAGCAGCGCCTGGACTATGCTTCGACAGCGGGCCTTGCAGCAGCAGCGGCAACAACATGCTCAGAAACCCGTTCCACTTTATACTTCAGGTGGCAACCATCCTACTGGGCTGCATCGATACCAGCTGGTGCTGCGTTGGAGGGGGATCGTCTAGCGTGATGGTGCTGCGCAGTCTCCAGCCGTACATCGCCGCACGTGGAATGTTCCATCGCGTCGACGCTTATGCTGATCCCTTCGTCACTGCACTGACATATCGGCCGACGCCGGTGACATCATTCCACGTGACTGAGAGCGTTCCTATAAAAGCAGCGCCTGGACTATGCTTCGACAGTGGGCCTTGCAGCAGCAGCGGCAACAACATGCTCAGAAACCCGTTCCACTTTATACTTCAGGTTGGTGTTTTTCTCCCTGACAAGTGTTACCGTAACGATGACCGCTTTTTGCTGTTGCTGCCTTGCCCACTGTGCCTGAGATGTTTTTTTGGTTGCGTGAGTGATTTAACGAAAGATCTACTAATTTGCGGCGTTATAGAATCAAATCCTGGCCCTACAGAAAAAGAAATGCTGCGTGATTTGTTAGCTGGCCAGGGAAAAATGCAGTCTTCGATTGATGCCATCACGGTATCCCAGGCAGACATTGAGCGAAAAATGTCTGCTCTGGCAGACCGAGTTGATTACATTGAAAAACAGCTGTCGGCAATGAACGCATTGTCAGGAACAGTAAAAGAACTTGAGGCAAATAATGTGAAATTGTCAAAACAGCTTACAACACTTGAAGCAAAAATAGATGAGCTGGAAAACAGAGGACGCAGGAATAACCTGATAATATACGGTCTAACTGAGTTACGCACCGAGACTACGGAAACACTCACAAAGGCAGTAAGTGACGAAGTTTTCCAACTCAAGCTTGGCGTATCAGTCAATGGCATTGAGAGAATCCACAGACTAGGTCAAAAGGCTGAAAACAAAGTACGACCGGTTATAATAAAATTCCTGGATCATCGCGAAAAGGTGTCTATCCTGAAGGCAGCCTATAAACTAAAGAACAGTGACCTATCCATATCTGAAGACTTTTCAAGGCGAGTTAGAGATATCAGGAGGCAATTATGGCAAACATCAACTACCGAAAGGGCCAAAGGCGCGAAAGTCAAGCTCTTGTACGACAAACTAATTCTTGATGGGGTAACGTATGGCTGGGACGACATTAAAAAATCCCGTTACCGCATTAAGAACAAAATTAGAAACTGACAAAGCATCCCACATGACACCTCGCTTAAAATTCTGAATAATAATTGCCGAAGTGTTGTAAATAAGGCTGTTGAGTTAGAAGGAGTTCTGCTCTCACAGAATCCCGACATAGCTTTCCTAACTGAAACATGGTTAACAGATTCGATCTATGACAGCGAAGTGTTTCCACCGGGTTTCAGTGCTTATAGAAAGGATCGCAGCTCGAAAGGAGGAGGTGTATGTATTCTGTTTAAAAAGGGGTTAAAATTAATTAAAATGCCAGATGTGCCTAATGCCGAATGTATCTTTTGTAAGGTCAATCATGGTAACACTAGATATGTATTGGGTGCTTATTACAGATCTCCTGGTTCTTCAGTCAATATTATCGATGAGCTAAAAAATATATGGAAAATTATGTAAAGCCGGGTGACCGAATAATCTTGGCAGGTGACTTTAATCTGCCAGGTGTTGATTGGCCAACAATGACACACATTAGTCACTGCGATGCTTCCGCAGATACCATGATGGACATTGCTTTTCAACATGATTTATCACAAGTAGTTGAAAGTTACACAAGGATTCAAGGCAGCTCGAAATCAATTCTAGACCTCGTCTTTGTTTCTGGAAATATAACACATGATTGCGTTTGTGACATTGTCCCCGGTATTTCCGATCACCTTGCTGTAGTGCTAACCGTGTCAAATCTTTGTGTCTGTGAAAAACCCAAGGTGACTACTTTTTATAATTTTCGTAAAGCCGATGATGAGTCGATACTCGATATCCTTTCTTTTCATTTTGATGATTTTGCCGATAGTGATGATAATGTAAATGATCTTTGGATTAAGTTTACGGGCATTGTAAGCAAAAGCATTGAGCGTTATGTCCCAACCACGTGTAAAAAGCGCAGAACCAAGAACCCGTGGATAACTAGGGAGACATTGAAATTGAGAAGGAGGGTAAAGCGATTAAAAAAGAAAAGTAAAACTTGTTGTGCTAATTTCAGTTTTCAAGAAAGAATTGCAGAATTGACATCTCAAATTAAACTTAAGGTTATTTCAGATAAAGAACATTACTTTGGTGAGTCCTTACCTAGCTTCATTACTTCATCGCCAGAGAAGTTTTGGAGAACAATTTCTCCTAAGTCAAATGAATGCGAAATATTTGATGACGATGGCAGAGAGATAAGTGATCATGAATCAATCGCGAACCTTTTTAATGAACACTTCAGATCGATTTACACTGAAGACAATGGTACCTTGCCAACTTTTAATGTCTCCTTACCTCCCATGTCTGATGTTGTTATCTCGGAAAGGGGTATCTTAAACATGTTACTGAAACTAGACACGAAAAAATCACCTGGTCCTGATTGCATACCCAATGACTTTTTAAAAAGGTATGCAGAATGGACATCAAAGTATTTGTACGTACTGTTCTGTAAATCATTACTCGATGGTGAACTACCGCATGATTGGGTAACTGCCCGAATTAAACCATTACACAAAAAGGGAAACAAAAACCAGGTCGGTAACTATAGACCACTTTCATTAACCTCAACATGTTGCAAAATATTAGAACATATAATACACAATCATATCGTAGAGTTTCTCAACAAACACAATTTCTTAACTAGACATCAGCATGGATTTAGAAAAGGTTTTTGAACCTGCACTCAACTAGTTGAAACCGTACATGACTTTGCGAAAAGTATTAACCACGGCAAACAATTAGATGCAATTTTTATGGACTTCGCCAAAGCCTTCGATAAGGTTTCCCACAAAAAATTACTTTTTAAATTAGAGAAAATACTCAAAAACAAAAAGTTAATGGGCTGGCTCTCTTTCTACCTAACTAAACGACAACAACTTGTTTCTTTTCGCGATTGCAACTCAAAATATGTAATGGTTGGTTCTGGCGTTCCCCAGGGCTCAGTTCTAGGGCCTCTACTGTTTCTTTTGTTCATTAATGATATTGTAGAACAAATTCCTGTTAAAGTGAAACTTTACGCAGATGACTGTGTTTTGTATTCTGAGGTTCATAGCACATCCGACCAACTTCTGTTAAATCGGGCATTTCAAAAAGTAGCCTCCTGGTGCGAGGAATGGCAGATGGTCATTAACTTTGATAAAACTGTTTTTATGCGAATTACACACAAGAAAAAACCTTTGCATTTCAGATACAATGCTAACAACACCTTTTTGACTGAAGTCACTAATTATAAGTACTTGGGGCTTTACATATTGAATGATCTCTGCTTGAACAAACACATTACACATGTAACGGCCAATGCAACTTACAAACTGTTTTTTCTATGTCGTGCTCTCAAACTATCCACTCCTTCTGTCCGCCTTTTAGTGTACAAATCAATTGTTTTACCAATATTAGATTATGCCGCTATTATATGGGATCCTTTTACTAAGACTAACATTAACAAACTAGAAAAAGTGCAAAAAAGAGCAGTTCGTTTTGTCTACAATAATTTTTCGAGGACTTCCGTTACTGACCTATTAAGCAGAGCTCAACTTTCACCTTTATCATTAAGATACCGTAACTTAAGGCTTAAGTTTCTGTACCAACTAATTAACGGCCACTATCAAGTAGACATAGCCGATATTTTTGCTTTTTCTTGTGGCTACTCTACCAGGCAGAGACACGACCTCACCATAACCCCCTTTCCCACACGCAATAATTGCTTTAAGTATTCATTTTTTCCTCGCACCATAGTCGAGTGGAACAAACTAACTAATGCAATTGTTTCAGCACCCTCATTGGCATTGTTTTCCTCGAAATTAGAAAGTGCACTAACCAGTTGATTTGTTGAATCGTATTACATACCACTGTACATGCTTGTATAATTGTAGTCTTCTATTTTTTATTGTATGATATTGTTAGTTGAAGTTTGTATTTGCCCTATACACATTGTATAACCTGTATATATTATATGTCATTGTACTTGCCATTTGTTCATGACTAACTTCATGTACCACCCTGCTAAAATCACCAAAGGTGATTGCAGTATCTGTAAATAAATAAATGAAATAAAATAAGATGGCTTTCAGGTCATGATTGTCATGTTTGAACGTGTCATTTACCTTCGACGTTCATTCACGTCCTGTAATGCGAAATTTGGTATATGTGAAGCTAGCTAAACGGTGACCAGCGCTTTCTGAATGACTCAAAATACTCCTACGTAACGTTGACGCGCGCCCACGTTGGCCGCAGTGAGGCTAAGATGCATAGTCTGACGCCAGGCGCGACCGGCGCGACCAGCGCCCGTTGGCGCGGCCCGGTAGCAAACGGCGCGAAATGCGGCATGCTGCATTTCGTGCCGACGACGTTACTCAGACAGCACTACGTCTTCCTTCGTGACGAAGGGACGCCGGGCGCGCTAATACGCGCATGCGTCAATGCAACGCAACGCTGCGCGTGCCTGCATATCGGTGCCTGTCGTGACATCGCCGGCGAGACTCGACGAAATGAACGCCGCGCGCATGTGCGCCGGGTTGCGTGTTTTTGTATCATATCGTCACCCCCGGAAGCTTTTCAGGCCTGCGCGTCACGTGACGTGACGTCGACGACGTCACATCACGCCGGCCGCCCTTCGCTGGGTGGCTGCGCCAGCCGCGAGCGCTTGCCGCGCGCGCCCTTCACGCCTACCGACTCAGGCGAGGTTCCTTGACACCATGTCCGCACGATTTATCAAGGTATCGATTGATTGTATGGTTTAACGCGCCGACGCAACGCAGGCGATGAAGCGCGCCGTAGGGGAGGGCTCAGGATTAAGTTTGACTACCTGCGAATCTTTATTGTGTGCCGAAATCTCGCACACACGGGCGTTTTTGCTTTTCGCCTCCATCAGAAATGCGGCCACCGCAGCCGGGTATCGAAACCACACCCTAGTGCTCAGCAGCGCTACGCCTTATCCACTGAGCCACCGCGGCGGGGGAACTTATCAAGGTATCAAGAAATAATGAATATCGTGAATGGAATAATGCATATTTATTTATCACAGCCAGACGCCGTCTGTACAAATATCACAGTGCGCATTGTTCTCGGTCCAGGCAGACGACAGGCAACACAAGATGTTGCCCTTAATGCTGAAAATATGCCAAAAGTACAAAACACAATATCTTGCCACATAAAACTCAGAAAACAAAACAGATTGTAACAGCAAAAACATCCCCGAGCTTTGGAACAGAAAAAACACACTTTCATTTAAATTGTAGGTTAGAGGAAAACATACCATTCGTTTATCATAGTAGCAGTAGCAACACAAGGTATCAGGTTCAAACACTTGCCAAAAAATACAATACATAAGAACACTGGTGACTAAATTGTGGTCCACAGCATGATAAATGACAGAAAGAAAAGTAATTGTACTGCCACAGGTAGGTGCATGTCCTAGGGAAAAATTCAAACAAAAATCTAAGAAAAAACAAATCACAGTGCACAACATGTCTGTACACAGAGTGCACAAGGAAAGTGTACACAGCTTAGGTACCAAAACGGACTGCACAACTGCTACAGTAGGCACCGAGGCAGTTCGAGTTAAAAAAAAGAAAAAAAGTACAGCACTTTTAAAAGCTAACAACGTGTACAGAGATACAAAACTGGAAACAAGGCTCGTTTTACATAAGGCAGAAGTATACCAAAGAAATCAAGTCATGACATGCAATCAAATACACTCTGTGCAGTTTCACAAGAATAAATGTGAAGAGAAAGACGCGACGCTTGGAAAATTACTTTCCAAGAAAAATTCGGGCCTTTCTCTTTTTCGCCTTCTGATCTTTTTCAGTGCGTAAAAGATCGTTCCTTTGCTTGCACAAGTTGTTGAGCTCGTAGGTGTGCCCGTTTTCACACGTATCTATGTCCTCAAGCCTTGGCAGAGAGTCCAGTGTAAGTTGCCGAACGACATTCTTTTGGTTCGGCCCATGGAGAAACTGGGTAGAGGTACTTTCCGTCATGAGCTTCTAACTACAACCTCCGTGTACATAACTACTGCGATTACAAGAGCAGAAGGAAATTTGAGGCCACCCCGATCCAGTTGTGCGATTAAAGAATGGGTGTCTTCTCCTGTTTCGGCCGTATTTCCGGTAACGACCAACTGCCTCTGGCAGCTTTCACACTTGAGAACTTTCATTGCAGCGTGTGCACAATACCCACCAACATAACCAATCACCGGCATTTGTGCTCTGAGCTCATCAAGGTCAGCATCGCTAACATGAACACTAAAAGAAGTGCCCGCATCCCTGACACTGTCCGTCTCTTCGATGCCTCTGAGATCATCGTTGCTCATCCTTGGAAGGGCATTTTGAAGGCGAATCCTTCCCTCGGTTTCGCAAAGCTGGCGAACAGATATGTGATACTGCCTACCAGCCATCAGCCTGTACTGTCCAAAGCGACTCTCGAGGGGATCCGTCTGGACTTTCCCTAGCAGAATATACTTAAAGTGAAGCTCACTAACGCAGTACTTCACCAATACCAAAAGGGATTGAGCAGAGAGCCTCAAGGCACTCAATGTCTCCTGGGTAAGTACTCCGGTGTCGTGCCTATAAAATTCACACACTTCGAGCCATGTGATAAAAGCGCTTAGAAAGCTTGCCTTTGGGTCATCTGTGTGGTTTGACATGGGCTCTTCGTAAACATTACGGTGATGGAAGCCCTTACTAGGTGTCTTTACATTGACAATGCTCCACCAACGAAGAATTATTTTGATGAACTCGGCGGTTGCTGTAGCATGTTGAAAATCAGTATGACCCTTGCGAGCGGCCAGGGCTTCGGCTACTTGCGGGTTAAAAACCTGCAGTACGAGTTTGACGTCCTGTCGTTCAAAGCTGCTTGGATTTACAGCTTTTGACGTCAAGCCATACTCAGACTTCAGAAGCAGGGGTGACTCCTCTTTATGCAAATCTCTCAAATGCTTAAATGAAGCAGTCATCTTGCATTCGGGATGAACTTCATTGTTCGAAAGCTCGAAGCGTGGGTAGAAAAAGCAAGTTCCAGCATTTTTCGGGATGAGCCAGTTATTTCTTATGCATTTAAATAGATGTACAGCATCCACCACGTAAAATAACGGCCGATCTGGGTCTGCCGGATGCGGGTAAACAGGGCTAAGCTTTGGGTCTGGCAGAAACATCTTCATTGCCTTCCTGTTCAGCGAGTGATTGTCACAGACAACGGCTATGACCCTGTATCCAATTTCTTCTAAGCCCAAGATCACCTTCTTCAGCATGCAGTGAAGATCTTCACCCTGTTAGGTTTTTACCGGAAGAATCTGCGCCACCTCCTTGAATGCGCTCAGCAAACTTTGTATCATAAACACGTGCACCGATGTGGCCGCTTCGTTGAAGTTAACTGCTGCACCACATATGTTCCCACCTTTGTAATCTAAACAAGGTTTGATATGAATCTCGTCAAGCATCAGCGTCACAGTGTGTTCATGTGCCTGCAGATGTTTGAATCTCTGAGACACATACTGAAGGAAAGTGTCGTCAGAAGAATCAACTTGTGGGCACATTTGAATAGACGAGCACACATTTCTAATAGTGCTTGGGTGGGGCAAAGTTAGTGCACCTGTGCTTTTCAGGAACTTGTAGGCATGTGGTGATATTGTACGCAAGATGCATGCAAAGACCATCACCTGTGCGCTATACTGAATGCGCTTTGCAGAAAGGAATAGTAGCTGCTCCTTCATAAAGTTCACCGTCTCTTTCTTGCCTTCATCAATGCTGGCTTCCAGTTTGTCCAGAAGGGAATGTATTGCTTGAGCCAGGTGGCGATAAGTGCAGCGCTCCTCAGACAGCATCGACAGGTTGTTCAAAATTTCCAACAAGGAAATTACTTTTTGAACTGAGTCTGGTACAACAGCGCTACCAAGGTTCTTGATTGGTGAACCTTGATAGCAGGCAAAGACTTCAAGGTTTGCAAACATGGTCAATGACGCATTCAAACAAGGTTCACGATAGTCGATAATGTTCAAAAACATGGAGCACTCTTCTTTATGAATCACAGTCCACTTCGGAGACACTGACAACCCTTGCAGGCGAGCCCTTAGTTCTTCGAGGGACGAAAACCGGTCTCGTTCTTTCTCCGCTTCATATGACGCCAGCGACTCTTTTACAGCACGGGCGAGTTGGGAGGCTTCTTGTCGGCTCCTCTTGGCGTCAGGGGTTTCTCTCGTGCTCTGGTCTCGTACTGATAGGTAGGACGGACAGCCGGGAAATACCGTTGGGACAGATCCAGGACGCAACCGTGGTACTGGGAGTGCAACTTCAATAACTCTCCCTGTCCTTGGATCCGTGTCCGATGTCGTCTTCTCGATGCATGAAGCGTCGAAATGATCCGCGCACACCTGCACAAACGTTTCAAGAACGTCTGATACGCCACTTCTCAAAAGAAAAAAATGCGCTCCCGTTTGCATGACCGTGTTTACAGTCCGTGTAGCTAAAACAAAGTCTACCTACGTTTCGCAAGCATCTAAATAAAAACGCTGCGCTAAGCGGTACAAGCAACATGAAAGGAAACACGGGAGCGTGATGTCACCGCACTCCACGAAGCGCTTCCACCGAGAGCTTGCAAGAATGAATGACACCACGGCACTGTTAGTGAACAAAGCACAGCTGACCATCCTTGCTGCGAACGTGCCTTTCTGGGCAATTATCATCAACTGCTGGCGTCAGCGCTTTGCGAGGCCCGGTGGCCACACGCTCAAGTATTTCCCATCATAGGTGATTTCTACCCGAACAAGCAACGACAAGCTAAGAACAGGAGCATCTCAAATTCTTACCTTAGTGCACGAAGTCGGCACGAAGTCCTTCATAGGAATGGCGGTAGCCATTGTTTGAGAGCGTCGGCGTCTTTAGGGAAGGAAAACACTTGTATCTTCTTTCCTGTTTTGTAGTTGCCGGTGCATCCGGGTACACAACACTTATTCGGCATTGTCGCATCACTCCAGCATCACGCACCGAAACGAAATTGCCGCAAAACAACAACGGAAAGCAACAAACGTGAAACACCGTCAACACCACGCCGCCGAACCGTCACCTCCGCCGCCCGCGCTGCGCTCGCTGCCACTGCGGCTTCCCCGAGAGTCGGCCGGCCGGAAATGACGTCAGATTGCTGGGCGCAGGCCTGAAAAAATTTTCCGGGGGTGACGATCATATACAAGGATATGTATGGGAAAAATGCGGCACCGCTATTGGCTAAAGACAATCACATGATCTAAACGCACTTCCAGTACTTTTTATTTGTTTTTATTCAAGATGGCGGTGCGCATAGACGCTAGCACAACGTTAGTTTCGCAATACGCCGGTGAAGCTTGTCGAAGTCGTACGCCGTTAACGTGTGGGCTTTTCAGAGACGGTGTCACTGAAACGAGTAGCGTTCTTACGCAGCAGGTGTGCTCCATTTTTTTATTTATTGCGCGTTCGTTTGGGCTGCTGGCTGGCGAAGAAGGCGCGCCACTTGAACTAGTAATGATGTCAGCTAATCTAAGGTAAGTAGGTTGTATCACATATAAAATTTAATCTGTGGTCTGTTGTGCTCCGTGCGTTAACTAAGACGCGGTGAACTTGTTCCAATGTTAGTTGTTTTGTGACGGTGTGCTGTTTCTCGCTACGCCACGCGTTCACCCATTGGTCTTTTGCCTTCTTATTTCTCTTTATATCACGCGACGCACTACCAGCTTGTGCACTGTTAACGTGCACAGTGCTCATGAAGCTCACGAGTAGAGCAGAGCGGCTGGAGCCTAGGCGTTCCCTATATGCAACTCCGCATTTAGGAAGGAAACTTAAACCATAGTGTGAGCTTTGACTCTATGATCACATTAAAATGACACTTCTGTTCTCAAATTAACATAGCATGCAGCAGTCAAGCTTAGATGATCTTTGACTGGAAACAGGAATAAAGCAGAACGATATGTGAAGCGGTATTAAACTTTGACGCAACAGTTGTGTGTTTTATTACCTTTCACACAAGCCATTATTTTGCACCAAAACACCATTCACAGAAAAATATTAACTCCTACCCTATGCTCAAGCCTCACCCTGGTGGTTCTAGTGGCTAAGACACTCAGCTGCTGACCGGGAGGTCTTAGGATCGAATGTCTGCTGTGGTAGCTGCATTGTCGATGGAGGCGAAAATGCTGTAGGCACGTGTGCCCAGATGTAGGTGAACGCTTGATTAGTTATCATAAGCGCAAAGTTAAAATATGCGATATGCATACAAGGACACATGAGATATGCGCAGGCATGTTTCAATGTCTGATTTCGTTATGCTGCTGTGCATCTTTTCAGCTGTGCCCCGCCGCGGTGGTCTAGTGACTAAGGTACTCGGCTGCTTACCCGCAGGTCGCGGGATGCATTTTCGATGCAGGCGGAAAAGTTGTAGGCCCGTGTACTCAGATTTGGGTGCATGTTTAAGAGCCCCAGGGGTTCGAAATTTCCGGAGCCCTCCACTACGGCGTATTTCATAATCCTATAGTGGTTTTTGGAAGTTAAACCCCACATATCAATCAATCATTCTTTTTAGTTGTTAGTCGGCATATGTGCACCTTTATTTCTCTCTGGTGTCCATGTTTGCATGCCCTGTCTCTTAACAGGAATGCAAACCAACCAGCTCACTCAGCTCTGTTTTTGTAATGCTAATGCCAACATGTCTCTCCTGAAATAATATCGTTTATTTCATTAGAGGTAACATTAATACATGAAATCTGAAAGCATTTTTAATGCGTACCGATCGTTCATCATGCCGTGGTCATTACAAATCACCTTCTTATCTGTATAAAATACAAATGTCTTTTTAAAAGCATGACATGAGTAATGCAAATATTGACCCCCGCCCCCTTCATATACGTATGTGTCTCAAGACACTGCTTAGTGCCAAGTAATGTCAAATGTATCATAATTTATTCTCACCTCACCTGTTAATCATCCTCACCTGTTACCTCACCTGTTACTGCCTCACCTGTTAATCATCCTGGTTCAGTTCTTTCAAAAGTTGTCAACAATTTTCTGAGAAAAATTACTAGAGCATATACATAACGTACTACCTACTTTAAAGACAAATGTTTATTTTATAACAAATATTATCAGCTTACTGAAGGAACTTCAATTATCTTTTAGCCTGCATCAAGAAGCTGTTATACATTATATGTTGAATAGCACATCATTAATGAAGTATTGAGCCTTCAGTATACAATATTGTACTAGCAATCTACTTAGTGTTGTAATAAGCCAGCCTGACGAAAAACACGAAACAGTATAAAATTGAATAGGAAATCAAATATGGGGGAAAATAGAAGAACGTTTACATACCAAAGAGACTGTAGGTGGTGTTCGTTTGGTGTTAAGAAATGTATGCGCTGTCCTTGGTTTCTAGTTGAGAAACATGTCCTGTTGGGCAAGTAATAATTACAACTGAATAAAATATATACTTTTCTGTTACACAAGCTGAAAGGAAAACATACTCTTTTTAGGGAGAGCATGGGATTTTGCAATGTTATAATGTTTGATTAGTAAACCTTGCACATTGCAATAATTAAGAAGATTATGTGCTCAAATACCACAACATACGTCATTTTTTCGGCACAGTGAGTCCAAGTGGTATGTGCATTATTCATCTGTGTTATTCCTGGAGGTTTGGGGGTAGTTGTAGAAGACGTGCATAATCGGATATGGCTTACAGCAAACACGTTGCCACCACCATGTATGGCAATGGTCATTGCAGTACTTCACAAAATATGGGCATATTCTCCAAGCACATTTCGTTAATTGCCGTCTGCCGATTGTTCCCAGGTACTCATGTTTTATTTTTTTCCTGTCCACGTTGCTAAGCTTGTTAAGTGTAACTTGCCGTGGCCAGGTAACAAATTTGCAACCTCCGAATAACACGCTCGATACTCTACCAGCTCAGCTACCATGGCGGCCAACTCCCCGTCCACTGAATGGGGTATATGCAAATTGAATTTGGGACCGTGGCCAGTAGCAATGACGGTGAGTGTGGAACCCTTTTTTTCTGATTATTTGGTGTCGCCTAGTATGTGAGCTTATTTTGAGTCGGCAGCTGACCAACAACTCCTCGTATAATACCTGAAGGCACCGAGTTTGTCAGAACGAGACCCTCACTGTGAATGAAGGAAACAATTACATTTATGGGCTTGTTTTCTTTGTGAGACACAATATTAATGACATCTAAGAGACCATAATGCCATTTGGCTTCATTGTCATTTAGATTTCAATAATATTGTTTTGTTGTACTTGAGATTTTCATGCTTTGACGATTCTTAATGAGATTCTGCGTTTCCTGGGAAAGTTGTCAGTGTCCTGTCTAACTACCCTATTTCCAAACTTCACTGCACACTCCGCTATGATACTCGTCAGATTATCGTTCATTGTATCTAGGCTAAGGTTGGTTTCCTCACTAAGAGCCGAGTACTTGTTCTGAAGCAACACTCTGAATTTCTGTATTTCCCCTCTCAGTGCTAGCTCATTGATTGGCTTCTTGCGTATCAGTTTCTGTCGTTCCTTCTTCAAGTCTAGGTGAATTCGAGACAGTACTATTTTGTGGTCACTGCATCGTACCTTGCCAACCACTTCCACATCCTGCACGATGCTTGGGTGTGGGTGGGAAAGCTTTCGAAGTTGTATATTAGGCGTAAGGTATCCGATGTAAGAAGATATAACATAGAGAAAATTGAACAGGCTCTGAAAAATGGAGGAAGCGTCAAAGCAGTGAATCGGAAACTTAGAATAGGTAAAAATTGGATGTATGCATTAAGGGACAAAGAAGCCAAAATAACGACCAATTTGGATAGTATAGTTAAAATAGCGAAGGAGTTTAACAGAAATCTGTACAGTAGCCGGGACAACCATGACCTTAATACTACAAGAACTAGCAGTGAGCCACTTAGCACCCCACCAGTAATAATAGACGAAGTCAGAAAAGCTTTGGAGAGAACGCAAAGAGGTAAAGCTGCTGGTGAGGATCAGGTAACATCAGATCTGCTGAAAGGTGTAGGACAGATTGAGTTAGAAAAACTAGCCACCCTGTTTACGAGGTGTCTTCTGACGGGAAGAGTACCAAAGTCTTGGAAGAATGCCAACCTCATCTTAATACATAAGAAATGAGATGACAAGGACTTGAAGAAGTACAGGCCAATCACCTTTCTCTCTGTAGCGTACAAGCTATTTGCAAAGGTAATTGCTAACAGAGTAAAGAAAACATCACAACTCAATCAACCAAAGGAACAAGCAGGATTTCGAACAGGCTTCAAGAATCGACCACATTCATACTGTCAACCAGGTAATAGAGAAATGCTCGGAATATAGCCAATCACTATGCATAGCCTCCATTGATTACGAGAAGGCGTTTGATTCTGTAGAAATATCAGCAATCATGTAGACACTGCGGAATCAGGGCGTCGATGAAGCATATATAAAGGTCCTGGAAGAAATATACAGGAGATCAACTGCTACCATAATGCTTCATAAAGAAAGCAACAGAATACCAATCAAGAAGGGTGTAAGGCAGGGGGACACAATCTGCCCAATGCTATCTACCGCGTGCTTACAGGAGGTTTTCTGAAGCCTAGAATGGGATTAGTTAGGGATAAGAGATAATGGAGAGTACCTTAGTAACCTGCACTTCGCCGACGACATTGCATTGCTGAGTAACTCAGGGGACGAATTGCAATTCATGATTACGGAGTTAGACAAGTAGAGCAGAAAGGTGGGTTCCAATTTTAATCTGCAGCAAAGGAAAGTAATGTACAACAACCTCGGAAGAGAGCAGCGCTTCAAGATAGGTAATAGTGCACTTCAAGTTGTAGAAGAGTATGTCAACTTAGGGCAGGTAATAACCACACAGCCGAACCAGGAGACTAAAGTAACCAGAATAGGAATCGGGTGGAGCACATTTGGCAAGCACTCTCAAATTATGACAGGTAGATTGCCACTATCCTTCAAGAGGAAGGTATATAACAGCTGTATCTTGCCGCTACTTAGCTACGAAGCAGAAAGCTGGAGACTTACAAAGAGGGTTCAGCTTAAATTGAGGACGACGCAGCGCGCAATGGAAAGAAAAAGTGGAAGGTGTAACCGTAAGAGACAAGAAGAGAGCAGAGCAGATTAGGGAACCAACGGGGGGTAAGGATATCATAGTTGAAATCAAGGAGAGAATATGGACATGGGTTGGGCATGCAGCACGTAGACAGGATAATCACTGGTCATTAAGGGTAACTGACTGGGTTCCCAGAGAAGGCAAGCGGGTTAGCGGGAGACAGAAGGTTAGATGGGCACATTAGAATAGGAAGTTAGCGGGTATAAATTGGCAGCAGCAAGCACAGAAACACGTTAACTGGCGGAACATGGGAGAGGTTTTTGTCCTGCAGATGATGTAGTCAGGCTGATGATGATGATGATGATGATGATGACCAATATTGTGTCTAACAAAAAAAACAAGCCCTTAGATATACGTTTTTTGTTTGAAATAATTGCCTGCTCTTTCTCACTATTATTGCGTATAACAAAATAGAAGCCCTTACATGTACTTTTTTGTTCATTTCGACACTATGGTTTCGATGGGCAATGTATTGATGTTACTACTTACTACATCGATTATGCACGCTCCATTCACTATGACGAATGCAGTGCACGCGAACAGGCAAGGTGTTCTGTAACATGCTCAAGTTATAGCACCAATTATCATTAAATTAGTTCACATGAAAAACTGGTAGATTAGTGTTCCCTTCCTTTTGCAAAACGATGTAGACTTACCAGAGGAAGCTTCGAAGTTTAAAATGACGCTATTTCCAAAAGACATTTCTTATTTATATATCTATAGCATCAAGTTTATTTGCAATAGTTTCGAGCCGAGTTGTGACAATCGAACAAATAACAACAAATCGCCTTCCTTCTTTTCTTTACATTGTAGTTGAATAGGATTGCACTCATACGCAAGAAAAATCAAGTTCTAGAGTTTCTTGCGTCGGCAAACACACGATCTCATGATAAACATCACGCCAAAGGGGCATGCACACGCTTCCAGATTTACGTTGTGCACCACTTTGCCCATCGCAACACAATCCACACGCACACCCCGTCCTCCATCGTAAAATTATCCGCGGATACATTGCCAAACGGTCGTGAAAACATTTGGCAGCAAGAAGACTGAACATTCTGGCGTCCGCCATGCCTGCGGCACACGAACGGCTCAATCTGTATGGAGCGGGGGGGCTTCATGGGTCGTGTTTAACACATGATCGCACGCCAAAGGGGCAAACACTACACACTCCCGGATTATTGTGAAGCACCACGGCATCCATTGTAAAACAATCTGCACAGCCGCGCGTAACACATGTAAGCGAAAAACCCAAATTTTTCCGGCGTACACCTTCAACCAGCTTCTCAAAACCACTTTGGCGTGTTTACATATCCCGTAATAATGTTAAGCACCACAGCGTTCGTCATAAAACAATCTGCACAGCTGCGCGTAACTCATGTCAGCGAAAAAGCCTAATTTATACTGCGTACGACTTCAACCATCTTCGGAAAAACCACTCTAAGGGCAGCGCCATGTTGCATGAAAAGAAACAAAAATAAACACAACAGACCGGAACCGCGTATATATCACGAGATCTTCTGCAGCCAATAGAGGCGCTGCGTTTTCCCCTTACATCTCCTGGGATATGCTACGGAAATACGCCGCCGGGCCACGCCGAAGTGTGTCAGCGCTTTAGTGTGGCATGTAGTCATCTTCTTACGTGACACGCATCTCATGATTATCATGTTTGTACCAGTCACATAGCTTCGTCTTCCATTCACGTGACGTAAAGCCAAATTTATCATTTGTGAAGCTAGCGAAACAGCCGCGAAGGCGTTATGAGTGTGGCATGTAGTCATGTTGTTACATGACGTGCATGTCAGCATGTCATGAGTATTGTGTTTGGATGTGTCATTTACCTATGTCATCCGTTCGCGTTACGTAATATCAAATTCGGTACATGTGAAACAAGCGAAGCGGGCGTGAGCGCATCATGAGCGCAGCATGTGTTACGTTTTTACATGACACGTACCTCAGGATTACCATGATTACACCAGTCATATACCGTCGTCATCTATTCCCGTCCCATAATACCCAATTCGGTAAAGTTAAGCTGTCAAAATGGCCACAAGTGCTTCATAAGCGTGGCATGTAGTCATGTTACTGCATGACACGCATCTTATGATTATCATGTTCGCACCAGTCACATATCTTCGTCATCCATTCATGTCCCGTAATGCCAAGTTTTGTATATGTGAAGCTAGGGGAAAGGCTGTGAGCGCATCATGATTTTGGCATGTAATCATGTTATTTATTGTTACGCATGTCATGGTTTTCATGTTAGGGTATATCGCTTCTGTCCGCCATGTAGTCATGTCATACAATGCCAATTTTGCAACAAGTCATGTGAACAAAACCACCGCACAGCAGCAAGACCATGAAATCTAAATCTTGACATATTGACATTCATGTCACGGTTTTCATGTTATGACAAGTCACTCATACTCGTAGTGCAGTCATGTTATAATATACCAAGTTTGGTGTCAATACCATCATCAAAACGGCCAGGAGAGCTAAAGTCGTAAGCGGCTAGATAGACAGACAGACAGACAGACAGACAGACAGATAGATAGATAGATAGATAGATAGATAGATAGATAGATAGATAGATAGATATGCTCAAAGTATCCGAAATTCGATAATAAGTGCTTTGCATTTAAAAATACTTTTCCCATTGTTGTTGGAATGCGCCACTTTGAACGATCGTCGAACGTAGTAGCACATTCAACAAAGTGATCCTCTGCAGCAATACACAGCCGAATGAAGGTAATTAATCACGAGTTATTCAGTCAGTAGGCTTACACAAAGGTGGACACTAAGTTTCAAGCCATTTGATGAAACACGCGGCGCATAAAGTGACATTAAAATCGGTGTCTTCATAGGACACGCCGTGACTGGGATGGGTAATTACAAAAAATAGTTGCTTGCAAAAGTAAAAAAAAAAACAAATTACCTAGATTGCTTGGTTCACTAAAAATGCAGGTTTTAATACATCTCACTAACGCGGTCGCAACTAGCTTCACTTATTCAGTCACTCTTTTTGTGTGTGTGTGTTTTTTGTTCATAGAACTTATCACTGTCTTTGGGAATTTTGTTGAGGTCGTCATTGTTGAGGTAATCCTGAACATTAACCTAAGCACGTCTTTTGCCACTTCCACCAACTGCTGCGACCATAGAGAACGGGGACCTAGACCTCCTGAAGTTGACTAAGGCTCCTGGCCCCTGCCATTTTATAAGAAATTTTACAATGAAAATAAAGAATGAATAAATTAATGTTGTAATGCATATATCGGGCCAGCTGACCTTCACCTGAACAGCCGTCGGTTGAAATGCGCCAACAAAGTGCGAGCAAGAAATGGCAGTGATTAATCGAATAAATTAGCCATACATTTAGCAATGCAGTTATATATACGTCAATTTGACTTCATGTGAAGCATTCGAAGATGTTGCATTGAAGTAATGCAACATATGTTAGCACCCTCAGTTAATTTACCCGACAAGGGTGTTCCTAGCTCTGTAACGTAACCTTTCTTGGCTAAAAACAAATGCTCACTTGTCGGGTGTGTCAAAAGTAGCAGTGAGAAGTCCCGCCCCTCCCCCTTGCACCTAATTTCAATATATATATATTTACGCTGAATATTTACGCTGAATTATATATCTACGCTGAATATATTTACACTGAATCAAGAAGCTTGCGAATAGCTTCAGTCTAGTGGGCAGTTGGTGAATGTTTAATTGCTTGGTCATTAACTATAACATATGGAAACTAGCACAGCAGTGACTCATACAGAAAAGGTTGTTACTTTTTTTCTCGAATAGCGTTCAGACAGGGAAATGCCCTAATGTCGATCGTATTAGTTGACGAGGATTGCTGACCTTTTAAACGCGTTTTTTGTACATACTCTTGTGTTTAATCGCTTCATAAATTCCATTCGGCTTACTCATGATTTCGCGGTACAGGATTGTGACCTGCGTTTTCCGACGAAATGTTTTCTTCAATACAAAAGGTCATTTTATGTTTGCTGCTGTGTTCACACTTGTGAGTTGTGTAAGCTACGTCTATATTCACTGACGACACGGACTGCGTGAGATGCAATGTTTTGTTTGTTTCTGTGTACTAGCTTCTTGTGATTCACAAGCCGTTATCTCCTAAACAGCAGCTTTGCCTTAACTTCCGTGCTTTAGATGATCCACAAATCCCTAAGCTTTTTATAATGAATTTCTTCAGCAGCAAGTACAGTATTTTAAACTACATTTTTTATTAATAAGAAACCTTGCTTCTTGACAAAAAACAAGAGTTTGCGACTCCTCTTACGTCATGGTGTCACATTGAAGGCACATACGATCTTGTTTTTTTTCTTCAGTGCGGTGATTCTAAGAACGGTGAAGTGAGGCATGTGAAATATAACCCTTGGTACGCGTGAAGTAGCCTTGTTGGATGAATATATTCGACGATTGTTCAGCAATACAGATTGGGCCTTTATTCATTGCAAAGAAATGCTCCAAGCCATATTCATTGTTATACAAATAGATAGGACGACTTTCCAATGGCTTATACCGCTACCAAATTTCGAGCTTTATAAGTATCCTACTCTCTACAAAATATTGGCCCAATACATTTTCACACTTTTATTTTTATTGAAGAGTTTTGCACAGACCTGTGCGGCCCACCACCCTTTCAGTGTCCAAATAAAGATGGAGAAGAGATCGGCCACAAATTCGAGAAGTTGTTCAGATTGGTTTCAGCAGTTTCAAAAGCTGCACGCTTCTTCGCCGCCAGTCTGGGCTGCAGCCCTATTCAGCGTACCACTTGCGTTCTGAGGGAAATATTTCCGCCAGGTAATATACGCTAGGGAAATTTTATGCAATATTTTGCACATCGCGAGAGCTGGAATGGCAGCGTGACACACATTGCTGAATACAGACATTGGTAGAGGGTGCAGTTGAAAAGACGCCATTAAAATTACAAGACATGTTGTATGTAATTACTTCACGTGTATACACTCTCGGTACCTAGGGCATATGTACTAACCTACTTTGAGTATTCGTAAAACTGGTCTTAAAAACAAAATATTACACACACCATTATAGCAAAGAACACAAATCATTAAAAGCCACTGGAATGATCAACACATAGCCTAAATAGGTGCCGTTATGGCTTGAGTATTGTTAGAAACATTTGACTGTTGATATAAAAGCTGAATTTTTAACAGACACATCTTTTTCTGTAATAAAATCTTTCAATTTGCATCAGCATTCATTATAGACTACAAAATTTACACCCATTGAAAACAACGGGACGAGCAATAACACACACACACATGTATATATACATGCATGCATATATATATATATATATATATATATATATATATATATATATATATTATATATATATATATATATATATATATATATATATATATATATATAAAGAATGGTTGCATCAGCCTTGCTGCATGAAAGAGAAAGACGACGACGGTTGCTGGTCGTTGGTGAACTGGCGCCATGTTGTTCGCTGAGCTCTGTGCATCGCATATAGTGTAATAAATAAATAAGTTACTTTTAATATTATTGGTGGAGGTGCTGTGTAATATATATATATATATATTATATATATATATATATATATATATATATATATATATATATATATATATATATATATATATATATATATATATATATATATATATATATATATATATATATATATATATATATATATATATATATATATATAGGTTTCCTGATGAAGGCCAGACTCTAGGCCGAAACGTCGAAATAAACCACGTTGTGACCGCTCACGGAGGATCTACTAGACTATATATAGGTTTATATATATATAGGTCTATATATATAGACCTATATATATATAGGTCTACTCTAAGACTGTGTATGGGCGGAGGAAATAAAACTAAAATTTGTCACACAAGACAGAAGTGCGAACTGGTTTCCGGAGTAGCAGCTTGTCGCCGGGGTGGAACGTCACAGTGGTGTGGGATGCGTCATGCAAATTCTTACGAACTTGTTGTCTATCTCCAGTGTTGAGTCTGGCGAGCTGGCGACAGTGGCGGACGCGGGACACATATTGTTTACAGGAAGATGCAGATGGTGTAACCTGGGCTGTCAAGAATCACACGTCCAGAGAAGAAGATGGGGATCGGTCATAGACAAGGTAGAATGGCGAGTAGCCAGTTGTGCGTTGTGCGGCGTTATTATCAGCGAACGTTACGAACGGCGAAATGTACATGGCTATCAGGTCGGACAGAATGCAATGAAAGCGCTCAGTGAGCCCGCTGGTTGGGGTTTGATAGCTGGAGGTTGTCTTGTGGCTGGTGCCGGAACCTTTTAGCAATTCTTCCACAATTTGCGAAAGTAAAGCTTTCTCATGGTCAATCAGGATGACACGAGGAGCACCGTGACGCAATATCAAGGCTTCAAGCATAAATGTAGCCACGTCAGAAGTGGAAGCCGAACTCACGCAGGACGTTTCAGCGTACCGTGTCAAGTGGTCGACAGCTGTCACTATTCCTTTATTGCCACTCGGATTTATGGAAAGGGGAACATAAAGATCGATGCCAACGACTTCAAATAGCGCTCATGGACATGGAAGTGGTCGCAGCTTTCCGCACTGAGGTGATGCCGGGAGCATTCGGCGCTGACAAAGGTTGCAGGAGGCGACGTACTTTGCTACGCTGGCGGACATCCCTGACCAGTTGAAATGACCTTCAATGCGATCGTACGGTTTCTCGGAAACCAAAGTGACCAGCAGTCATTGATTGATTGATATGTGGGGTTTAACGTCCCAAAACGGCCATAGAGAGATGCCGTAGTGGAGGGCTCCGGAAATTTCGACCACGTGGGGTTTTTTACGTGCACCCAAGCCTGAGCACACGGGCCTACAACATTTACGCCTTCATTGGAAATGCAGCTGCCGAAGCCGCGATACGAACCCGCGACCACCGGGTCAGCAGCCGAGTGCCTTAGCCACTAGACCACCGCGGTGGGGTGGACCAGCAGTCCGGTCGTCGTGATAGGCCTCAAAAATATCGGCTCGAAGAAAGCGAGGCAGAATGGGCACCCAGCGTTGACCATCCAGGTCAACGCTGGATATGAAGGTAAAGAACGCGGTTATCGAGCTTGAAATGCCTGAGCTGTCGCCGAAGGCTGGCATTAGGCGTTCGCAATTTCCCATGAAGGCGATCTATGATGCGTCTACAGTAAGCGTCAGCGAGTTGATGTGTTATGATGGAGCCGTGGTCGTCAGGAGCGATCTTGTCAATGGCGGCTAAGGACGAAACATATGTGGAAGGACTATCCAAGTGTTCATCGCTGAAGTAAGTAGTGGAAGCAGTGGACGGTGCCGTAGGATGTGGGCAGTGAGAAAGCGCAGTGGCGTCCTAGTGCTTTCTGCCGCAGGTGGAGGCCATATGAAGTCGTATTGTTTGAGACGTATAATTCATCGACCAAGGTGTCCTGACAAATTCTTGAGTGGGAAAACCCAACATAAGGCATGATGGACTGTAACAAAGTTAAAATGACGGCCACGTAAATAAGGTAAAAGTTTTTACACCGACCGTAGGACAGGTAAACACTCCTGTTCAGTAATAGTGTAATTCCTCTCGGCGTTCGTCAGGACGCGGCTTGCATACGCAACGACCCTTTCACGTGATGATTCACTGCGCTCCAGTAGAATAGCTCCACTTCTATGACCGCTAGCGTGAGCATGCAGGATTTTGGGTGCTGTTTCATCGAAATGGCGAAGTACTGGTTCAGATGTGAAAGCGTTTTTCAGATGGCTAAACGCTTATTCGAAGACAGTAGACCACTCAAAGTGACCACCGGAACTGAGCAATTTGTGCCCCATTTGAACGTGCCGCTATCGAGGCAAAGTCTCGTATGAATCGGCGGAAGTATGAAGCCAAGCCAAGAAAACTGCGTAAGTCCTTGGTCCTTTCAAGACGAAGAAAATGGAGAACGCCCGATATTTTTCAGGATTGGGACTCATGATATCCTTACTGACAATGTGTCCTAAGATCTTAGTTGTCTTGCTGGCAAAAAAGCACTTTTTCATATTCAGCTGAAGACTAGCCGTACCAAGGCACATAAGGACTTCGTCTAAAAGGTGTAAGTGTTACGAGATGGTTGACGAGAGAACAATGATGCCATCCACAGGCAAGTTTTCCACTTCAGGCCACGCAAAATGGTGTCAATCATGCGTTCGAATTTTGCAGGTGCGTAGCAGAGCCCGAAGGGCATTACTTTGAACTCGTAAAGTTCATCTGGTGTCGAAAATGCTGTCTTTTCTTTATCGTCCTGACGCATCGGTATCTGCCAGTATTGCAAACGTAGATCGAGACTCGAGAAGTATTAAACTCCCTGTAGTGAATCAGAGGCGTCATCTATAGGTCGCATAGGATATATATCCTTGCGCGTGATTTTATTTTGCGCCCGGAAATCTACACAGAAGCGCACAGAACCATTTCTTTAGGGGCGAAGCTCCTTAAAGCAGCACCCGTTCATCCCTCGTAGTCGTCGTCACAGTGTGTAACAAGTGTTACATTTTGACCTCCAAGGTGGTGCCAGAGAGAGATTTCTTCTGTGCGTTGTTGAACAATATAACATTCGCAGCGTACGCATTAACTAAAAGCCGAATGCTCCTGTCTCTCATTCCCCATTAGCAGCCATTGGCATGTACATTGAGCACCATCTGACAAAAAAGGGTTCTACGTTATACTCGCTGGGGGTAACCTTCTTAGTTTTGGGATGGATTAGCGAGCGTTGAGCTGCAGTGCCATGAATACAATGAACTAGTGAATACCATGAAGTCGAGGTGGCTAAAGGTGGGAAGAAGATACGAAGCGCAAGCCGTAAAAAAGTAAAAGCAGAATTCTCCTGTCTCTGATTTTCCATTAGCAGCCATTGGCATGTACATAGAGCACTATCTGACAGGAAAAGGTTGCTACGTTATACTCGCTGGGTGTAACCTCCTTGGTTTTAGTAAGTTTCAGCAAGCGTTGGGCAGCAGTGCCATGAAAACGGTGAACTAGTATATACCATGAACTCGAGGTGGTTAAAGGTGGGAAGTACAACCAAAGCGCAAGCCGTGAGAAAGTGTGCGTGTGCCACCTTTGGTTTAGTTCTTGGAATGTCCGCTGGATGGCAGTGCTTCTATATCGGGAATATATGATCAAAAGATGCGAGATGGTGGTACTTGGAGTGTTAAATAGATGGGCGAACGGACACACAGACAGATGCATGGATCGACGCATGAACGGACGTAGGGGCGGATGCGTGGACGAACGCAGGGACGAACGCATGAACAGACGCATGCACGGACGGCCGGATGGACGGTCACACGGACGGACGCATAGACAAAGGGAAGCAAAAACGAATAGACGGAGGAATGCTTCGCCCCACTGTCTATCATTCACTCTGTCGATATGCTGCCAATTTTTTTCGAACTAAGACGACAGGTGATGACCAAGGGCTAACAGAGGGGCGTATTATGTTCCATCTCACCATGGCGTCAACGTTTTCTTCAATAATCGGCGGCTCAGCCACTGATAAGCGATATGGCTGACGACGAATGATTCACGTACCCTCAGTCAAGATGCGATGCGTGGTGACGCACGCCTGTCCCGAAAAAGCATCGTGCTTAGTCAGCAAGGCAACCAGTTGTTGGGTCTGCGAAGGGGTCAGGTCAGAGCTGATGGTAGTTTTGAGGGTGGAGGTGAATGGGGAACGTGCAACAGGGGGATCTTCAGGAGAAGCGTCTTGAAAAGTTACAACACAGAAAGGCTGCGGTGTAGCAACGCAAGCCAACGTTAAGCCCTTCGGAACCAGAAATTTTTCGGGCGTTGTGTTTGTTGCGCGAACGAATGCGAAGCCATCGTTGAAACGTATCTGGCCTGATTCGAAAGCTATTCTTCTGGTGACATAGCGCACGGAGGATTCTACGAGAACATTTCGCAGTGAATGACATCAGACAGAAGTGTAACAGTTCGCTCACTATGTGGAGGCAGCTCATTGTCTTCTGCAGCATAAAAACGAATTGGCGCGTCATCTGCGTGAAGCGAATAGGTGGTATTGTTCATATTTCTGACTTGTTGCTACCAGCAGATGAACGTGGACGCCGTTGAAAGTCCCATCCTAATAATAGCTGTTGAATTCACAAACTAACTACTGCAAATTGCACACAATGGAGAAGTACATCATTGTAGACTCGAATAGTGCACATGGCGGAAGGTTCGATGCCGTCCCCTTGAGCAGCGAGCAACGTAGGTCCATCGTAGGGCGTAGTAAATTTGAGGAGACGCGTGCACATATCTCTGTGAATGAGAAACTAGTACCAGTGTCTGTTATTGCTTCCACTTTTGTGCTTTCCACGGAAACAGTTATCATATTATGAGAATTTTCTGAGGCAATTTTTTCTACCTCACTAAATGCAGCTTTCCCCCCAGAAGCTGCGTAATTTAGTTTTCCGGGCGATGGTCGGCCAACTGAGAGGTTGGTGGAAGTGGTGACGTAGAGCGACGGAGGGGGGACGGCAAGCGATGCCTGGCACCACGGTAGCAAGGAGCGATTTCAGGAGTTCCTGATGGCGAGGAAGAGTGACCGTGAAGCGTAGCGTGAGGACGGTGCTGGAAAGTGGTTGCTGTAGCATACTCATCTCATTCGTAAGCGTCAAACCCACGACGCTCGTCTTGCTGACGCTTGCGACAGACACGTGCGATCAGTTCACGATATCGGCAATAGTAGCATGTAGGTTTCGTCGGGAGCCATAATTGATAGTAGGTTTGAGTGTTTGGGCTGGGGACAATACAAGTCAGGTGCGCTGGTGCCGGTCGTGCATAGTAAGGCTGGTTTTGCGTGCTAGGCGCCATGGACAGCAGTAGGGCTGGCGTCGTCGTCGGCGGTATCGGTAGAACGAAGGCTGGAGTAACTGCGGCACTTACACATAAGTCAGTGGGGCTTTAGAGACGTGAGGGTCTGTGTACGCATTACCAGTCATAGCCGTCAACTCCTCCTTGACGACATCCCATAAATTTGTACTAGGGGTGTCAGAAGAAAACTGACGCGTTGGAAAACCACGCGGCTGCCGTTCCTCTCGTATCATGGTGCAGCAATGGCTCGTAACGAGGAGTAGGCAGTAGGGTTATCAGGGCAGGCTGTAGGAGAGTTTTCCAGCTGCAGCCATGCGGGTTCGTGCTCGTCCAGTCACCGGCACATAGTTACAATGTCAGCAGCGGCACTTGGGTCCTTTACGACCAAAGCATCGAAGGGAACAGGCCCTATGCCATTGAGCAGAAGGCGCGCTTTGTTTATGTTGGTCATAGAGGCATTGACGCGTCAACAGAGAGAAAGAACATCCTCGATATACGAAGTAAAAGACTCGCCTAGTTGTTCTTTGCGACCATCAAGTGTTCTCTTCGCCAGACTGGCTTGAACTGCCGGAGTAGCGAAGACTTGTCGCAGATGTTCTTTGAAGACGTTCCAGTGCGGAATGTCGATCTGGTGGCTAAAAAAACTAAGTCTTCGCCACGCCAGTAAGATAGAAGGAGACGTGGCAGAGCTTGTGCGGATCGTCTCAATGGTTTGCTGCACTCACTATGTCATATTGGTGTAGCCAGTCGTCCACGTCCTCATTTCGAAATCCAACAAATGGAGGGGGCTCGCGAGGCGGTCCACTGACGGTCCAAGAGTGAGTAGCTGCGGCAGTCGTAGCTGAAAGGGTAAAGGGAGAAGTGCCCGAGGGTTCGTCTTGTGGCATGCTGGTGCACACGTACCCCAAACGGCGAGCTGAGCGAAGCTCCAGGAGGTAAAATGAGCGAACAGGAATGGGTAATCGAGGAGCAACCTCTACCACTTGTGGTGAAGTCCTTTACACGCCTTTATTAGGCCTGAAAGACGTGGCCAAAAACAGCCATCTCCGAGGCGCAGAACCCACCCAAGACTCAACAGCCATAACACTAGGTGATGTTGGTTTTGTACAGGTGATGAAGAAGCGTGCTTTATACGCTCACAATATTGCCGCGACAGGTTGGCCACGTTCAAGTAGCCCGCTGCAATCATCGTGGCACGAGCACCAGGCAAGACCCGGCTGGCGTGCGCCACGCATTCGTGCGCTCAGGCTACGAGGAAGAGAGAGAAAGTTGAATCTGTGCAACTCCACTACTGGGAATTCGACGACCATAGTCAATAGACTCGTGGACACAAGTTCGCCCTATTAAAAGGGCTTGTTTTTTAGCCTTTCTACCTGAGCATCGCTACATTTCTGGTGGAAGTGCGGGGTAATGAATCGAAGCCCCGCCAGCTCAAGACAGCGTAGTCCCGACGACCAGCGGGTCAACTCCGTGGAATTGACTCCTGTACACCAGAGGGCAAGTCGCAGTCTTCGAGGTGACTCACACTGACATCATTCTTCTTCACTTCACACCGAGGGGAATTCAAACGATGGGGAATTCAGCCAACCGCACCAGCCGCCAGTATTCCACGGCGGCTCGTAGAAGGACGTGAAGGTTGGTTGGAGTTGCTCGGTGGCGAGCTTGAATGAATGGGACGAAACAGAAAAACTCCGTCACGTATACATCGCCCTGTAAGACCACAAAACCTTGTTTTCTACATGGGAGATAGTTCGACGACAAGCGGTGGCTACGTTCGCGAACATTAACAGGAAAGAAAAGGCGGAGGCTGCTCTCCAATCGAGGAACCAGTTCACAAACGAGAGTGCCGCTATGCCCATTGAGGACATGGACCGTCTGTTCAAGCGTGCGGATCACAAAATGGCTGAAGATAAGAAGGTGCACCATCTGATGCACGGAGTGAAGCAAGAGCTGTTGGGCGTTCTCGTTCGCAACCCTCCAAGCACAGTTGCTGAGTTTTACTCGGAAGCGATGGCCATCGAAAAAACACTGGAACTGCGGGCTCGGCAGTACAACCGGAATCTAAACTGCGCGTCAGCACAGGTATACTCTGGAGGCGTGCGAAACGACGTTGAAGCCCTGCGAGAGCTCAATAGATCAGTGATTAGACAAGAACTGAGCAGACTGCGAATTACTTAGATTCCAACTGCACTATCTGTTACCGACAATGTTCGAGACGAACTGAGGCAGGTCATACGAGAGCCAGAGCGTGAGCTGCAGCCGGTTCGGCCTATTCGAACATACTCTGAAGTTCTCAGACAACCCACGGTACACAGCGATGCAGCAGTTGCGATGGCGGTGGCTCCTCTCCCACCTGCAGCACGCAGCGCACCTTGTCCATGGGAAGCAACGGGTACCTATCTGCCTCAAAGAGCATGTAGCATACCTCGCTATGTGGAGCATAGTTCCAAGAAAAGTGACGTTTAACGGGATCACGAGAGCAGGCCTTTGTGTTTTCATTGTGGCGAAGTGAGTCATCTGTACAGATTCGGCCCTTACCGGCTGGCTGGATTAAGAGGCTTCCCGTCGTATGCACTGTGCCCCCGAAACGACGAACGACCAGCGGAGACTGAGGAGTATTTATCCACGCACCAAAACTCACCACCTCTACATCAATATCGGTCATGGTCACCATCACCTATGCGCTACTGGTCATCCAGCCCACGTGCACTCGTCATCATTCTCCAAGTCCACTCCCGGAAAACAGATGCAAGCGACCTCTGGAGGTAAAGCCGCTGATAACGTCAGTTACGAAGATCCTCCAATGTGGTTTGAGGGTGACGATGGTGTATTTCCGGTAAATGGGAGCAGCAACGAAAGCGTTATTTCAGATTTGCGGTTGAGAATGTAAGATTGGGAGCTGAATGCCTTAGTCGACACCGGTGCTGATTATTCAATGATAAGTCACATGATGGTGAAGAAGCTAAACAAAATTGGAACACAGTGAAGTGGATCGCAGATACGCACGGCAGGTGGTCACATTATTACACTTCTTGGCAGATGCACTGCATTACTTGAAATACGGGTCTTTATTTACGTTGCCGATTTCATTGTGCTATCAGAATGTTCAAGGGAACTCATTAGAGGAATGGATTTTTGGCGAGCTAATGGCGCCATAATTAACCTGCGCAAGTCCAGCGTGTCGTTTTCGACTGAACGAGCTAGACCTGCGGAAGAATCTGAGGAACGACGCCTAACTGCTCTACGCGTTGTTCATAAT
The DNA here is from genome assembly GCF_013339725.1 of Rhipicephalus microplus. Classification (NCBI taxonomy): domain Eukaryota; kingdom Metazoa; phylum Arthropoda; class Arachnida; order Ixodida; family Ixodidae; genus Rhipicephalus; species Rhipicephalus microplus. The sequence continues at coordinate 87,507,425 of NC_051171.1, forward strand.
GACAAAACCTAGCCGCCATGCTGCGGTATAATGGTGCTCGTAGAGGATGACGCATTGTACAACCGCGAAGGCATAGCGGACACAAGTGTAGGGCTGTTTTTGAACAAAGATGTGTGCGTAGCTCGGGGTCTTGTTCATTCGACGAAAGGTCGCGCAGATATCCCACTCACAAAGTTGTCCAATGAACTTCAACAAATACTCAAGGCACGGCTATTGCCTATTTACACTACTTCTGTATGGGGCCTGTATGGCAGCCTAACGACGTCAACCACTTGACCAGTGATATGCAACATCGACACATCCGTGACCGTCAACCAGAGCCGCCCGGACAGACAACAGAAACAGATTTACGCCTTGGTAAAGAAATTCTCTGATTGCTTTTCAACTGCCTCGATGTTCCAGCGCACGTCAATTACAAAACACAGAATTATAACGCAAGATGACACAAGGCCTATATGCCAGCATCCTTATCGAGTGTCACAAAAAGAACGGGAAATAATCAAGAAGCAAGTGAAGGAGATGCTTTCGGATGATGTCATCCAGCCTTCGAATAGTCCATGGGCGTCCCCCGTAATGCTTGTTAAGAAGAAAGAAAACACTTATATTCTGTGTCGACTACCGAAAAATGAACAGTGTAACTAAACGAGATGTATAAGCCTTGCCACGTATCGATAATACACTAGATCAGCTGCAATCCGCAAAGTTTTCCTCCTCCTTGAATATGAAAAGTGGATATCGGCAAATAAAGATCGAGGAGCGGGACCATGAAAAAATGGCTTTCGTAACACCAGATGGCCTCTACGAATTCAAAGCGCTTCCATTTGCCCTCTGTTCCACGTCAGCGATGTTACAGCGAATGATGGACACTATATCCTCGAGGGATTGAAATGGCACCCCTGCCTAGTGTATTTGAATGACGTGTTGGTATTCTCTGCATCGTTTAATCAACATCTAGAGCAACTACACACAGTATTGGAAGCCATCCGGTCCGAAAACTTGATATCAATCCCGAAAAATGCCACTTAGGCTTCGAAGAGCTGCGATTCTTTGGACATGTTGTTTGTTCTGACGGCATTCATCCGGATTCCGAAAAGACCGCCGCTGTTCGGAGGTTCCCTACACCCAGAGAAAAAAAAATGTCAGTGCGTCAATTTTTGGGTTTATGTGCATACTATAGGCGATTTGTGGAAAACTTCTCAAAGATTGCGGAACCTCTTACAAAACTAACAAAGGACGACGTGCCTTTCACATGAGAAAGTGAACAACAGAAAGCTTTTGACGAAGTAAGAAAACGGCTACAGGGTTCCCCAATACTTGCCCATATTGATGAGATAGCCGACACTGAAGTCCACACCAATGCCAGCAATGTCAGCCTCGACGCCTTGCTATAACAGTATAAAATGGTCAAGAGAAAGTGTTTTTCTATTTATTTGTTGAATCATACAATACAAAAGATCATCAGACTGCTTGGACCCGTAGCCAATGGTTAGTCCTGTGTCGAAAAAGAAAATGCATACAGTGATGCAGGCTTACTGTTACATAAAAAAGGAACTAACTCTCAGATACACAGTTTGTTCTACAGTACAACTACAAGCATTTTTTGGCATGCGATCTTTGTGCCAAACGAGAATAAATCTATGATCGCAATAAAGACAAAGGTGCACCAAAGAAAGCAAATCACTAAAGTATACATAATAACACAAACAAGACAACTCAGAGACATATTATGTAGTCAACAATACAAGTATCCGTATTCCCAAATGCAATACAAATACAACATTCGTAGATAGGCCACAACAAGATTCACAATCTAGAACAGCTGCACGCATTTTGAAAATTGCACACACCAAATAACCATCTAGCTCGTATGATGTTTCTGTGACTGCAACGCGACATGCCAGGAAACAAAAAATCGCAAAGTTCGCTCGCATCTTTCAAGCTTAGATGACATTTTTTATAAAAGTGTTAAAATTTAGGGCTTTCTTTACTTCAGGCGGCAAGCTGTTTCATATTTTTGCTCCTATAGACGGCAACTGACGTTCTCTATACGCGTTGTTTGTGGGGGGCAGATTGAAGTTACCAGACGCAGCATTTCTAGTGGGCCGAGATGTAGTGTAGAACAAGGATGCATCAAAAGGATTGTTGTGCCGTATGATATTATTTACACGGCAGACTGTCTTTGCTTGACGCAATGCACCAAAAGTTAAAATTTGCATGTCATTAAACAGTGGTTTACTCGGATGATCTTGCTTAGAGTATGTTTATGTTTTTAGAGATCGTTTCTGTAATATTCGAAGAGGATCTAGGTAAGTCTTATAAGTCCATCTCCAAGATTCAATGCAGTATGTATTGCGAGCATGGATGAATTCGAAGTATAATGTTCGTAAAATGTCTCTATCGAAGTAGTTGCGGGCCTGCAGTAAAGCATAACATCAGGACGCCAACCTAGTGCAAACTTCCGTTATGTGGTTTTGCCAGTTTAAGTGGTTATCGAAGTAAACGTCAAGGTACTTGTAAGAGGTTGCATGGAGAAGAGAATGGTTGTCGATAGCCATATTGATGGAGTTAACCTTTACAGTCTTGTTACGAGAATGAAAAATTGTATATTTAGTTTTCTTCGTATTATTGTTAATTTGTTGGCACAAAACCATTTAGAAATTCTTGATAACTCCGAGTTTGTTTTAGATTCATCTACTTCGATATTGTTACCTGTAAAAATTATAGCTGTGTCATCAGCGTACATCAGAATGTTGGAGCAATGTAAGGAGAATGGCAGATCGTTTATATACATGGAAAAGAAAAAGGGTCCAAGGACGGATCCTTGTGGAACACCAGTTTCTATACGTTGAGGCAAAGAACATATATTGTTATTGCGAACTATCAGGTGCCGGTCATGAAAATAACTTGAAAATAGGTCAAACAATGTACCTCTAAAACCGTAGTGGTTCAATTTGACTAAGAGTATGGAATAATCTACGATCTCGAATGCTTTTTAAGGTCTAAGTACATTACAGCCACCAGTTTGTTATTGATTAGGGCGAAGTTAAATGCTTGTGTTAAAGACAGCACCGCGGTTGATGTTGAGTGCTCGGAACGAACACCGTGCTGTTGTGGGCAAAGTATGTGGTATTTATCTAGGAATGTATGTATTCGGGCTGCAAGAAGTTTCTCATATAGATTGTTAAGGACGCTTAGCATGGATATTGGCCGATAACTACATGGGTCAGTTGGCTCTCCTTCTTTTTATATTGGTGCGACCCTAGCTTTTTTTACAGAACATGGGTACGTAGAGGCATGCAGAGAATGATTGAATATATTACATAAGATAGGGCATAGGATATCTATGTTTTCCTTAAGAAGCCGCACCGTGATGCGGTCTAGTCCGGCAGCCTTATTCGTAGACATGTTTACTAAAACAGCTTCAATATCCTTGGATTCATTATTATATATACATAAAGTGTTGGTTAAAGTGTGTCCGTGAAAGCGGTACTTAGTCGAATTGTCAAATTTTGTCGCTAAGGCAGGGCCGACGCTCATGAAATATAGATTAAACCTGTCAACAATACTTGCGTCTATGCAGTCGGGAAGAACCTGCTGTTTTGGGTTGTTGCCAGTAGCTTCTTTCACTATTTCCGATAATTTTTTAGTATTACCATTTGCGTGCTGTATAAGACGGCTATTTTATTCTTTTTTGTGTATTGTAATATCGGATACTATTTATTACGCATCATTTTGTAATTACGCAGGTAATACCCATTATGTTTATTCTTCTTCCATTTATTATACCAGTAGTCTTTTTGTTTTAGGGTGGAGAGGATGTAATCAGTCATTCATGGGCACAGTGGTTCCTGGTAAGACCTAGTAGATATGATTTTGCTACTGTTGGCTATGAGGCTAGTAAGATTGTCAACCAAATTACAGAATCCTACGTTAACGTCGTCGTTTTATATTAAATTGGTGTCTAGTGATAAAAGCTTGTTCCATGCTAAAGCATAGTCGCTTCTAGTTGAAGGTGCTGTTTTCTGTGGATTTGGTTGGATCAGATCTCTTATAGTCACGGAGATAGGAAGGTGATCCGAAATGGTCACATCATACACGTCAGCCTTGGCATGTGAGGGTGCATTTGTTAAGATATGGTCTATGAGGTTCCGGATTTAGCCGTTTGTCGCATAGGAGCGGTAATTAGGTTCAAGCAATTATAGGACTCTAGCAGTTATGTGTATTTGTTATTAGTTGTAATAAGGGTAATTATGTTGGTATCCCCAACGATAACTACTTGGTCATTGTGATTCGCTAAGTAAAGAAAGATAACTTCAAGCTTGTCTAAGAAAGCGGCTATGGGCGAGTTGGGAGGCCGATAAAGTACGCCAACAAGAGAACAGTCGAGTCTATGCAAGCCGCAAACTCTCGAAAGCTGAGGCAAACTACTCTGCAACTGATAAAAGAGTGTCTCGCAGTCATCCGGGCAACAAAGAAAGTTTCGACCCTACCTTTATGGTAAACCGTTAAATGCTTTCAGTAACCACCATGCTCTATGCTGGCTGGCAAATCTCAAGGATCCGTCAGGTCGACCAGCAAGATGGAGTCTTAGGCTGCAGGAGTATGACATTACTGTCGTATACTAATGTGGAAGGGAACAAAGTGATGCCGACTGCCTGTCACGCTCTTCCGTCCATCCAAGTGTACCTGAAGAGGAAGCTTCCTGTTTCCAGGTGTTGTCCACGCATCTGAAATCGCTCAAAAACCACGAGATGACCCGGATTTGCTGGCGCTTATACAACACCTGCAGGATCTCGACGTTCAAGTCCCTCGCATATTAAGTGAGAATACACTTTATAAGCGACCCCAAACCATCCACCGCCGTCGGCGGCGCCCGCAGTCTTCTCTCTATCTTTAAAAGAAAGAGGACTTGGCGGGCCGCAGCGCGACGCTCTACTGAATAAGCCACGGACGCGACGCTGATATCGGTGTCAGTAACGCGCCTTATACCCCCTCCCCCTTCACTCGCTCCTCCGCTCTCCTCGCTCGCTGCAGCTGCGCGCGCACCCCTCTCTCTCGCGCGCGCCCGCCTTCTCTCTAAGTCTCCCGTCTAGAGCGGGTCGTGCGATGGATGTCCTGGAGGCAACGCTACCATCAACAACGAATGCAGTACAACCGAATGCCAGCACTGCATAAGTCGTTGGAGGTGACGGTACCGTGGTGGTTCCGCCGACGCTGGAAGACAAGGCGGCGCTGCAAAGGGCTCGTGAGACCTAGCGTAAGCGGGCGAAGCGTGCAGCGGATGCCGAACTGCGTGCTCGCGAGGCCGAGTGCAAGCGGGCGAAGCGTGCAGCGGATGCCGAACAGCGCGCTCGCGAGGCCGAGGACAAGCGATCGAACCGTGCAGAGGATGCCGAACTTCGCGCTCATGAGGCCGAGAACAAGCGGGCGAAGCGTGTAGCGGATGGGGAACTGCGCGCTCGCGAGACCGAGATGAGGCGTCAGCATCGAGCCGCGAACGCGGCCCAAGAAGCGGAACGACAACGCAAGCGTCAGGCGGAGAAGGGTGATGAAGGCCGGCGTCAAGACGCCGCTCGCAATCGTCAACGGCCAGTGGACGTTCCCGAAGCCGTTCCACCCAGTGAACGTGCCGCGCGGGAGATGGTGCGAGCCCCGGACTTTGCTCGTCCAGACGCGTCGTGAAGTGTAAATAAATAATACTTCGTCTATAATTTATCTCTGTACAAATGCTTCTTGACAAACAACACTTAAATTCATTAATTACATTTTAATTATCATCATCAGTGATAAAACTCCGAAGCATTTTCCCGAGGGTGAACATGGTTAAGTGCGAATGCACGGGGTGATGCTATGAGGGGGAGTAAAGTTAAAATTCGTTGGCATTCGCCAGTGAGTTAACGTAAACTCCCCCGTGTGATCAAATTGCGATTCTCAGGAACCATTACACCATAAAGGCACCATAGTGTGAATAATAAATATAATAGTGCGAATTAATAAATACCCCTCATAGCATCACCCCGTGCATTCGCACCTAACCATGTTCACCCTCGGGGAAATGCTTGGGAATTTTTTTTCCGGAGGGCTCTTCACGTTCTGCCTTCGAGGAAGTGTCCTTTATAGGAGAAACTTCGAACCTAATGGCGAAACGTTTTTATTAGTCGTGCCCACAGCCATGCGAGAAGAAATTTTGCATGCATGCCACGACGAGCCAACATCCAGACACATAGGTGTGAGCTGAACTTTCGCCAGGATTCGCCTGATGTACTATTGGCCTAAGTTGCTCGCATCAGTGCAGCGCTACGTGAAAGCTTGTCGTCAATGTCAACGGTGCAAAACACCATCTGTAAAACCAGCCGGCCTTCTCCAGCAAAGAGACCCTCCGGATGCCCCATTCTAACAAGTCGGCATGGACTTACTAGTACCTTTCCCGACATCGTGTGCAGGCAAGTAACGGATAGTCGTAGCCACAGAATATCTGACCCGTTATGCTGAGACTGACTCTTTGTACAGTGCAACAGCTGGCGAAGTCGCCAAGTTCTTTGTGAACAACATAGTGATCACACATGGTGCGCCCATCGTCGTTATTACGGATCGGGGCACCGCATTTACTGCAGACATAATGCAATGCCTGATGCGCTTGACAAATACCAATCACAGAAGAATAACGGCGTACCACCCTCAGTGAAATGGCTTAACCGAACGCCTCAGCAGAACTCTGAGCGACATGCTATCAATGTATGTCGATGTTGAACACAAACAGTGGGATGAGTTATTACCCTACATACATTCGCATATAATACAGCCGTTCAAGAAACAACCTGCGTTGCCCCTTTTGAACTAGTATTCGGCTGAAAAGTGACCAATCTACAGGATGCCATAATACCATTACGAGACGAAAGCGGCTATCCACTTGACTTAGATGGCTTCTTGCAAACAGCCGAAGAAGCACGACAAATGACAAGATACCAAATACGCCGCCAACAGCGCGTAGATTCTAGTTGGTACTACGAGCGATGCAGTGACGTACTTTTTGATCCCGGGTACAAAGTGTGGATATGGATCCCAGTGCGCCGCCGCGGACTCTCTGAAAAGCTTGTTTGCCGATATTTCGGCCCTTATGAAGTACTGCACCGTATCAGTGACGCCACTTACGAAATCAGATCCGCTGGACACGAGAGCTCAAGACGCCGCAATCCCACGAAAGTGGTACACGTAACCCGCATGAAGCCCTGTCATGACAGATCGTCGGAAAATGAGTGAAAGCGTGCATGTATCTTTTCACTGCCACAAGTATCTGAACGATGCGTCTGAGGAGGGAGATAATGCCGTGACAGGTTGGCCCCAGTTAGAGTACCCCGCCACAGTCATCGTGGCACGAACACCAGGCAAGCCCCAGCTGGCATGCGCCACACCTCGTGCGCTCGGGCTACGAGCCAGAGGAAGACAGTTGCATCTGTTCAACGCGTCTAACACGACCATAGTCATTAGACTCGTGGGCACAGATTTGCCCTGATAAAGACGCTTGTTTTTTTAGCCCTGTCTGCTTCATCATCGCAACAATATATATATATATATATATATATATATATATATATATATATATATATATATATAAATATATATATATATATATATATATATATATATATATATATATATATATATATATATATATATATATGTGTGTGTGTGTGTGTGTGTGTGTGTATTGTCAGGACGAAGAAAGACACTGGAACTCGGGCGCGTGGGCAGCCAAGGGAAGGTGAGGAAGAAGAAGACAGAATAAGAACAGCTCGCACAGGATCGAGTGTTTGTCTCTTAATCTCTGTCTTGCTCATCACAATTACACAGTCGACGAAGAAGAAGTCTTACGTCCCAGCTTCGTCATCCAGGACAGCCACGATAAGCGCCGCTTTAGGACGGCGTCAAGGCCTCCTCGGCGGCTGCACTCCACGTTACCGGTACTATTTCACAATTGACGCCGTCCACGCGTCCTTGGCTATGGATTCTGCCGTCAGCGCAAGCCGACAAGCCGACGACTCTGCCGTCAGCGCAGGCCTCCTCGAGACAGCCAAGGTCACCCACGAGAGTGTTCGACAGCCCCGAAAGGCAAGTCATGGCGTCCACGAAAGAGACCCCACAGACACAGCCAATGCCGCCCGCCAGAGACGGTGTTGGCAACTCAGGGCTCCGGGCCTGTGGGCTGAAGACGACCATTGCGAAACACTCAATGACATCCACTAGAGCCATCGTCGCCCGACTTTTAAAGCAAAACTCAAAAACCGGCATGACAAACTCAATGGCGTCCACCAGAGACATCATCGCCTTACTTTCAACGCAAGACGCATCGTGGCCATAAGCGGCCTATGCGAGGCAGCCAATGCCGTCCTACCAGAATACACACTGACAGATCTTCAAGCAGAGGCGCAACATGGCGTAGACCAACCGGCTTGAGGCAGCGAGTGTGTCCAACAGAGACGGTTCCCCCAGACCGTCACTCTATGTTGCATTCTGGTTCGGGACGACCACCACGATGCAGCCAAGCCCACCCAGCAGAAACTCTGCCACGAGCTCCACGCGCACGTAGTCATGACCGAGTGTCAAGACGAAGAAAGACACTGGGGCTCGGGCGCGGGGGCAGCTAAGAGAAGGTAGAGGAAGAAGGACAGAATAAAACCAGCTGGCCCAGGATCGGGTGTTATCTCTTGTGCTCTGTCTCACTCAACACTATGTATATATATATATATATATATATATATATATTGCCGCGAACGTCGTAATAACAGACAGCGACAAAACGACGTCTTGCTGGCCCTCAGAGCAGGACGCAAAAGCCCTCTTCTTTCTTCACTTCCAAGGGATTCCACCGACAGTTGACGGCTCATACCCATTACCTGTGACATTACTCCCTCTCCTCGAAAAGCATCGGCTCGATGCTGGTAATGAGCGTTGAGAAAACAAATGAGAAAAAAAAGATGGTATCATGGAACCCAACAACTCCGTCGTAAGAGAGAAAAAAAATGGGTTGGCGTCCTAGAAGTACTCAATAAAGAAAGGAGTAAGTACACAAGACAATAAAAAAAACCAAAGTGACAAAAATAGTCATTGCATGGTAAGTTAGTCCACGTTCGATGGATGACGCGAGAAATATGGCTTGAGTCTTGACACGTGCACCACATCACTTTGTGAAAACCGACGGGAACGTCTAGGCGCCCTCAGGGAGAACTTCATACGTAACGTCACTGAGTTGGCGCAGAACTTTTTAAGGGCCGAAGTAGCGCCGAAGCAACTTCTCAGAGTGACCGTGCTGTCAAATGGGAGTCCACACCCAAACTTCATCGCCTGGTTGGAAGGTAACCTCTCGGTGTGTAAGGCTGTAGTGGTGTGCGTCGGCAGTTTGGCGAGCCTGAATACGTCATCGGGCGAGTTGACGGGCCTCCTCGGCACGTTGAGCGAACAATTCAGCGTCCGTGTTGAACATGCTGAAGTTGTTGTGAAGGAGCATTGCGTCGAGCATTGCGGTGACCTCTCGACCATGAACTAAGCAAAATGGGGTGAAACCTGTACTCTCTTGGACTGCTGTATTGTAAGCAAAAGTTACGTAAGGGAGTATATCATCCCAGTTCTTGTATCAACGGCCACATATATTGACAGCATATCTGCAATGGTCTTGTTCAACCGTTCAGTGAGTCCATTCGTTTGGGGGTGATAACCCGTGGTTTTCCGATGTTCTGTACTACTTAGCCTCAGCACTTCTTGAAGCATCTTTGCGGTGAAAGCTGTACCACGATCAGTAATTATCAGTAATTAATTATTAATTAAGTACGATGCTGGTGACAAAAAAACTGCGATTTCGGCTGCGGTAGCTTTGGGCAGGGCCTTTGTTTCGCTGTAACGCGTTAAATAATCGGTGGCAACCCCAATCCACCGGTTTCCAGACGAAGAGGTGGGAAATGAGCCGAGCAAGTCAATGCCAATTTGATGGAATGGTGTCTTCGGCGTGGCGATAGGCTGTAATAGTCCTGCTGATCGGATAGGTGGAGTCTTACGGCGTTGGCAGTCGAGGCATGTGCGGACGTACTGCTTGACTGTCTTCGCGAGGCGGGGCCAGTAGTATGAGCGGTGAATTCTTTCCAATGTGCGCGTGTAGCCAAGGTGTCCGGATGATGGTTCGTCGTGACAAGCATGTAAAACATCGTCCCGAAGCGAGGTCGGCGCAACCAGTAGGTAAGTATCCTGGGTATGGTCGAAATTTTTCTTATAGAGGACTCCATGCCTGATCCAGAACAAGGCCAGCGAACGTGCAAAGTTTCGAGGAAGGCTGCGTTTTCGGCCTTTGAAGTAGTCAATCAGCGGGCTTAGCTCCATGTCGTCGCGTTGTTGTTGAGCCAAGTCGGTTGCTGACACAGAGGGAAGGATTGTATCGTCTTCTTCAACGTCCGCGTTCGTACTTCGAATTGGTGCACGCGACAGACAGTAAGCATCAGTGTGTTTGCGTCCTGACTTGTGAATGACTGTAACGTCAAATTCTTGCAGCCGAAGGCTCCAGTGTGCTAGACGACCGGAAGGGTCTTTGAGGTTGGCAAGCCAGCATGAAGAATGGTGGTCGCTAACTACCCTAAATGGTCGACCGTATAAATAAGGGCGAAACTTTGTTAAAACCCAAACAACAGCTAAGCATTCTTGTTCTGTTGAAGAGTAGTTTTTCTCTGCAGATGATAGTGTTCGAATCGCATAGGCAATCACGCGTTCTACGCCATTTTGCCATTGAACCAGTACAGCTCCAAGTCCGACGTTGCTGGCATTCGTGTGTAGCTCTGTGGCAGCGTTATCGTAAAAGTGACCGAGTACAGGTGGGGCTTGGAGATGGTTTCGTCGCGTGTCAAAGGCGTGATGCTGATCATGACCCCAAACAAACAGTACACCGTCTTTCGTAAGTTCATTTAGCGGTTCAGCAATTTTAAAAAAGCCTTTGACGAAGCGTCTGTAATACGCGCAGAGTCCCAGAAATCGGCGGAGGTCGCGCTTGTTCGTTGGGACAGGAAATGCTGCAAACACCTTTCGTTTTCTCAGGGTCTGGGTGTATACCGGCGTGACTGACGACGTGACCAAGAAATGTTAGTTCGTCGAATGCAAAGTGGCATATCTCAGGTTTGAGAGAAAGTCCAGCTGTTCGAATCGCCTGAAGAACTGCCTGTAAGCGCTGGACGTGCTGCTCAAACGTGTCCGAGAAGACGACCACATCGTCAAGGTAGACAAGACACGATTGCCATTTTAGCCCAGAAACAACCGTGTCTATCAATCTTTGAAAAGTAGCTGGTGCCGAGCATAAGCCGAAGGGAAGGACCTTGAACTCGTAGAGTCCGTCAGGAGTATGAAGGCAGTCTTTTTGCAGTCGCGCTCATCAACAGATATTTGCCAATAGCCGCTGCGTAGATCCATGGAAGAAAATTAACGAGCATTGCGAATGCGGTCCAGCGAGTCGCCTATTCGTGGTATAGGATACACGTCTTTCTTGGTGATCTTATTCAGCTTTCGGTAGTCGACGCAAAATCGCAGAGTACCATCTTTTTTCTTTATTAACACAACAGGGGACGCCCAGGGACTGGTTGATGGCTGGATGACATCGTCCTTGAGCATCTGCTGGACCTGTTGGCGTATAACGTCTTGATCTTTTTGCGAGACTCTGTAGGCATGCTGTCGAATGGGTCGCTCGGTAGGCTCGGTGATGATACGATGCTTGGCAAGCGGTGTTTCGTTAACTTTCGAAGTCGTAGCGAAGCAGTCCCGAAATGAGCCGAGTAGCTTCAAAAGACGTTCCCGTTGTGCAGACGGTAAACCCTGGTTTACGTCGAGAGTTCATGCAAATGTCATGGCGGAATCGTCGCACGACGAAAGAGCAGATAATGTTGAGGGACCAGGGATGTCGGCATTATCCTCATGGTATGCGATCGCAGTGTGTTTGGTAAGATGGCTATAGTTCTCGATGAAATTCGTGACGAATTGGCAAGCCTACTTTCTACTGGGCTGAACAATACCTCGGGCAACGAAGATTTGTTGTGCAAAAAGTTGGGACAAATTTCCTTCTGCAATTACAGCATCGGGGACGTCTTGGTCACATTCAACGTTGATAAAAGGCTGCTACGGGGAAACAGAGTAACAGATTCGGCGGATACACGCAGGGCAGCCTTCGATGAGTGGGCGTTTTCAGGTTCAGGATGAAACGGGTCCTCGAACGACACCTGCCGTTCTCGTAGGTCAATAATTGAACCGTGTTCGCGAAGAAAGTCCAGCCCCAGATTGAGTGGACGGGAGCACACAGGTAATACGAGGAAAGACCCTGGGAACGTCGAAGCACGGACTCGAACTTGGGCTGTGCACATTCTAGTCGGCGTGATGAGGTGGCCCCCTGCCGTACGCAACGGCGGTACTTGCCAAGGGGTAGTTACCTTCCTCAGTTGGGATGCTAGGGTGCTGCTCATAACCGAATAATCAGCGCCGGTGTCGACGAGGGCAGTGACGACGTGATTATCGACGTGTACGGCGATGTCGGCGGAAACAGTCTTATGACTTTCGGAAATCACTGGAAAGTCAGAACGGTCTTCGTCGGGTCTTTGCGTCGAAGGAGGCTCTTTGACAGTTCGTTGGGACGCGGCTTCACCCCCAGGAGCAGCGGTTTCTAGTTTCCCCTGTGGGGACTCGGTGACCGGCCTCTGAAAGGAGCAAAAGATGACGAAGGAATGCTAGGTGAAGTGGGGCGGCGAGGTGATGGTGATCTTGAAATGGGGCGTTGACCAAGGCGAGGAGCTTGCTTGCCCGTAAGGTACGCTTCGATGTCGCGAGGACGCTCACCGTAACGCGGGCACCGAGCATCAGGGTGAAAGCCACGGAGACCAGGTTGGCGGTACTGGCAGTTACGGTAGACGTGACCCGCTTCGCCACAGTGGTAGCAGTGTGGACGGTTATCGGACATACGCTACACGCTGGCCTTTGTGGTGTTCGGCCGCGATCCAGACGGACGATAAGTTGGTGCATTCGGAAACCTTGAGGCGGGTGGTGGAGTCGAAGAGGTGCCCTGGAATTGATGGCTAGCCTCATTCATTCTCCCCATGGTGGGATCAGGGCCATGTAGTGCAGGAGATCGCAGAGCCGCCGCATAAGTCAGTACAGGGGCCTCAGGCCTTGCTGGCGCGAGTGGGGTGACCACCTGTCGGATCTCATTTCGGATTAAGTTTGTGAGAGCACTTACGGGTGGTTGGGGTCCCGCTGCTTGGAGTTGGCGCAGCTCGTCCCGCACGACGCTTCTTATGAACTCAGCGAGGGCATGCCTCTTGCTGTCAGCCCCAATAAAGCATGCAGCAGGGGTCACGTCGTGGCGTTCATACTGTGATGACCTATACTGAAGAGTACGCTCCATTGTGGTTGCCTCATTTATGAACTCTGCCACAGTCTTCAGTGGATTGCGCACAAGTCCGGTGAAGAGCTGCTCTTTTACCCCACGCATTAAATGCCGCACCTTCTTTTCCTCGGGCATTGCAGGGTCAGCACGCTTGAAGAGTCGCAGCATGTCCTCGACAAACATCGAAACTCTCTCGTTGGGTCGTTGGTTCCAAGACGAGATAGCCTGCTCTGCTCTCTCTTTCCTTTCAGTGCTGCGGTACGCATCACGATATTGTCGGCTGAACTCATGCTACGTCGCAAGGAAACCCTCGTGATTCTCGTACAACGTTTTGGCAGAGTCTTCTAACGCAAAGTAAACTCTCCGCAGCTTGCGAGCTTCATCCCATTCGTTGATGTTGGCAACTCGATTGAAGTGGTCAAGCCAGTCGTCAACATCTTCATAAATGTCTCCATGAAATGAGCGTGGTGTTTGCGGCGCATGAAAAACATGCGGGAGAAAAGAATAGGCGTCGTTGGTTTGACTCGCTGGGTTGTTAGTTGAAGTTGCCATCTCGTCTTGAGAGAGGGGACCGTACTCGGGAGATAGTCCTCGCAGGCGGCGACTGCTTCTTGTCGTGAGAGCTGTAGCTGTCTCCAAGTGGCTTGGTGTGTCGGCTGAAAATCTGCAGCCGAGGCGCATTTACCCAGCACCTCCACCAGTGCCGCGAACGTAATAACAGACAGCGACGAAACGACGTCTTGCTTGCCCTCAGACCAGGACGCAAAAGCCCTCTTCTTTCTACACTTCCAAGGGATTCCACCTACAGTTGATGGCTCATACCCATTACCTGTGACAATATTGACACGTGGATGTAGTGGATTCCTGGCTGTTGCGTGGCTAGTGTCATCATTATTTGTGTGTGTCAAAGGATTTGGTCGGCAGAAATACGACGACGTACTCGGGCTGCTTGATCGAAGCTGTTTCGCTGTTTGTTACACTGTTACTTGCACTGATTTTATTACCGTGAAAAACTGGTGGAGCGGCTGGGTACAATCTCAATTCGCTAGTTTTATTTCAAGCCGCTTCAAGCTTCTGCCAGCGTTTCAACAATTCTGGAGGAAAACCTGACACTACGCCTCAGCCACCGCTTGCTACGACTACCTTCTGAATTTCGTTCCTTGCGCTCGGCAAGAATGACCACCATGACGGCAAGTCAGACGCAAGAAAGCAGCGTATACCAACTCGCATCCACCCCAAGCATCGTCTACACAGCACAATCCCCGAAGCCGTTTCATGGTGATGTATTTGAGGACGTAGATGACCGGCTAGACCACTTCGATCGGGTCGCAGCGGCCAACGACTGGAACGACACCAAGAAGCTTTGCTACGTCTATTTGTCACTGAAGACTATTCTCGCATCTGGTATGAGAACCATGAGCCGTCTATCACCAACTGACAAGAATTTTAGCGGCAGCTACGCCAGGCCTTCAGAAATCTCGAAAGCAAAGAAAAGGCCGAGCAGGCTCTGCAGAGCCAGGCTCAGAAGCCAAATGAAAACATAGCTTTGTTTGTCGAAGACATGTCACGCTTGTTTAAGCGCGCTGACCCAGGGATGGATGAAACAAAAAAGTTCCACTACTCCTGTGGAGTGCCAAGAAGCAACTTTTTGCTGGACTCCTACGCAAGCCCCCAACCACTGTCGATGAGTTTATCGCGGAAGCTACTATCATAGAGCAGGAACTTCATGAATGTTCTCTACAGTACGACCGCGAAGCTTCTGTTGCCGCGGTGTCACCTTTCACCTGTGGACAGGACTTATCTTCACTCCACGAGCCTGTGCAGAGCGTGGTCCGCGAGGAGCTTGAAAAAGTCCGTCCCACTTCTGCTCACCCAAGTGCGACGATTCTGGGAGACACTATTCGCATAGAACTTAAGAATGTGACCCAACCTTTGCTCCCAATGCGTGCGGAAGCTCCTCTGTCTTACGCCGAAGCATTGAGGAGTCCTTAACCTTCTACCAGACGCCGGCCCCCCTCTACCTTCTCACCATCACTCCATCAATTTGCACCTGCAAATAACTACGAGAGCACTTTCCAGAATGATGTTCCGCGTGAAGTCACCCGTAATTATGACGTATGACGCACCTCTGACAACAGGGCTTTTTCTACCACACCAGTGAAGCGGGCCATCTGTACCGCCACTGTGTGTATCGCAGGATGGGGCTTCAGGAGTTTCACCCTAACGCGCGCCGACCCAGCAACGGGCAGCGCCCTCGTGCGATTCAGCTATACCTAGCAGCGCAGCAGCCGTATCCTCTTGCGCAAAGCCACGGCCACGCTCACCTTCTCTTCGGCGCCTCGGCTCGCCTAGTCGTTACGCCAAGTTCTCTGGTGTACGAAACAAATCCCTAAGTCCTGGCCCATGCAAGGAAAACTGAGGCCAGCGGCCTCTGGGGTTAGGGCCACTGTTGACCGAACCAACAAACATCCTCCACCATGATACGTTGACGACGCCGATATTGTCACGGGGTCGTGACGTGGCCGAAAACAGGAGACTTCGTGTTGGTATTTAACTGTTTATTTGGACGAACCTGTGCCCGGTAAAGGAAAACTTCAAATACAGCAGCAGTCTCGCACAGATAGCAGTCTCGGACTGATAGCGGTGAATGGAGCGTCGCCCTTCGATCAACAACTGACAAGCGGCGAAGCGCGTCGGATTTTATACTCTTGCCATCGAATGGTCTAGCGTTATCGCTCGCGGTGGCGTAGGTTCCAGAACAATCTGTACCGTTCGCACAGTGGGCGTGATCTTATCGAAATGATCTACTACAGTCCGGAACCTTCTCAAAAACTGCAGGCGCGGTTTGAGCTGAGAATCGTGTGGTGTTTTGGGACAATAGCGAAAACTTGGAAAATAGCACGTGGCATTGCCCCCTCTGAAAAAAGGCATCGTCCCGACGCTTTAACTAAAGATGAGGGTACAATAATAATGCAAGAGAGTACAATGAATAAATTACGATGAAACAATTATACAAAAAACACTGTTTCAGTTTGTTAACCTGCATGAAACGGCTTGAGGCGCGTGACATGCACGACTTCAGGTCGCGATTGGCGTCGTTGAGAGTTCGTGATGCCATCGGGGACAACCTCGTAATCAAGTGGGCCGAGACGTCGAACCACCCTGTACAGTCCGAAGTAGCGTCGCAGAAGCTTTTCACTTAGTCCACGTCGGCGAATCGGCGTCCACACCCAAACACGTTCACCGGGCTGGTATTCCACGAAGCGTCGTCGAAGGTTGTAACGGTGGCTGTCTGTCGTCTGTTGATTCTTGATACGGAGATGCGCAAGTTGTCGGGCTTCTTCGGCACGTTGAAGGTACTCGCTCACATCGAGGCTTTCTTCGTCGGTGACGTTGGGTAACATGGCGTTGAGCGTCGTTGCCGGGCTCCTTCCGTATACAAATTTGTATGGAGATATCTGCGTCGTCTCCTGCTCCGCCGTGTTGTATGCGAAGGTCACATACGGAAGAATGGCGTCCCACGTCTGGTGTTCGACATCGACGTACATTGACAGCATGTCGGCGATTGTCTTGTTAAGCTGCTCGGTGAGGCCGTTGGTCTGTGGGTGGTACGCTGTCGTACGGCGGTGGTTTGTTTGGCTGTATGCCAAGATCGCTTGAGTTAAGTCGGCAGTGAATGCCGTTCCTCTGTCGGTGATAAGGACCTCCGGGGCGCCGTGACGTACGACGATATTTTCGACGAACTTAGCTACCTCGGATGCACTGCCTTTTGGCAGGGCTTTTGTCTCGGCGTAGCGGGTGAGGTAGTCGGTAGCTACCACGATCCACTTGTTTCCGAAAGCCGACGTCGGGAAGAGCCCTAGTAGGTCCATACCAATCTGCTGGAATGGTCGGCAAGGTGAATCAATTGGCTGCAGAAGTCCCGCTGGCCTTGTCGGCGGTGTCTTGCGTCGCTGACAGTCCCGGCATGTCCTCACATAATGAGTGACGTCGGTGGTAAGACGTGGCCAGTAGTACCTTTCTTGTATCCTCGCGAGCGTGCGAGAAACACCGAGGTGCCCTGCCGTCAGATCGTCGTGCAGGGCCTGCCGGAGTTCTGGTCGCAGAGCTGACGGAACCACAAGGAGGTACTTGGCTCGAAGCGGTGAAAAGTTTTTCTTTTGTAGAAGACCATTTTGTAGGAAGAACAAGGCAAGTGCGCGCTTTAATACCTTCAGGACTTCGGCGGTCCTGCCTTCGAGGTATTCTACTAGAGCCTTAAGTTCCGGGTCGGCCCGCTGTCGTTCAGCGAAGTCGTCTGTAGTTATCGTTCCCAAGAAGTAGTGGTCATCCGGGTCGTCGGGTAGCGGTTGGTCAACAGGCGCACGAGAGAGACAGTCGGCGTCAGAGTGTTTTTTGCCGGACTTTTAAATGACAGTAATGTCATATTCTTGAAGTCTCAGGCTCCATCGTGCGAGGCGACCTGAAGGGTCTTTCAAGGTGGCTAGCCAACACAAGGCGTGGTGGTCGCTCTCAATTTTGCAGGGCCTGCCGTAGAGGTAGGGGCGAAATTTCGGCGTAGCCCAGATGATGGCGAGGCACTCCTTTTCTGATGAGGAATAATTTGCTTCTGCTTTGGATAGCGATCGGCTGGCGTAACTAATAACCCTTTCAAGTCCGTCAGCCCTCTGCACAAGAACGGCGCCAAGACCTACGCTGCTTGCGTCAGTATGTATTTCTGTGTCGGCGAATTCGTCGAAATGGGCAAGTAACGGAGGCGTCTGGAGGCGATGTTTAAGCTCCTGGAAAGCGTGTTCCTGTGGCGTTTCCCACTTGAATTTCACGTCGGCCTTGGTAAGGTTAGTGAGAGGATCGGCGATGCGGGCGATGTTTTTTACGAACCACCTATATTAGGCGCACAGGCCCAGAAATCGGCGCACGGCTTTCTTGTCAGTGGGCGGCGGGAAGTCGGCGATGGCGGCTGTTTTCCGTGAATTAGGACGAACTCTAGACTTGCTGATAACGTGCCCCAGAAACAAGAGCTCCTCATACGCAAATCTGCACTTTTCTGGCTTCAGTGTGAGTCCGGACGTCTTGATGGCTTGAAGTACAGCTTCAAGGCGCCGAAGATGCTCGTCGAAACTCGAGGAAAACACGACGACGTCGTCCAAGTACACAAGGCAAGTCTGCCACTTCAATCCTGGCAGTACTGTATCTATAACGCGTTGAAAAGTTGCAGGCGCAGAGCAAAGGCCGAAGGGCATCACCTTAAACTCGAAGAGGCCGTCCGGTGTTATAAACACCGTCTTTTCTCGGTATCTTTCGTCGACTTCGATTTGCCAATAGCTAGTCTTGAGGTCCATTGACGAAAAGTACTTGGCGTTATGGAGCCGATCAAGTGCGTCGTCTATTCTTGGAAGAGGATACACGTCCTTTCTTCTGATTTTGTGCAGGTGGCGATAATCCACGCAGAAACGTAGGGTCCCATCCTTTTTCTTCACTAACACCACGGGGGATGCCCATGGGCTCTTGGACGGCTGTATAATGTCATCCCGCAGAATTTCATCAATTTGTCTCTTCATGGCCTCACGTTCTCGCGTCGAAACTCTGTACGGACTCTGACGGAGTGGTCTGGCATTTTCTTCGGTTATGATGCGATGTTTCGTGATTGGGGTCTGCCGAATATTCGATGACGACGAGAAGCAACCTTCGTATTGCAAGAGCAGGGCCTTGAGCTGTTCTTTCTTATCGTTCGGAAGTCTGGGATTGACGTCGAAAGCTAAAGGAGGGGCTTGGTTTCTCTGAGCAGTTTCCGCAGAATCAGCGCGGGCGAAATCACTGGTGGCTTCGACAATTTCTTCGATGTATGCGACCGTTGTTCCTTTGTTCACATGTTTGTACTCATTGCTGAAATTCGTGATCATAACCGTTGCTTTGCTTCCCCGCAGCTCTGCAATTCCTCTTGTGACGCAAATATTTCGGGTGACCAACAGATTCTGACTGCACTCAACGACTCCTTCCAAGTCAGGTGATTTAGGAGCGCCGACTGAAGTAATGACGCTTGAGCGAGGCGGATGGTGACTTGTTCTTTCAGCACATTAAAGGCATGGTGTCCTGACGGCGTGCGCGGCTGTAGTGCTTCTTCTGTGGATAACGTTATCGACTTTGTTTTTAGGTTGATGACAGCACCATGGAGGCATAAGAAGTCCATGCCAAGGATGACATCTCTCGAGCAACGCTGTAGGACTATGAAGTCTGTAGGATAAATACGGCCGTTAATGGTGACTCTCGCTGTGCAGATTCCTGCAGGCGTTGCGAGATGACCTGCAGCTGCGCGGATTTCAGGGCCTTTTCAAGCTGTCCTAACTTTCTTTAACTTCGCGGCGAGCGACCCACTGATGACAGAATAGTCAGCTCAAGTATCGACGAGAGCGGTCACACTGTGGCCGTCGATAAGAACGTCGAGGTCGCTAGTTCGCCGTCTCGCATTACAGTTAGGGCGTGGCATCGGGTCACGGCTGCGTCGGCTTGTTCCGCTGCTTCCATGTTGCGTCGTCAGGACACCTTCGGTAAGTGAGCTTTCGCCGTCAGGGCTTTGCCTGGTTGGCGTTGTGTTCGGAAAGCTCCATCGCGGCGTCGTCGTCGTCAGAGGATCTTCGGTAGTTCGTCGCACAGCAACCATTCCTCCACCGGTTGCTGCCCTTAGTTTCCCGGATACGGGCTAGGAGGCCGGCCCCACGTTGGGTCGGAGTACTGCCGTGGGTGCGGTGACGTGCGGCGGTTGGGCGACGGCGAACGCGAAGGGCTTCGTGGTGTCCACCGAGTTCCTGTCAGGTAGTCGGCAATGTCACGTGGTCGTTCTCCTGGCTGTGGACGCGGTGCATTGACGGCGAAGCCACGCAGTCCCATCTGTCGGTACTGGCAACGGCGGTATGTGTGTCCGGCCTCCCCGCAGTGGTAGCAGAGCGGGCGATGGTCAGGGGTGCGCCAGACGTCAGTCTTCCTCGGTGCAGTGCGCTGGGCCGCTGGCGAACGGTATGACGTCGGTGGGGGTGGTGGCGGCGGTGTCGTCTGTCGACGGAAGTGCGATGGGGCGGCGTTTTGGCGTGGACGGGGAGGAGCGTTGTGGCGCAGTGCAGCGGCGTAGCTCATAGCTTCCGGCTCGGGAAGCGGTGCGTAGAGAATTTGAAGCGATTGCCGAACTTCTTCTCGCACAGTATCAGCGATTGAATCTACTTGAGGCTGCACCAAACGCAACAGCTTGCGCAGCTCTTCCCGCACGATCGATCGGATCGTTTCACGCAAATTTCCGGAGTTACTGGCTTGAGCAGCAGCGCAGTCGGCAGTCAGGCGACGATTATACTGCCTGGTGCGCATGTCCATGGTCTTTTCGATAGTGGTCGCTTCGGCTACAAATTCTTGGATGGTTTTTGGTGGGTTTCTCATGAGTCCGCGAAGAGCTCCTGTTTGACCCCTCGCATGAGGAAATGAACTTTTTTCTCCTCAGGAATGTCTGGGTCAGCGTGACGGAATAGTCGGGTCATTTCTTCTGTGAAAATGGCGACATTTTCATTTGGTAGCTGAACCCGGGTCTCTAATAAAGCAGCGGCCCTCTCTTTGCGAGCGACGCTCGCGAACGTGTGCAGGAATGCGCCGCAGAAAACATCCCACGTTCGGAGCGTGGACTCCCGATTTTCGAGCCAGGTCCTTGCGGTGTCCTCCAAATAGGAGAACACACGACGTAGCTTTTCGTCATGGTCCCAGTGGTTGAGGGCGGCCACACGGTCGTATGTTTTTAGCCAGGACTCCGGGTCTTCGAACGATGACCCATAGAAAGTTGGTGGCTGCCTGGGTTGATGCATGACCATCGTGGGCTGGGACGCTGCGGTTGTCATTGTCGCTGCAGTCGCTGTCATGGCCTTGGTCTTCCGCGCCTTGTCTTGTAGAAGCCCGTACTCCGGTGGTAGCCCTTGCTGTCGGCGGCTTGTTCGCTGCTCCTGGTTGGCGTCGGTGTCTTCTCCGCGAAGTGGGCTGGGTTCAAGGCTTGACGGGGGTGTCCGGTACATGAACGAAGCAGCACCTCCACCAGATGTCACGGGGTCGTGACGTGGCCGAAGACAGGAGACTTCGTGTTGGGATATAACTGTTTATTTGGGTGAACCTGCGCCCGGTAAACGGAAAGTCCAAATACAGCAGCAGTCTCCCACAGATAGCAGTCTCGGACTGATAGTGGCGAATGGAGCGTCGGCCTTCGATCAACAACTGACAAGTGGAGAAGCGCGTCGGCATTTATACTCTAGCCATTGAATGTTCTAGCGTTATCGCTGGCGGTGGCGTAGGTTCCAGAACAATCTGTACCGTTCGCACAGTGGGCGTGATCTTATCGAAATGATCTACTACAGTCCGGAACCTTCTCAAAAACTGCAGGCGCGGTTTGCGCTGAGAGGCTGAGGTTTGCGCTGAGGCGCGGTTTGCGCGTGTGGTGTTTTGGGACGATAGCGAAAACTTGGGAAATGGAACGTGGCAATATTTCTGTCACGACATTGTTTGAACATAACGCAGCTATTTACACTGATATTTCTGTAACCGTCGACAATCGCTCGACCACCGCACTCATGGATACTGGCGCCGATTATTCCATTATGAGTGGTGACTTCATGGCTGCTCTCCGAAAAGTGGTGACGCCATGAAACGGTCCGCAGCTCTGTACTTCAGGTAGTCATCTAGTGACGCCAGTTGAGAGGTGCACTGCCCGAGTACATATTGGCGTTTCGCGCTTCATTGGGACTTCCGTCGTACTGCGAAGATGCTCCAGGCAAGTCATCTTGGAATTTGACTTCCTTCGAGAATATGGGGCTATTATAAATCTTCAAGAATTGCTGGGGACGTTTTCACGTAACGAACATTCCCAGGATTGTGAATCGCGTATGATGGCGTTGCGTGTATCCGACGGTTCAGTGACAGTACCGCCCCGTTCCAGTGTTCTGGTTAGAGTGCTGAGTGACATCTACCGAACGGCTCTCGGAGTTGTGCAAGACAACGTGTCCGTGCTCTTGTCTCGTCAAGTATTCGTCACCCGTAGTCTTATAGAATTGACACAAGAGCCTGAGAAATTTATACTAACAAATTTCAGTCATGAATACCAGCACTTCATGAGGCAGTGTGTCATCGCTTACTTCAAAGAAATCGGAGACTCAAAACTTGGCTTCTCACTCGTGCAACTCTCTTCCGGTCCTCGCGACGACAAACAGTGTGCGGTTAAGCTTGATGTGAACTGCGCACGGTCGGCTTCACAGCAAGAGAGTCTTCGCTCCCTCCTGCTTTCCTTCAGTCATTGCTTTGCCACGACGTCTAAAATCGAACAAACTCCCATTGCAAAGCACAGAATCATAACAGAGCCAAGCGAAAGGTCTATTCGAGAACATGCTTATCGAGTTTCCCACAGAGAACAAGATGCCATCCACGACCAAGTACAACAAATGCTTGCTGATGACATCATTCAGCCATCTACAAGCCCATGGACATCACTGGTTGTGTTGGTGAAAAGGCAGACGGCACATTGCGTTTATTTGTTGATTATCGCAAACCGAGGACCGTGAAAAAGACAGACGTTTATCTGCTTCCTCGCATCGACGACTCACTCGACTGCCTTAGAAACACCCGATATTTTTCATCTACGAACCTTCGCAGTGTTTATTGGCAAATTGAGGTCGATGAGCGTGACCAAGAAAAGAGCGCCTTCATTACTCCTGACGGGCTCTTCGAATTCAAAATGCTTCCTTTTGGACTGTGCTCTGCTCCCGCGACTTTTCAACGAATGATAGACACAGTTTTGTTCGGTATCAAGTGGCAACGTATCTTGTCTATTGAGGTGACGTAGTAATTTTTATCGACTTTCGAGAAGCACCTTCAGCGTCTTCGTGCAGTACTTGAGGCGCTACAAACAGCTGGCCTGTCGCTTAAGCCCGAAAAATGCCACTTCGGCTATGAAGAGCTCAAGTTTCTCGGCAATGTCGTCAACAAGGACGGAATTCGCCCAGACCCGGAGAAAACACTGCCTGTCGCTGCCTTCCAAACTACGACGAACAAAAATGACGTACGCCATTTTCTGGCCCTTTGTGTGTACGATGGTTGCTTCATTGCGAACTTTTCCAAAATAGCAGAACCATTAAACCAACTCACGAGAGACAACGTTGCTTTTGCAATGGCCCCAGAACAACAAGAAGCTTTTTGCGAGCTACGACGACGTCTCGAGACTCCTTCAATCTTGGGTCATTTTGACGAAAATGCCGACACTGAAGTGCATACAGATGCATGTATAGTCGGCCTTGGAGCAGTCCTTGTGCAATGGCAGGAAGGTATCGAACGAGTGATCACCTACGCTATATCATCGGCTGAGACGAACTATTCCACCACATAAAAGGAATTCCCAGCTGTCGTGTGGGCCACAGGCAAGTTCCGACCGTATTTGTACGCGTGACCATTCATAGTAGTCCCCGACCGCCATTCCGTGTGCTGGTTTGCAGGCCTCAAAGACCCCCCAGGCCACCTAGCTCGATGGAGTCTCCCCTTAAACGAATTTGACGTTACGGTGGTTTACAAGCCAGGACGCAAGCACACCGATGCTGACTACCTGTCATGCGCCCCTGTCGAGTGGATTCCTTCTGACCAAACGGCAGACAAAAGTTTCTTCAAGGCCATCACAGCCTCCAACTTGGCTCAAAAACAGCGTGTTGACACACAACTTTGCCCCATCTTCTGCTATCTCGAGGGCAAGCTTCAACAGACACCACGAACATTCAGGCGCACGATTTCATCTATTTTCCTTTGTGACAACGTCCTATACAAGTGGAGTTTTGATCCAAACGCTGAAACCGCCCTACTGGCCGTACCATCTGTCTTGCCAGATGACATCCTTAAAGCGTGCCTTGACGAACCATCTTCCGGGCATTTAGGGTTCATGTGTTCTCTGGCACGTATCCGCCACACGTACCACTGGCCCAAACTGTCCCGTACCGACAAGCACTACGCCAAAATCTGCCGAGACTGTCTGCATCGCAAAACTCCTTGAAAACTGCTGTTCTTTTACACCCTGTAGTGCCACCTCGAGAACTATTTCAACAAGTTGACATGAACTTGCTAGGTCCATTTCTGAAATATTCAGCGGGAAATCGCTGGATAATGATTGCGACTGACTATTTAACCCGTTACTGTGAAACAAGAGCCCTCCAGCGTTGTACAGCAAGCGATGTCGTGGTTTTCTTCATTCGTGCTGTCGTCCTCCGCCATGGTGCACCGGCCATCGTGGTTCTAACAGAGAGAAGCACGACCTTCACTGCCCAAAGAAGTGAAGACTGTTAGCGGCACCGTACATCGCCGAACGACAGCTTACCATCCACAAGCTAACGAATTAACAGAACGGCCCAATAAGACCATCAAAGACATGATTTTCATGTATGTCGACGTAGACCATAGGGACTGGGACACTGTACTCCCTTTCGTAACTTTCGCATATAACACCACCGTGCAAGAAAATACAAGTTGCACCTTTCCTCCTGCTTCACGGCAGTGAAGTTACTACGATGTTAGACGCCATGCTCTTACCTGACGCATTTATGACCACCTCCGAAAATGCTGACCAGGATGCGCAGCGCGCCGAAGAAGCTCGACAACTACCTCGCTTGCGCATTTGCTCTCGGCAACAACACGATGCTCATAGGTACAACTTTCGGCACAGGAAAGTCAGCTACCACCCCGGAGAAAAACTATGGCTCTGGAGTGCCGTACGCCAACGCGGCCGCTCTGAGAAGCTCTTGTGTCATTATTTCAGCCCTTACCGGGTTCTTCAGCGCCTCAGCGATGTGAAACACGAAGTTATCGCAGAGCCCAGCGTGCACTCCTCCCTTCGTGGTGCCCAGTCGGACATCGTCCACATGGCTAGGATGAAGCCGAGTTACTCACGCTGAAGACATGCCCTTCCTTTCATACATTTGAAAGCATCGAGTCGATGCTTTTCGAGAGGGGCAGTAATGACACGAGCATGTAGTGGGCTTCTGGCTGTTGCAAGGCTATTTTCATCACTTCTTGTGCGTGTCGAAGGATTTTGTCGGCAGAAAGACGATGACGAGCTCGCGCGGCTCGATCGAAGCTGTTCCGTTGTTTGCTACACTGTTACTTGCACTGATTTTATTACTGTAACAATATGTGACGCTAGATGCGGGACACGTGGCCTGGCTCATACCCCATGTTTTTTCCATTCTCACTTCTTTCTTCTCAGCTTCTACCAACCATCACTTCATACGTCACACGATTCCCCCTCCCCCTCGAAAGCTGGCACCGGTTACAAACTACAACAAATGGAAAACAAACTAAACAAAATAATGGCCAAATTCGCAGTTTCATTTCCCGGTGGAGTTCCACAATCTCACTAAATCTTCAAGGCCGAGGGAGCAGTCCGGTGATTGTTATGACGACTCTGGTGGACGAGCTTGACTGATGCGTTCCGGACAAAGTGGGCTACACATGAACACTGACAATACTGCTTGAATTGTTCTGGGGACTGAGCAAGGTTGGAACGTATTGTTGTATCGGTAGCTCGGATGTTGTCGGGGTTGTATTTTTCGTCTTGAATGGTGCAATCCCGGTGCTTCTTGCTTTCGTGCTTGTTGACAAACTGTGATGAAGTGCCTGAATGCTTGCGGTGTGCAAGCAGCGCTTCCGCGTCTTTCTCGGCGTTTTCTGTGGTGGTGCAGTCGGTGTAATAGCTGAGGCAGGGAGTGTTTCTGGTGACTTTTCTTTGTGCGAAATTGTCTGACATCTTGAATTGGTCTTTGGTTTAGAGATCTTATTTTCCGATGTTTTTTTTATTGGCGAGTGCGCTTCCGTTGAAGATTTCATTCGTCGTCGTCTTTTCTTGATTTTGTGATGGTGTTGAGAAAATTGCGGGTGGTCATCGTCGTTGAATAAGGAGACGCTGTCGGTAGTACCAGCATTATTTACGAGTGAGATGCAAGCATGATTTGGGTAAAAGAAAGCAGTAGATACATTTTCGTTTTTATCGGCGAGACTTGCATACAATAGTGACTCCGTCACTTCATACGTCACTTCCACCAACCATCACTTCATACGTACCAACCATCACTTCATACGTGACAAATATATATATTGGGGCATTAGTTATGCTCCTATTCTCATAATATATTGCCACTTGGCCGCTAGTTACGGCGAGCGCAAGCCATGGCTGCCCGCGAGAATGGATGACGATGTTCTGGGGCAGCGTGTGCTCTGGCGAGTTGTTTATTATTGAAGCAGCCATCTTGCCAGTTTTTGGTGCGTCTCCCCGCCGGCTCAGTTCTTCCTAGTTGAAGATCTTTTGTAGCACGTGACAACTGGTGGAGGTGCTGGGTAACCCCCAGCCGATGTTCCAAACGCCTCCAGGTAGCCCTGTACCTGCAGTGACAACACCTGTCCACCGCTCAAGCCGAAGACTTCAAGGACTACCTCCTGAGCGTGGACCTCTTCCCGAGATGACGTCTGTCACACCCCCGAACGCTATGGAAGGCGCTGCAGCCTCCAAAGCACAGGAAAGCGGTGCGACCACGCATCATACGCTGTGGAAGCCACGTGTGCCGAAGGAGTTCCACGGTTCCGTCTTGGAGGATGTCGAAGACTGGCTGGCCCAGTTCGAGCGCGTTTCGGATTACAATGGTTGGACAGACTTCGACAAAATGAGGAACGTGTATTCAGCTTGAAGGACGGCGCTCGTAATTGGTACGAAAACCGTGAGCCTTTTCCCTCGTGGAGCGTCTTCCGTCGATACCTGCTGGCAAGTTGGGCCAATCCCGATTGCCGCGAACGAGCCGAGCGAGAGATTCAGTCGCGCCTCCAAATGCCGAATGAAATTGTCATGATGTACGTCGAGGGCATGACGAGCCTCTTTCGTCGAGCTGACCCCGACATGGCAGAAGAAAAGAAAGTCCGTACTTTAATGCGAGGAGTGAAGGAGCAGCTTTTCGCTGGCCTCGCTCGCTGTCCCCCAAAGACTGTGGCGGAATTTTCGACCAAACCCACAGCCATGGAGCAAGTGCTGCAGCAGTGCTCTACTGTTTACGACCGGCAAGTGAGTGCCGCCTCGTAAATAGGTCAGATCGGAGGTGCGGCAGGCAACATCAACATCGAGTCTCTTTGCGATCTCATTCAATAGGTGGTGCGCGACGAACTACAAAAGATTCAGTTCCAGTCCCAATTTACTGCAGGGTCTATTTGCAGCCTTGTCAGAAACGAAGTACGACAGGCTCCCCTTCCGCCTTCCAGCCTTTCGAAGTTCCGCCTTCCAGCTATGTCCCGCCTGTCCCGGCGGAGCCACATCGTGCATCATACGCAGAAGCTGTAAGCCGATATATTCCTGCTTCACCGCGCTTCGTTAATTCTATGCATCAGGATGCACTTCCTTCGCTGCAGCCAATTCAGCACTTAGAAAATCGGCAGCCACTTCTCAGAAAATCCGACGTATGGCGCACACCAGACAGACGGCCGCTGTGTTACCATTGTGGTGAAGCTGGACATGTGTACCGGGAATGTCCCTACCGTCGCCTCGGACTACAGGGTTTTGCCGTCGACGCACCATGGCCGAGATTTGGCGAAAGAACGAGATCTATTCAAGATTATCTCTCACAGCAGCGCATGCCACTGCGGCGGCAGTCACGGTCCCCATTCCCAAGGCAATCTTCTCCGAATTTTCGGAGCCTCCCAGGAGCGGCGCCGGCGCGCTCGCCAAGTCCTAGGCGAGAAAACTAACGACAGCGACTTTCGGGAGCGAGGCCGCTGACACTCGACGCAAGCAAGGCCTCCCACCGACGCAAGCACGAACACTGAGCGATTCCCCGACGACAGCGACGAAAGCCAGAAGCAGATTTTCTCTGGATATACATGTGGTAGTCGACGGTCACCACGACGTTAGTGCGTTATTGGACACAGGTGCGGACTACTCGATCATAAGCGGGAAACTAGCAGCGCACATAAAGAAAGTTGTAACGCCTTGGTACGAAGCACAAATTTGTACTGCCGGCGGGCACTTAGTCACCCCTATCGGCATGTGCACTATCAAAGTGAGCATTCGGGGACGTACGTTTTTCGCCAGCTGCCTCGTACTTCGTGACTGTTCCCGAGACCTAATCCTCAGAGTCGACTTTTTGCGGGAGCACGGCACTATTATCGATCTTCGAGAGCGTACCGTGATGTTTTCGACAGCTGAATCTTCCGACATACCTGACGACATCCGTGACAGCACGCTTCGCATTTCTGCCGACAGCATCACGTTGCCTCCGCGTTCAAGCGTCTTAGTTGATGTGGTGTCTGACAAGTTACGGGATGGTGAGGTTGTCGCCGAAGGCAACTTGACGGTTTTGTTCGCGCTAGGTATCTGCGCTGCACGCAGCCTCGTCACGCTTTATGACGGACACTCTGCCCTACTTGTGACTAATTTCAGTAACGAGTACCGGCACCTGTTTCGTGACACCGCCATCGCTTTCACCTACCCTATCGCAGACGTTTCTGAATGCTTCGCATATACATAAGCCAACGACGGGCTTCGACCGACACCAAGCGACGTGACTTCACTACTTGGAAAAGTCGATGTCAACTCGACCCTCTCGGAACAACAACAGACCGAGCTACGTGAACTGCTATATAAATTTATAGAGTGCTTCGCGTCCACCACGAAGGTTCGTGAGACACCGATCGCCAAACATATAATAATTACGTATACCGAATCCTTGCCCATAAAACAACACCCTTACCGCGTTTCGGAAAAGGAACGTGACGTTATCAATACTCAAGTCAAAGAGATGTTGCAAGATGACATTATCCAACTTTCGAAAAGTGCCTGGTCGTCTCCGGTTGTGCTCATGAAGAAAAAAGATGGATCGCTGCGCTTCTGCGTGGACTACAGGAAACTTAACAGCGTGACTAAAAAAGACGTCTATTCGCTGCCTCGCATCGACGTTCTATGCAAGGAATTGTCTGAAAAACTGCTTAGTCGCTACTTCGGACCATGCAAAGTCTTGCGACGCGTGAGCGATGTGAACTACGACGTAGTCCCTGACGGCGCCTTCTCACCTTGACGGCGAAGGCACTCCCTCAAAGATTGTCCACGTGGTGCGCCTGAAGCTGTGCTTCACGCGGTAGTGCGAATGCGCATGAACCATATCGCTGCTTTGTGTATGCGCGTATTTTCTGTTGGTTCGCCCCGACTTTGCCTTTCTACTTTTCGAGCATCAGAGTGATGCTTTATTTTTCTCAGAGGGAGAATAATGCCACTTGGCCGCTAGTTACGGCGAGCGCAAGCCATGGCTGTCCGCGAGAATGGAAGACGATGTTCTGGAGCAGCGCGTGCTCTGGCCAGTTGTTTATTATTGAAGCAGCCATCTTGCAAGTTTTCGGTGCGTCTCCCCTTCGGCTCAGTTCTTCCTAGTCGAAGACCTTTTGTAGCACGTGACAATGTGCATTATTATAATCATCCGTCTGTGTCTCTGTCCTAATCTTCATTGGACGTCTCCACAATCGTCATCGTGTGTGTGCGCGCGCTCTGTCTGAGAATATCCGTTCGTTGTTGAGCCCTTGGGCTCAATAAATGCTGTTTTAACCGAGATATCTTACTTGGTGGAGATGTATTTTTCGTCCTCGGTCCTCTCCTGCTTCGCTCGATTCCCTGGAGTGCCGTTAAAGCCGCTGTTTGCTCCACTTTCCAGCAGCATGTCACAGAACGAGCTTGCCAGTGCTGTTGCTGGCAAGCGCGTTCTGTGACACGTCTTGTGACCGGCGCTGTTGCTGGCAGGGGGATCACAGCCACCAGCGTGATTCCCCTCTCTTCACCAGTCTTCGCGGCGAAAACGTGGAGGACTGGCCCGATGATTAGAGTCGCGTGAGTGTTGCTAATCCCTGGAACCATAGCGCCAAGCTCCGTTACGTCTCTTTCTATTTGACCAGTGTGGCGAAGATATAGTACTTTAACCACATCATCGACATACCCGATTGGGGACCTTCGAGCAACAGCTCCACTACGTTTTCGGCACGCTGGTCATCCAGTCCACCATCGCGAAGAGAACCCTAAACACTCGCCAACAAGATTCCGGTCAGCCGTACGCGTCGCACGTCGAGGACGTTCTTGCGCTCTACCGGCTTTTCATTGATGTATGCCGGAGTCTGAGAAAGTGCGCCGCATTTTGATGAGTGTAGGTCCTGTTGCCGTCAATGCTCTGATTGCTCAGAACCCACTCCATCGCCGACGTCGTCATGACATGTCAGCGCCTCTATACTCTGGGCTCGGTTCGTCCACAACCAGGCATTCCAGAACATTCTATCAGACCTCTCCGTGACCATATGAGAAACATAATAGGTGGATATTTGCAGAACTTGGGCTCACGTTCTTCACTGTGTTCTCCACAGTCTACAGGAGCTGCTATACGCGACATTATCATGGAGAAACTGACATCTCTCAACATTCCTGCTCGTGTCCAGTCACCCCCGTCTCGGCCCGTACGAACCTATGCGCAAGTCGCTGCCATGCCTCCCAGCGAAGTAAACATGACGTTGCCGGTACCATCGTGTGCGTCAGTCACTGCCGCTTCTCCCCTCAACTTCCTTTCGGTCCCGCCTGACCCTTCTCCTGCACACCTGACCGCACTTTCTTCAGGTACTCCGAATGCTTTCTACCCCCCCCCCCCTGGCGCTCATCTCGCCCAGTTTGCTGTTACTGCGGGTATAGCGACCACATTTCTCGTTTCTGCTGCAATCGCCAGCAAGACGAGCGCCGTGGTTACGACATGAGTAAACGAGAAACTTTGTACTGCCACGGTCAACGCCATTCATCACCTCCATCTCCGCCTGCATCGAGTGCACCACAGAACTGCCGGAACTCTAGACGCCGTTCACCTACACCCTTTTGCTGCTCCTTCTCTCCCTTTCGGCCGGCCTCATTCACCACTGCCAGTCATTCGGAGAACTAAGTGCTGCAGTTTCTGGGGGGAAAACTCCATTCCAAATTAGGACTGATATTGATCCATCAGGCGCGTGCAACATGATTTTGGTAGTAGTGGAAGGAGTGTACGTGGATGCTCTCGTGGACACGAGTGCGGCGTTTTCTATTATGCATGTTGATTCAGGCCACGTCTGAAGAAAGTGATGACCCCTTACGATGGACCCACGTTGGCTGCTGGCCGAGGGTATGCCATTCACCTTTGCTCTCTGTACAGCCCGTGTTTTTTTATGGTATCCCACATCATATTGTAATGCAATCTTCAATGAACGCTTTTAATAGGCCAACCTAGGCAGGGCGAACTTGTGCCCGAGAATAATAATACAGCTAGATTTTCTCGAGGGTTCACTTCTGCCTCTTCTTCTACGTTCTTCTTTTTTTCCAACACGGTTTGCGCGCGGCTGGTTCCCGCAGGTTTGTGCGTCGCAAACCATCTAGAGCGCACAATTATCAGCTAGCGCGTAATTTGAAGTCACATTGTGTCATTGCCTCCCTTTCCAGAGTGCATCGTCCCGATGCTTGTGTCGAGCTGGTTGCATGGCAGTCATTCCCAAACCCTTGTCGGGGATGTCTTTAACGTCAAAGAACGTTGTATCTTTGGCGTTTCATTGCCTGTCGTGATATGGCTTCATCCTGAGGACATCCACAGTTTCCGTGCGAAGCCACCGTCGGCAAGAAATAACCTGTCCCTCTGGCATAACTTCATAGCTGAGCGAGCCGACGCGGCGGAGCACTCTGTACGGACCGAAATAGCGGCGAAGCAGTTTTTCTGACAGGCCACGTATTATTACAGGAATCTACACCCATACTCTGTCTCCTGGTGCGTACTGGACGTCTCTTCTTCCCAGATTGTATCGATGCGTGTCGGTTTTCTGCTGTTTGAGAATGCGATATTGTGCCAGCTGTCTGGCTGCTTCTGCTCTTTGTATGTAGTCGTGAACGTCATAGTAATTCTCGGGCGCCTCGTCAATAGGTAACATTGCATCTAAAGGTGTTGTTACCGTCCGGCCGAAAACAAGTTGAGATGGTGTCATCCGTGTTGTCTCTTGCATCGCAGTGTTATAGGCCAATGTTGCATAGGGAAATATTTTA
This sequence comes from Rhipicephalus microplus, assembly GCF_013339725.1. Taxonomy (NCBI): domain Eukaryota; kingdom Metazoa; phylum Arthropoda; class Arachnida; order Ixodida; family Ixodidae; genus Rhipicephalus; species Rhipicephalus microplus. The sequence continues at coordinate 87,539,929 of NC_051171.1, forward strand.
TCCCAAGTACGGTGTTCTATATCAACGTACATTGACAACATATCAGCCAGCGTTCTGTTGAGTCCTTCCGTAAGACCATTTGCTTGAGGATAATATGCCGTCGTTTTACTATGACAGGTGTGCGTCAATTTCATAATACATTTCATCAGGTTAGCCGTAAATGCAGTCCCCCAATCCGTGATCAACGCTTTCGGAGCTCCGTGCCGCAGTACGATGTTGGAGACCAAGAATTCGGCTACTTCAACGGCTGATCCTTTAACTAGAGTCGCTGACTCGGCATATCTGGTTAAATAGTCGGTCGCAACTATTATCCACCGTTTTCCCGATGACGACGTAGGAAATGGGCCCAGCAAGTCCATTCCCACTTGTGTGAATGGGGCTTCTGGTGGTTCTATCGGTTGAAGGAGACCTGCTGGTTTTAGCGGCGGCGTTTTACGTCTCTGGCAGTCCCGGCAGGTTCTGACATAGTGTCGTACAAAGCTAAGCAACTTCGGCCAGTAGTATTTAGTGCGGATGCGTGCTAACTTTCTGCTTACTCGTAAGTGTCCAGCTAATGGATCGTCATGGCAAGCCTCCAAATCTCTGGTCACAGAGGTGAAGGGACGACAAGTAGGAATGTCGCTGTATTGTTGTCAAAGTTCTTTTTATACAGGATGTTGTTTCGTAGGACGAACGCTGACAAGCCACGGACAAAAAGTCGCGGAACATCGACAGGCTGTCCTTGTAGGTACTTGATCAAGAGGAGTATCTCAAGGTCAGACCGCTACTGATGTGCCATCTCTGATGGTGTCACAGCTCCCAAGAATATAAAATCTTCGCCATCCTCGGTGGAAGCAGAAGCAGCAGGTTGAATCGGAGCACGTGACAAGCAGTCCGCCTCGCTGTGCTTGCGACCTGACTTGTACACAAGCGTGATATCATACTCCTGTAGTCGCAAGCTCCATTGTGCAAGCCGTCCACATGGGTCCTTGAGATTAGCCAGCCACCATAGCGAATGATGGTCGCTTTTAGCTCGAAAAGGCCTACCAAATAAATATGGTCGAAATTGCTGATAGCCCATATTACGGCAAGGCATTCTTTCTTGGTCGCTGAGTAGTTCACCTCACCTTTCGAAAGAGTGCAACTGGCATACGCAATGACTCGTTCTTGTTTTGCAATTTGATGTTCACGGCTCCAAGACCTAAATTGCTTGCATCCGTGTGTATATCGATTTCCGCTTCCTCGTCATAATGCGCCAGAACAGGATGGTTTTGAAGGCACTTTCGTGGTTCATTGAAGGAATCCTCTTGTTGAAAAAGCCATACGAAAGGCATTTCTTTTTTTGTCAGCCGCGTCAGTGGTACAGCAATTCGTGAAAAATTTTTAACGAACCGTCGATAATAGGCACAGAGACCTAAAAATCGCCTAACAGCCTTTTTGTCTGTTGGCTTCGGAAATCCTGCTACGGCCTCAGTTTTTTCAAGGTCGGGGCGGACGCCTTCTGCACTGATGACAAGGCCAAGAAAAGAGGCTCACAAAAGCCGAAATAACATTTCTGCGGTCTTATTGTGAAGTGCGCTGATTTGATCGCAGTGAGCACGGCCCGGAGCCTTTCCAAATGTTACTCGTAGGTAGCACAGAAGACTACAACATCGTCGAGATAAACCAGGCATAACTGCCATTTAAGACCACGACGCACTGTGTCCATCATCCGTTGGAATGTGGCGGGTGCTGAACAAAGGCCAAAAGGGAGTACCTTGAACTCGTATAAACCGTCCGGTGTCACAAACGCTGTCTTTTCGCGATCTCTTTCGTCAACTTCTATCTGCCAATACCCACAATTAAGATCCAATGAGAAAAGTACCTGGCATTTCGAAGCCTATCTAGAGTGTCATCAATTCTTGGCACAGGATAAACACCCCGTTTGGTGACGGCATTCAGCTTCCGATAATTAATGCAGAAACGTAAGGTTTGGTCTTTTTTCTTCACAAGAACAACAGGTGACGCCCATAGACTTGATGAAGGCTGGATTACATCGTCTTTGAGCATTTCTTGAACCTGATTACCAATAGTTTCTCTTTCTCTTGGTGACACTCGGTAGGGATGCTGGTGTATTGGCCTCACTGACTCGTCGACAATGATGCGATGTTTGGCGATAGGAGTGCGTCGAACCTTAGATGACAACGAGAAACATTCGGCGAATTTCCTCAAAAGACGCTATATTTGCTCTTTTTCGCTTGATAGTAGGCCTGGCTCAATGTCGATGGCTGCAAGGACAGACTCCACGTCTTCGAAATCAGACTCATTGGTTTCGAAAGTGCGCAGCTTCGTAACCTGGACGAAATCATTTAGACTGGCGATGACGGTTCCTTTTGCAACGTGGTGCGCCTCATATCCAAAGTTAGTGAGTAGAACATTTGCACATCCGTCACGTAACTTAACAAGGCCTCGTGCCATGCAGATCCCTTTTTGGAGTAGTAAGGCAGTGTTGTTTTCAGCAAATCCTTCAAATTTACTGAATGCTTTGTTGGTTACTACGACAGATATGCTCGATCTTGGCGGTCCAATGACGCCATCATCTGCAATACAAAGATCATATGCGTTTTCTTCCGTTTCAAAGGTAGCGATCGCGTGCCTAGTCGAGAATGAGACGGAAGATTCTCGCAAGTTAATTACAGCGCCTTCAGCTCGTAAGAAATCCATGCCGATAATCAAGTCTCTTGAGCATTCCGGCAGCACAATAAAACTGGCGACGTACGTGAAACCCCGTATTCCGATTCTTGCTGTGCATATTCCAGTAGGGTCGATGAGGTGCCCTCCTGCTTTGTGAACTTGTGATTCCTTTCAAGGAGTCAGCACTTTCTTCGGTATTTTAGAAAGACCGCTACTCATCACTGAATCATCTGCGCCGCTATCTACTAGTCCGATGACTTTGTAGCCGTCAACGAACACACGTAAATCCGAAGCAACGTCACTATCAAAGCACCGGTTTCTGAATCAGCCGTCGTTCAGAGTCAGCAATGGAGGTTTTTCTGCATTAGCGTCGACAGCGGCCTTGCCTCCACAGGTAGCTGACTCTAGTTTTCCCGACGCGGGCTTGGGGAACGATACCTTGGGGAGCTTGCTGAAGGTCGGGGGCTAGGCGATCTATACCTCCCCATTGTCTTTGCACGAGGTTGGTGTCGTTGGAAGCCACTTGAGGTTTAACAACCTGACAGGTATTCTTCAATTTCGAAGGGACGTTCACCATTTCGTGGTCGAGGTGCATTAACAAGAAAACCACGTAGTGCTGCCTGACGGTAGTGGCACGTTCGGTAGAGATGACCAGGCTCCCCACAGTGGTAACACAGCGGTATCCTGTAGGGAGTGCGCCAGAAATCGCTTTTCCTTAGTCTCCTCTCTGGCGTTGGCTGTAGGGTGCTCGGCGGCATCGGGTACAGCATAGGTGTAGCCGCCGCGACGTCTGCACGTCCTAGAGGTGCTCCTAATAGCACATCAGCGTACGTCATTCTCGTCTTCTGTTGTAGTGGCGGCCCTGGCTGTGCGTTGCTCGAAGGTTCGCGTACCACCTGCCTGACCTCCTCACGGATCACATCGGCCAGAGACGAAAGCATTAAAGCGTTCTGGTCAAGACGCTGCTTCTGCAGCTCTTCTCGCACAACAGACCGCTCCAGCTCACGTAGTGCTTCCATGCCGTTACCGAAGACTGGTGGCAACATGTCCATAGAAGTGACGATTGCATCCCGGTTGTATAACCTTGCTCACTGTCGTAGCGTCCTTTTCATTGTAGTCGCCTCGGAACAAAACTTTGCGACTGTGCGCGGCGGGCTTCGAATTAGTCCGGCCAACAGTTCTTGCTTCACGCCTCGCATAAGATGGCGCAGCTCCCTGTCTTCGCTCATACTTGAATCCGCTCGGCGGAATAGGCGATACATGTCTTCCAGATACATGGCGACAGTTTCGTTATTTCGCTGATTTCTTGTCTGGAGCGTAGCTTCAGCTCTCTCTTTGCGGTCTGTGTTTGGGAAGCAGGGAGCAGCTCCCGTCGAAAATCATTCCACGACCGGAAGGTAGCTGCGTGGTTTTCATACCACGTTCGTGTGATATGTTCCAGTGCGAAGTAAACACTTTCAAGTTTGCGCTCTTCCTCATATTCGGTAACCTTTGCGACACGTTCAAAGTGTTCAAGCCAGTCCTCTGCTTCCTCGTAGCTTTCTCCGTGGAAAGGCTTTGGTAGCATTGGCTGGTTTACTACAATGTTGGCTGGAGTGACCTGAGCTGTCATTTCGGTTGCGTATCCGTTCACAGCCGTTGATGTTCTAAGGGAAGGCGATAAAGGTGAAAATTTAGGACCCTCACCACGTAGGCGTCGACTGCAGCATTGATGAACAGGCGTCAGCTCGTTGGATCGAAATCGCGGTGGTTCTGGACTGTGCTCCGTCACTCGAGAGGTGCTTGGCATCACACCCAGCACTTCCACCAGATTCGTAACGCACTCTTCAATGAACTCTTTTAATAGGCAACGTAAGTAGGGCGAACTTGTGCCCGAAAATAATGATGATGATGAACCTTCAGCTTTGCTGGCACTCACCCACAAAGCCCCGCAGGGGCGCCTGCGCAGGTAGGCGTTTGGTGTGTAGCGACACCACGGACCCGAGCTAACGGGGGAGTTTCTACTCCCTCCCACGCCTAGCCGTGCGTGGCTTTGCCGTGTCCGGGGAAAAGGGGATCCTGGGGGTTGAGCCGACGCTGGGTGATTGGACCTTTAAGGCCCTCTGGCAGAGGCAACACACCCCTTTGGCCCCGGCTTCACGTAGACGGCACCCCTGGGCTGACCCACCCAGGGGAAATCGGCAGTCGCCTTTTCCTATCTCTCTCTGCCTACATCTTCGTCTTTATCTCTCACTATTTATCTGTCCTGTCTTCTACTCTCTTCTGTTTACTTCCAATTTTCCTGGCGGCAAGGGTTAACCCTGTGCAAATAGCCTATCTTGGTCTAGGCGCATTGGGTTATGGCAGTGTTGTACGGCTGACGTCTGCAAGCTTTCAGCACCTGTAAACTTGCAGCGTCCCCTTGTTGGGCTCCGTGGTGGGTGGCTGCCAACGCTGCTGAACAAAAATAAGACCGGCATACATGGCGCATTCCCTCTACTATCTGATCGTACCGGCCTAAAGCGGGTACGCACCGACGACATAAATCTCTTCAACCAGGCAACAGAAACTTTTCCCCATTTCCACGTCAGTCACTGTGAAAAAACTGAAAAGCAAGCCAGGACCGTCTCTCCTTTCCTAGTTTCTAGATGTCTTACCGAAACTCTTGGCACAGGATACAAGGTAACCAAAATGGCTAGTGGAGACCTTCTCCTCAAAATCCGTGACAAAGAACAATTTAAAAAGCTAGACCGTCTCTCAGATTTCGGTGGCATACCAATAACCGTAACACCACATATATCAATGTACACAACTCGCGGAGTGGTATCTGACATGGACTTACTTGACTTGACTGAGACTGAACATTTGGAGGGGTGGAAGAGCCAAAATGTCACTAATGTACAGAGAATCATCATCAGAAGAGATAATAAGGAAACACCGACAAAACACTTAATACTTACATTTGCATCCAGTAAACTACCGGAATCAATTCAAACAGGGTACACAAAGACATTTATCAGGCCGTACATACCAAACCCTCGTCGTTGCTTCCAATGCCAGAGGTATGGCCATGGCTCTAAAACCGGTCGTGGTCGCCAGCCTTGTGCACAATGTGGAGTCTTAGGCCACGTGTCTGAGAACTGCAAACAACCGCCACACTGTGTAAACTGCGAAGGAAACCATGCCGCATATTCACGCTCCTGCACATACTGGAAAAAAGAAAAAGAAATAATTACGTTGAAGGTGAAGGAGAACATTACATTTAAGGAAGCACGGCGAAGAGTCGCTCCATTCTATGGACCTACATACGCTGAGGCGGCGCGTCAGGGGGCACCGCCGCACCAGCCCTCGCCACCCCTCCGGCCCGCGCATACCGAGCCGGCGGTTGTGGCACCTGCCCCCAAGGCGGCTGTAGCCCAGGCTACACCGCCTACTCCCAAACAGAGACCGGAGACTCCAGAGTCTTCGGGTCTCAAGGCTTCCCCTCACCAGGCGAGGCCCAAAATCCGAACTAACAGCCCGCATGTGCGGGCATCCAGTGGCTCCGAGGAGGCAATGGATACGTCGGCACCCTTGGTGCCGAAAGAGCGGCGTGGCTCGTTGGAGCGTGCCAAGAAAACAAAAAAGCAAATAACAGGGCCTGGTGATGGCCCTGGTAAGTGAACTCAAGCTCCCCGTCTAAACAGCCACTCGCTTTTTGTACACACAGCACTATTTCACATTCATCATGAACACTTAAAATATACAATGGAACGGCAGGGGCCTTCTCAGAAACCTTGACGACATCCAAGAACTCTTACATGAACACTCGCCAAAAGTGCTGTGTGTACAAGAAACACACCTTAATTTAAAACACACAAATTTTCTTCGTAAATACGTTATTTTCCGAAAAGACCGTGTTGATGCTATGACATCATCCGGAGGTGTTGCCATCATAGTGAATCAAGGAATAGCATGCACACACTTACAACTCCAAACACCCCTTGAGGCAGTGGCTGTTCGAGCGGTTCTTTTTGATAAACTGATCACAATCTGCACTATTTACATTCCTCCTAGCTATCAGCTGCAAAAAAGCGAATTACACTCTCTAATTGATGAACTTCCGGAGCCTTATGTTGTCTTTGGAGACTTTAATGCGCATAGCAGGCTATGGGGTGACTCTCGGTATGACGCGCGAGGTCGACTGATCGAACAGTTCCTTATCTCGTCGAGCGCGTGTCTCCTCAATCGAAAAGAACCAACCTATTATAACCTCGCTAATAACACCTACTCCTCCATAGACCTGAGCATAGTATCTCCATCTCTTGTGCCTCAACTCCAGTGGAAAGTCGTCAGTAATCTGTACGGAAGTGACCACTTCCCCGTAGTTTTGAGCACAACGACAGTAACTGAGTGTCCACCACGTGTTCCCAAGTGGCTCATAAACAGAGCCGACTGGGAACAGTTTCATACTATCGCTTGTCTAGGTTGGAATGACATCTGTACTTTGAACATTGATGTTGCTGTGAACTACTTCACAGCGTTTTTGATTGATGCTGCAACAAATGCATCCCACAAACAAATAGACACCCTGGAAAACGATGTGTGCCATGGTAGAACTCTGAATGCCGAAACGCGCGCAAACAGCAAAACAGAGCTTGGAGGCTGCTTCGGAACTCACCGACAGCCGAAAATATTGAAACCTTCAAGAAAATAAAGTCTCAAGGCAGGAGAACGCGTCGGCAGGCCAGAAGAGAAAGCTGGCAGAAGTTTTTATCAGGGGTTAATTCATACACACAGGAGGCTAAAGTCTGGAACATGGTCGGTAGGATAGCAGGAAAACAAGTACACACACTTCCTGTCGTAAACACTCAGGGTGATACCTTGGAAGATCAGGCAAACTTCCTCGGTGCACACTTCGAACAGGTATCCAGCTCGTCCCACTATACTGACACTTTCTAAAAATACAGAACAAGAATAGAAAAGCAGAAACTCGAACACAAATCCACTAGATATGAGGCATATAACCAAGCTTTCAATCTAGCTGAGCTCTAAACATCTCTAAATTCCTGCAGTACTTCTGCCCCAGGTTCTGACCGTGTGATGTATGAAATGTTAATAAACCTACCAAACGAAACCCGAAAAACCTTACTTTGTTTGTACAATGCTATTTGGTCTTCTGGCACTATTACTACTTCCTGGAAAGAGGCTATTGTTATTCCCATTTTGAAAGAGGGCAAGGACCCTTCTTTACCCTCGAGTTATAGGCCTATAGCACTTACAAGCTGCTTGTGCAAAGTCTTCGAAAAAATGATAAACTGCCGACTTGTACATTTTCTTGAAACAAATAATTTTCTCGACCCATTTCAGTGCGGGTTTCGAAAAAGTAGATCCACCACAGACCACCTTGTTCGTATCGAGGCACAGATCAGAGACGCGTTCGTCCATAAACAATATTTCCCCCCTGTGTTCCTCGATATCGAAAAGGCTTATGATACTACATGGCGTTACGGAATTCTAAGAGACCTGTCCCACCTTGGTGTGCGCGGAAGAATAATTCATATAATCGAAAGTTACCTGTCAAACCGGACATTCTGTGTCCGTCTGGGCAGTGTGCTTTCCCAAACATTTGTCCAGGAAACAGGCGTGCCACAAGGTGGTGTGCTTAGTTGCACACTTTTCATTATTAAAATAAACTCTTTGCACTTGTCCATTCCCCGCAATATGTTCTATTGTACATATGTCGACGACGTTCAGCTTGGCTTCAAGTCATGCAACTTGGCCATGTGTGAGCGGCAGGTTCAGTTGGGTTTAAATAAGGTCTCCAAATGGGCAGATGAAAACGGATTTCGATTTAACCCACAAAAAAGCACGTGTGTCTTGTTCTCTCGAAAGAGAGGCATGCACTTGAAACCCGACATTCAACTGAACGGGCAACAACTGTCCGTCAAAGCCAAGCATAAATTCTCAGGCTTAATCTTGTACAAGTTGACGATCGTATCCTACATAAAGTATTTAAAAACAAAATGTTTAAAAGCCATGAATGTTATAAAAGTGTTGTCACGTACTACGTGAGGTAGTGACAGGAAATGCCTCATGAGCCTGTATAGAAGCCTTATTCGCACCCGCTTAGATTATGGGGCCATTGTTTATCAGTCAGCGACTCAAAGTGCTTTGAAGATGCTGAATCCCGTGCACCATTCGGGCATCCGCCTTTCTACGGGTGCTTTTCGCACCAGCCCCGTAGAAAGCCTTTACGTTGAGTCAAATGAGTGGTCGCTTCATCTGCAAAGAACCTACATGTCCTTTGTATATTTACTTAAGGTGAAAGCAGACAAGAGGCACCCCTCATACTCTACTATTAATGACCTGTCGAGCTCCATTCTTTTTCAAAACAGGCCTTCAATGAGGCAGCCCTTCTAAGTTCACCTGAAGGGTCTAGCTGAGGACACTGGAGTGTCACTCGAACAAAGTTTAATGGCTCCTGTAGCATACCCGCCACCATGGCAGTGGCAGACTATAGACTGCGATGTGTCTTTCCTAGAAGTTACTAAACATGCGCCTATTGCCCATATTCGAACATACTTCTTGGAACTTCAACACAAATACACACGTCCTGAGTTTTTTACAGATGCCTCCAAGTCTAACTCCTCTGTGTCCTATGCTGCTGTTGGCCCTTCCTTTTCGGATGCTGGCCCTCTACGTTCAGGCACAAGTATCTTCACAGCGGAAGCTTACGCGATACTTGTGGCAGCTAAACACATCAAACAATCACAAATACAAAAAGCAGTAATTTATACAGACTCCCTCAGTGTGGTAACGGCTCTGCACAGTCTTAAAAAACAAAAAAAACCCTGTCCTCTTTTCACTTTACTCCATTTTATGCGCACTCTACACACTCAACCAACATGTTGTTGTGTGCTGGGTGCCAGGGCACCGTGAGATTCAAGGCAACATGATGGCGGGTCAGCTTGCTGCATCCGCCCACGAAAGCACCGCCATTACACCCACATCAATCCCGGCCCTTGATCTTAAGCCATTTAGACACTCTAAGAAGGCAACACTTCCCACTATCCTACCGACAACATATACCTTTACACCCTGCAATGTTCGTCGGTAGGGAACCGCTTTTTAGTCACAAATCATTATTAGCGTTTTTAAAGGAAATTCATAATTTTCATATCATATACCTGGGCATACCGTAGTACGACCACTCTAGAGAGGTTTTTGCTGCGGTGGCTACACAGGAAAGCACTTGCCTCACGGCCCTTGGACGCAAGGGTTTGAACGAGTGAGGTACTTGTGCTAATGCCATACATGTCCACCATCGTTTTTCATTATCAATAACTTTTGTCACCCATTCACATCACACACACCTTTCACGGCATTGTCATGATTTTATTACTTGTATATTTTTACCCGCCTTATTTCGAGGAATTTTATGGCCCCTAAACAGCTGCTAATCACAATCATTGTCCACATTCTTTGTCCCATGAACTGGCGCTCTTTGGCCATCAAATGGCCCTTGCGCCATAAAACACCATATATCATCATCATCATCATCACCCACAAAGGGGGATCGGCCAAGAACCGGGCGGCAGGATCATCAAGTGTGCTAAGTCAGGCATTCAGGTAGTCTCGTAGCCGTAGATAATGACAATAGGCTAACAGGGTAATCTCTTTGTTGCCCTTATGTACTCGCACACAGCAGAGAAAACCTCCCTCTGGCTATAACATAATGTAATCCCTCCGAAGGATAAAATTAGTTCCACGTTTATTTTTAAACCTAGCTTCTCAAGTGGCTCGACCAGGTATCTTTTCCTTTGATAAGCATAACCTTGACAGGATACAAAGAAATGATCTATTGATTCCGATTCCTTGCAAAAGAGGCACAACGGAGATGCTGTTAGTCCAGCTTTATGTAGGTAGTAATTCAGATGCGTAATTCTGCATCGTAATCTGGTGATTGTAATTTCTAACTGCCGAGGTACACACCACTGTTTGTTTCAGCAATATCTTAGATGTACAAAGTCTCGGACTTTATCCAATGCTAATTTCTACGTAACCCACGTCTAATAATCCCACGTAGCCATGCTTCTTTCCCTGTTTATGTACCACGTCTGGGCGTTGTCTTTCAGGTAGAAGTACACATTCGCGAGCTTGTCTTCTGGGGTGGCCCACTGGTTGTACTTCGCGCAGCGTTTGACCTGGTTCAGCCAGTCTTGTGCATCTTCATAGGTCTCAACATGAAAGCAGTCAGGAATCATGGGTTTCTAGAGTGTCATGTGCAATGTAGCTGCAGTGGCCATGGTGGTTGAAGGAGGCAAGCGATTGCTGGCAGTTTCTGACAAGGCATTGAGCTCGGTAGCTAGGCCTCGCAGACGGCGGCTGGAATGATTGACTGGTGTGTCGACGGGTGGTAGTGATTCCGGGCTCGAATGTCGGGTCCGCCAAGGGGTGCCAAGCTTGAAGACGTACCCAGCTCTTCCACAAGTGTGACGACACGAGATTGACGAGCACACAAAGCGCCTCAAACAAATACAATTTATCGATCGCAGGAAACAGACTGCTGTGAAGAGACCACTCGGAAGACACCCTTTAGTCTCCTTTACGGACGCGAGGTTACGACAACGTTAGACGGAATGCTCCCTCATGAAAATGATGGCAATGAGACGGACGCCGAAGAGTTTACCCAGCTAGCAGAAGAAGCCAGACAAATTGCCAGGTTGCAAATCACCAAACAGCAAGACGACGATGCCAAGTATTACAACCTCAAGCACAGACCCGTCATATACAACGTGGACGACAAAGTATGGGTCTGGACACCTATTCGTCAACGTTGGCTCTCCGAAAAGCTGTTGCGAAGATACTTCGGACCCTACAAGGTTCCACGACGCATCAGTGACGTCAACTACGACATTGTTCCGGACGGCATGCAGTGTTCAAAGCGGCGCAGACATTCACCAGAAATTGTCCACGTGCTTCGGATGAAGCCTTGCCTTCAGTGACTAACTGTGCAGTTTTGGTTTCGCCTTGCTTCTCAAACGTTTAACATCGGGACGATGTTTTTTTAAAAGGGGAATAATGCCGCGCGTATGTGCCAGTGGTGAGGACAACGAAGCAGCGCGAGTGTCCTTGGCCGAGGGCAAAAGACGAAGAAGTCGTTGCAGTCTGTTTCCTGCGATCGATTAATCGTATTTGTTTTAGGCGCTTTGTGTGCTCGTCAATCTCGCGTCGTCACAATATTGTAACGCACTCTTCAATGAACTCTTTTAATAGGCCAACGTAGGTAGGGCGAACTTGTGCCCGAGAATAATAACACAGCTAGATTGCCTCGAGGATTCACTTCTGCCTCTTCTTCTACGTTCTTTTTTTCCAACACGGTTCGCGCCCAGCTGGGTCCCGCAGGCTCGTGCGTAGCAAACCATCTAGAGGGCACAAGTATCGGCTAGCGCGCGTAATTTGAAGTCACATTGTGTCAATATTCAGTTCACCGTCCTGAATGAGTGTGCTCCCAAATAATTTTAGGATGGGATTTTCTTTCTTCTGCCTCCGCGGCTGTCTGCTCTGGCCAACGCGTCGTCCACCTAACCGACACGGGCTGTACGCTCAACGACGACACCCTGAGGCCACATCGTTTGACAGCCGCGGAGGATACCAAATGACCACCAGGTAAAGAGTGAATTGTAACTATTACTTCCAAAGACGTCGACCATGGTGACGTCTTGGTCTCACCATCATTAAGTTGCGTTGGTAAAGGCATCGTTATCACTTCCGGCATAGTTGGTTTTTTCAATGGTTTTGCACTTTTCACCACCGTTAATACAACATCCGAAAAAATTCTTCCTCAGAACACCACGGTGGCCTGCGTGACCGATCCTGGGCCTGCGTGCGTTTTGTCACTTCATGCTGTCTCCTCCAATCACCACCCTAGTGGTGGGCCTGCTTCTTTTTCCGCATTTGCTGCAGCCATTAGCGACCACTTGACAACCTCGCAGACGCAACGGCTGCTTCCTTTGTGAAAGAAACACGCAAGTTCTTTTGATGTTTACTTCTCGACGTTGGGCCACGCCACTACTACAACGCATCGAATCCACACAGCCGGAACATCTGTTATACGCCGCCGGCCCTACCACGTGTCGTCTGCTGAGAAAAAAAAAATGGCAGCATATCCGTGAAGTGAATGATGGATGGTGTGGCGAAGCATCTGTCCGTCCATTCGTTCTTGCTTCCATCCATCCATGCATGCGTCTGTGTGGCCACCCGTGCGTGCGTCTGTTCGTGCGTCCGCACGTTCATCTGTGCGTCCGTTCTTGGTTTCGTCGATGCATCCGCTCCTTCGTCCGTCCATGCGTTCATTTGTCCGTGCAGTCATCGGTGCGTCCGTCCATGCATATGTCTGTGTGTCCGTTCGTCTGCCTATTCAACGCCACAAGTGCCACCATCTCGCATCTTTTCATCATATATTGCTCATATAGAAGCACCGCCATCCAACGCACATTGCAAGGACTGAACGAGAGGAGGCACAGGCATCCTTTCTAACGGCTCGCTTCGTGTCTACTTCCCACCTTTAACCAACTTCAGTTCATGATATATACTTGTTCACTGTATTCATGGCACTGCGGCCCAACGCTCGCTAAACCTTTCCAAAACCTAGAAAGTTACGGTCAGTGAGTATCACGTAGCAACGCTTTCTTGTCTTCTGTGCGTTGTTGAAGAATAAAAAATTCGTAGCGTGCGCATTAACTAAAAGCCAAAATCTCCTGTCTCTCATTCTCTATTTGCAGCCATTGGAATGTACATCGAGCACTGTCTTTTTTATTGTTCAATAACGCACAGAAGAAATCTCTCACTGGCAGCACCTTGGAGGTCAAAATGTAATACTTGTTACACACTACCACAACTACTACGGCCACGAAGGACGAACGAATGCCGCTATAAGGAGCTTTGCCCCTAAAAAATTATCGAAGAAAATTTAGCTGACATGCCTGAACAAGACGCAATTCGCTCCTCATCTAGCCTTTAATTGTCGTCTATGGTTCTGCTTCGTCAGCAGGATGGCTCCGTGTCCTTTTGCGTTGAGAACAGGACGCTCAACACGGTCACTCGCAAAGATCTTCACGCAATGCCACGTATTGTCGATGTCCTTGAATCTCTACAAGGCACGAAATAATTTTCCAGCCTTTACCTACGTTTAGGATACTGGCAGATTTCTATGCATGAAGATAATAAAGAGAAAATGGTATGCGCAACCCCCGACTTGCTATACGAATTCAACGTTATGCCTTTCGAGCTGCGCAACGCGCCCGCTACTTTTGAGCACACGATTGATACGATGCTTGGAGACCTCAAATGGGAGACCTGCCTCTGCTACTTGGATGGCATTTTTATTTTTTGTTAACGTTTCCTCATCATCTGCGACGTTTGCATGACGTTCTGACGTACCTTGCCGCCATTGGTCTCCTACTCAACACCAAAATATGCCGTTTCGCCACAAAAGCTATCAAGGTTTTGGGCACGTCGAAACCAAAGACGGAATTTGACCGGATTCGAACGAAAATACTGCGGTGCTTCACTTTCCGCGCCTCATAAGGCCGAAGGAGTTGCGAAGTTTTCTTGCTCTCGCCTCCTACTTTCACTGTTTTATACGGAGCTTCGCATCAATAGCGGCTCCACTGCACCAGCTTCTTGCTTCCGACGTGCCATTTCTGTAGTCGGGAAAATGTGAAACGGCATTCGACCCGTTAAAATGCGCCCTGACGTTCGAACCTGTACTCCGCCACTTTGATGACACCTCAGCAACCGTTTACACATGGATGCTAACGGCCGTGGTATAGGTGCAGTTCTGCTGCAACGTGACACCTCTTCACAAGAGAGAGCAGTTGCATACGTCAGTGAAGTACGAACTGCGACCGAAAAGAACTATACCATTATTGAGCAGGAGTGCTTGAGGTACTCTGGTCAGTGAAAAAGTTCCATCTCTATCTCCACGGCCGTCATTTCACGATCGTTACAGACCGCCACGCCTTATGCTTGCTATCCACGCTGAAGAACTTGTCTGGACGCTTGGGTCAGTGGATTCCACGTTTACAGGAGTATGACTTTGATATAATTTGAAGTCTGGCAGAAGAAAACAAGTCGCCGATGTTCATTCGCGCTGCCCCCAATCAAATACCCAGCTCAGCCCCGGTCAAAGTTCGGCCGTCAATTATAGCACAGCGTCGCGCTCTCCTCAATAGACCAGCTATTCTCGGTCGACAAGCGCCCACTTCACTCTTGCCAGCTGTCTGATCCGTATGTAGGCGTAATATTGACCAACTCTCAGGAGCTTCCCATTTACTAAACGCGTGAAATAGTCGCCAACCTATGTGATTTAGGCTGAAAAACGGAGTTCTATACCGTTACATCTACCACCATGACGTTCAACGCTGGATTCCAATGCTACCACGCTCTCTTCGACTTGAGGTGCTTAAAGCCTTCCACGACGGCTTGACTGCCGGCCATTTGGTTTTCAAAAAACTTACGACCGCAAGCGAAGTCGCTTCTACTGGCCTGGTATTTCTACTAGCATCGCGCGCTACGTCGGTTTTTGTGTCCCATGCCAGCGTCGAAAAATTCAGACATCTGCACCGGCCGGGTCTCTGCAGCAAAATCCGTGCTTCACTATGCCTTTTGAAGTTGTAGGTATCGACCTTAACGGCCCTCTTCTTGTCACATCTACTGGCAAACAATAGGTAGTGACCGCCGTAGACCACCTGACACGCCACGCGGAGACAACGTCTGTGTCAACTGCCTCTGCTTCGGAAGTTACCGACTTCGTTCCGCACGCCATCCTTCCGCATGCCGCTGTAAAAGGGTGTTTCTGTCAGAAGTACTAAATGAAGTATTGCGCACCTCTGAAATAACACACAGCACAGCTGCAAGCTACCACCTTCAGACGAACGGTCTCACCGAGAGATTTCTCCGTACTCTTGCTGATATAATAGCCATCTACATCAGTCCGGACCACAAAACCTGGGATACCCTCTTCATTTCTCACCTTTGCGTACAATACGGCCATTCAGCGCACCACCGGATATTCGCTGTTATACCTCGTTTACGGACGTTCCTCTACTTTCTTCCTTGACGTTTCCTTTTTCAACACCGACGTCAACTCGTCTTCCAGCGAGGAATACATTTCAAGACTCGCCCGGTGTCGCGATCACACTCGCATCAATACGGAAGCACGACAGCAAGATCGATAAGTCATTTATGACGCATCCCATCGCCTTGTATTCCTGCGACCTGGTGACGAGGTGCTCCTGTTGACGCCTATACGTACACCTGATCTGTGTGACAAGTTTCAGCCCACTTCATTGGGCCTTACATATTCATCGAGAAGACTTCACGTGTTAGTTATCATGTGACCCCACTTGTCCCAACAGACCACCGTCACCGCACCCCAGAGATCGTGCACGTGTATCGCATGTAGCATTTCAGGCGATGTTCTCTGTCACATTGATATGCTACGGCCAGGTTGGCCACTTCAATGTCGAGGGAATTTGTGTGGGCATTCGTTATGCGCTTCTTCTCATATATGCATTATCATATTCATCTGTCTGGTTCTCTGTCCTCATCTTTATTGGATGTCACCACAATCACTATCGTGTGTGTGCGCGCTCTGTCTGAGACTGCCCGTTCATTTCTGAGCCCTTGGGCTGAGTAAATGCTGTCTCATCCCTGACGTCATAATATATATATTTTAAAGTAAGGACCTGCAGAACGACAATTTATTTTACCTACCTATCAGCCAGAAACCGCCCTTGATCCCTGGTGGTGCCACAAATGTTATGCGTAAAAGTGTACTATACCATACTGCAATACAGCGCCATCGCGGTGGTCTACTGGATAAAGTACTTGGCTTCTGAGCCACGGGTCGTGGGATCAAATCCCGGCGGCGGCGGCTGCCTTTTTGATGGAAGCGCGAATATTGAAGGGCCGAGTGCTCAGATTTGGGTGCACGTTAAAGCACCCCAGCTGCTCGAAATTTCTGGAGCCCTCCACTACGGCGTCTCCTATCATCGCATGGTGCTTTCGGAACGGTAAACCGTTATATAAATTAACCAATATTGCAATATAGGACAATTCCCGATTCCAGTAGCCTGATTACTGGTATTTACATTATTGTGTCACGTGATTCTTTTTACAAAGTGAATGTTAGTGATTTTGGTTCTATAAGTAGGGCTTTTCTCAGACCTTTATTAGAGATCCATTTGGTGCACACTGGTGTTAAGTATGAAAAAGTCCTAGTAAGAAGTAGCGCTTCTCTTTTGCACTGTGCGTGTCTATTTGCTCTCATCAATGCTTCATTAGTTAATATGTTTAGTTATGAGAATGTACGGCTGTCCAGGTTATTTTATTTGTGAGCAACTGAATCGGCGTAGTGTTGTGAGAGTGAAAAAGAGCTTGCATTGGATGAAGCGACAGCGTACCTGTTAATAATGGCTATTCTTCTTTGCAGTGCCTGAAAAGCTTGCAGTGGGTTTTTTTTTTCAGAGCAGTTCACTAAGAAATTATACGCCGCTTATTGAGATGAACCTGAAACACCCAACTTCAACATATAATGACTAGCATAGTTTGGACGGAATCGCCTATGGCAGTAAATGTAAAACTTAGGAACTATGCCGTAAATGTGCTTGATTTGTTACGACATTAGCAATTTAATACACTAAGTCGAGAAGGGTTAAAGCAAAGGGCAATGTGACTGACTACAATGTCCTCAAACATATTACTGGACTAAATAGTCAACTTCGCGCCGAATTCACAGCCACACAGAGGAAAAAAACCAAATATAAATCATGGGCGCTACTTACAACTGGGTATTTCTTGGGGAAACAGGCTAATATAAACCCTTTTCTAGTCCACATATGCACACCATGATGAGCCCTTCTCTTACTTAACACAAGTTCTCTAGATAAAAAGTTTCCGTCTCAGGTTAAGTTGGGAATAGTTATGTTAGCCCCATGTGGCCAACATAGTTATTCCCGTTTGATAGGGGAATTTCTTAAACCACTTTAGTGGCACACTTCGTAAACGGCCACGCATGCTGTTTCTTGCAGCATTTCGGCTCTTGAGCATGCCTTACATTGATGCAAGTGCACAAATTTGCCAGTTTAGTGTGGTGGAAACCAGCTCTACAGCATGCGATTCACCACCTTTGTTAGGATGTGTGAAACATTATGAATATAAGGTAGCCCCTCCGGCTGTTCATTATTCTTTCGTGCTTCAGCCGGGCCTTTTTTCACCTTCCGCAGAAGGCATTCCGCAACCGCACACAAAATCAAGCAAGGAAATCCGACGAACTTCAAACGGTGGAATTTCGCATTAAAACTAGATCGCATATGACGCGGAAACGAATTCCGAAGTGTGGACTTCAGGGAAGACATTGCAATTCCCCTCTTCACTGTTTTAGAGTGGGCCGAACCAAAGTGTCCTTTTTCCTTTTTCGCCTAGGGGAGGGGGCACCAGCAAACAAGGTTGATACAAAGGGTCAGTCTAAAACTGCAGCATTCCATTGTCAGGCTGCTCATGCGTAAAAGACAAGCCTTCACTGCTCTGTCGCAACTTTCAAAACCTTTTCTACCATTACTTGGTTGTTCGAATCCCCCCGTTTTTTTGTGAACTCAGGAAATTGTCTACGTATCTAAAAACATTAAAAACCATTTTATTGCTGAAAATTTGTTACAGTGTTTTGTCAACCTGTGGTGAAAGAAAAATGTTGCACAGCAAAGGAGCAACACATGACCGGATACAAATTGATTCACACTGCAAATAAATTTACCCCTCTTATGACACAGAAATGGAGGCAAGATAGGCTTCCAGCGATAATGAAAACCTGTTTTCGAGCATGCCTACTGAACATTGAAAGTCAGTAACTCCGTGCTCGTCAATACAGGTCATCACTGCCTTAAAGAGAGCATCAAGTGGCACTGAATACAATAAATACTGATTGTCAACTGAGAATGCATTTCCAATATTATGGTTATCCTGCAGGCACTTAAACAAAACTTCATATTTTTTCTTCAGAAATGAACCACTAATCCTAAACAAGTTAAGCTTATTTGTCAGAAAGCGGCTGACATTTCTTTGCCACGATTATTTTTTACTTACAATCGCCCTAAACAGAATGCTCGGGTTGTGTGTCTTTGTCGTGAAGAACATATCCGGCACACCTTTCTCTTGCTGCTAGCCATTTGTTCTGTCAAATCATCAAGCGCATACTTTTTAAACAACTGTAAGATCTCCCCTTGACTCTAGTCACATTTTGCTTTACCCCCACAAAGTTCTTCATAACAGCTTGTCCAGCCTTGTCTCCATAATGTTCACTCGGGAACACAAAAAACCCATGTCCTTATCCTCCTGCACAAGCTTCACACAACTGTCCTTGAAAAACTTCGACACCAGAAACCTGGCAATTCGTAAGATGCCCTCCACACTTTGTGGTGTTTGTCTATTAAAGTAGTCCATTCTTTCGAGCAAACATCTTTCGTCCGCTTCATGGCCTGCTCTTTTTGCCACCCATCTGTTCATGGCAATCACTTTGTGAGCAGCAACACAGGGCTCAAGGCCATATTTTGGACCTTTTCCCAGTAGGTGCGTAACATTAGTAGGCAAATCGGCACCCCCAAGAAAAACCACATTCCTCTTCTTTGTTTCTGTACTGATTCTCGTGGTTAGTTGCTTGAGAATACTCCCCCCCCCCACTTCAAGTTTTTTTTTTATTAACCCAGCAGGATGCTGACATATAGCCCGTAAATTTCTCAAGGCAAGCCTTTCGGGAAACTGGCTGTAACACACCACCCTGAGCCAGTCCCAGTAAAGGCGCAGACCAGGAAGGCCGAACTAAACAAAGATGACAGTTACTTTTTCGGGAACAAGTCCTTTCATGACACAAAATCCAGTGTACTGGGCACGGCATCCTTCGCGAACGGTGTTGGCAATCAACCCGTCTGCACGGCTGACGAAAAGCGGCAAAAACACAAAAAGTCACAGCTTTGCCACAAAGGCGAAACAATGAGCGCAACAGCAACAATTTGAAAGGTCACGCGCAGATGGGAAAGTAGATCGAAGCGTGCCCCGCGTTTCTCGCGCACGAATCACGAACGAAACGTACTCACAAGTACGGATGACCACGAATAAACGTCTCGTTTGTTACTTCGCTGACTCTGAAAAGCGCGTGCTTTTCGCGAACAGAGACTTCAATAATTGCAGAGACCTTTGTGCTGCTGGTAACTACATCAAATCGTTCCACGTAAAGCCTGAGCCCAGCCAAGGCGTACGATTCTCCCCTCCTCGCCAACGCGAGGTAAGAGCGCCTGAGGGAGCGTAGCTTCCCTTCTCTGAGCCGGGTAAAGTAGCCGTAGAAGATTTAGGCAGGCGACGCTGCGCTACGTGGCGACGTGTGCTCATTGCGCCATCTTTCTGGTAATGCAGGAAACACAGCAGCGGTAAGTTGTAGATATCGATTGCCGTTTGAACGGTCAAGAACGTTCTCCGGTGTGGCTCAGTGGTTAACGTATTGCTTTCATGACGGAGAGGTTCCACTTTCGATTCCGCGCGCCGTAGTGCATTTTTTCTGAAATTTGTTTTCTTTCTTGCATTTTCACACACACACACACACACGCACGTACGCACACACACACACACACACACACACACACATATATATATATATATATATATATATATATATATATATATATATATATATATATATATATATATATATATATATATATATATAGATGAAATAGATGATCAGAGTTTCTTCCGGCTACCGTAATAAAAGTTATAAACTTCGAGAATAGTGCAGTATAGGAAACAAAACAATAAAATATTTATTTAATCCTAACAGTTTCGGCTGGTGGACCAGCCTTCTTCGGAGGATGTAAGTGAAATGATACAAGTTCCCGTAGCAGAGGGTCACCCTCACAGTTTAAAGACCCTCCAAAAAAAAGGGAGAGAGAGAAAGACAAGCGGGCGAACGAGGTAGCAACAGACAACAAGAAGCAGAAGAAGGAGAGGAACTAGAAAGGAGCGACGGAGAGCCGCCGAAAACGAGCGGGTAATTCTGGCATTGTTACTGCGTATAGGTAAGATGCGCCGCCAGCGGAGGCGACCAAGAAAAACGGAAAAATGTGGAACATGTTGCCGCTTACTCGCATCCCACACATGGATCGAGTTTAAGTTCACGTGGTTCGGCGGCTGGCCCGTGGCATCGGGCCACACACACACACACACACACACACACACACACACACACACACACACACAAGAAGCATACGACCCGCTCCAGCTTTCGGAATATAATGGCCACGTTGGAAAGCTAATGTGCCCTCTCCCCCTCCCTCCACCTGCCCTCTCTTGCAGAAAAATGTACAACCAGTCATACTGAAAATAAATGAATAAGTATTCTTGTAAAAGATGAAAATCTATAAAAATAAATAATACTAAAAAAGTACTCAGAAATGAAAATAAAGTCTAATAATACTAACACACGCCGTTTGGTTCACGTAGCATCGAATTCGTTTAGTTTCGCTATATTGACCAACTTGTGTGTGCGACTTCACGTATGTATAAATAAACTAATTGAGTAATTTCTGCGTTTCACGAAACGTCGCGGAGACACGTCAGTCGGCCAGGGCTCTCGTTGATTCCGTGGGTAAGTGATCTGAATTTCTTTATAAAGTATGACTTCCGCTGTTCGCGCTCCCGTGTGTTCTGGAAGCCGGATTGTAGGAGTATGACACTTACGCGTTCGAAAGAGTGACCAGGAAGATTGATATGTTTGGAGAACGGCAAGTTGGGGAGGCCCTATATATATATATATATATATATATATATATATATTGTTACGGGAAGGAGACTGACTCAGAGGGTTAGTCACCGATCACCGATGTATTACAGCCGGTTAGGCGAGCAGCGCCAGCCACACAGATTAGCTCGTGCCAGTCTATCTACTTTCTCTTCTTGAGCTCCATGCACTGGCACGTAGCATGACCCAGGCGGCGGAGGCACCGTCCCGGTGCTTTAAAGGTCGTTATCTGACGCATTATTGTAGGGCTTGATCCGCGAGACGTGTACGATATCACTGGGCTGCATAGTAGATGATGATGGACAGATGAGGCTGATCTCCTAGGTGACAGGTGTTACTTGACGCAATATACGGTAGGGTCTCGTGTAATGAGACAGAAGTTTTTCGGATAGGCCCAGCCGACGATGAGGGGACCAGAGTAAAACGAGGGTACCGGGAGCGAAATGTACGTCTCTATGTTCCGCATCGTACGACGGCATTGGTTGGTTTGCAACGCCATCAGCCGAGCGCGAGCGAGCTGACGGGCATGATCGGCTCGCGCAATCGCGTCGCGGGCATACTCGCTAGTGGAAGAGGTGTGAGCTGAGATGACTGTGTCCTGTGGTAAAGTCGGGTCTCTTCCGTACAATAAGTAGAACGGCGAAAATCCCGCTGTGTCGTGACGGGATGAATTATACGCGAAAGTTGCGTGGGGTAAGGCAAGGTCCCAGTCTCGGTGGTCGGGCGACACGTACATAGCGAGCATATTTGTTAAAGTGCGGTTAAATCGTTCCGTAAGGCCGTTTGTTTGAGGGTGGTAAGCGGTTGTCAGTGTGTGTTGCGTGGAACAAGAACGCAGAATGTCGGCGATGACTTGGGATAGAAATGTACGGCCACGGTCTGAGAGAAGCTGTCTCGGTGCACCGTGAAACAATATAACGTCCCGTAACAAGAAGTCAGCGACGTTGGTTGCACAGCTGGTCGGTAGAGCTCGCGTAATGCCGTAGCGTGTAGCGTAGTCTGTGATAACGGCTATCCATTTGTTTCCAAATGTTGATGTGGGATAAGAACCAAGCAGGTCTAACCCAACACGGTAAAATGGTTCCGTGGGTATGTCAATTGGTTGAAGATGGCCAGCGGGTAGAAGCGACGGTGTCTAACGCCGTTGGCATAGGTCACATGTGGCGACGTATCGGCGTACCGAACGAGCTAGGCCTGGCCAGAAAAAACGGCGCCGGACGCGCTCGTACGTGCGGGATACGCCAAGGTGTCCAGCCGTGGGAGCGTCGTAAAGTTCGGTGAGAACACAGCGGCGCAAATGCTTAGGCACAACAATGAGAAGGTCGGGCTCGTCTAGTCGGAAATTGCGACGGTATAGCACACCCTTTTGATTGACAAAGTAGCGGACGGAAGCATCATTTGTGGAGAATTCCATACGGCTGATGATGTCAAGCAGCTCTGGATCACGCTTCTGTTCTTCCCTAATATTAAGGAAGTCGGACACTGACAAGATAGAGTTCTCCGTGGGCTCGTCAGTGTCCTCAGGATTGTCGACAGCGTACCGGGAGAGGCAATCGGCATCACGGTGTAGGTGGCCAGATTCGTAGACCACCGAATAGAAAAACTCTTGCAGGCGCAAAGCCCAGCGACCAAGGCGGCCTGATGGATCTTTCAGAGAGTTCAGCCAGCAGAGTGCGTGGTGGTCGGTAACTACCGAAAATGGGCGTCCGCATAGATAAGGTCGAAATTTCGCCACCGCCCATACAAGAGCCAAGCACTCACGCTCTGTTATTGAATAGTTACGTTCAGGGGCGGATAGGAGGCGGCTAGCATATGCAATAACGCAGTCATGGCCATGTTGTTTCTGAGCCAGCACTGCACCATTGCCATGCCCACTTGCATCTGTACGGATTTCCGTAGGGGCAGCATGGTTGAAGTGTGCCAGAATCGGAGGGGTAGTGAGAAGAGCGACGAGAGTCGAGAACGCAGAAGCCTCTTCGGAGCCCCATGAAAACGGGACTTCTTTCTTGACGAGCTGCGTAAGAGGCCTCGCTATGTGTGCAAAAGTTTTCACGAAGCGTCGAAAGTAGGAGCATAGTCCGATAAAGCTGCGTACATCCTTCGCAGATCGTGGTACAAGAAAGTTTTTGACGGCGCTGATTTTTGCCGGTTCTGGTTGTACACCGTTGGCGTCTACTAAATGGCCAAGCACTGTGATTTGATGGCGTCCAAAGTGACATTTGGACGAGTTGAGCTGCAGGACAGCGCGACGGAAGATTCCCAGGATAGATGAGAGGCGGTCTATGTGAGTTTCAAATGTTGGCGAAAAGACGATGACGTCGTCCAAGTAGCACAAACAGGTGGACCGTTTAAATCCTCTGAGCAGGGAGTCCATCATTCGTTCTAAGGTGGCTGGAGCGTTACAAATGCCGAAGGGCATGACCTCGAACTGATATTGGCCATTGAGGGTGGTGAATGCCGTCTTTTCACGGTCCATTTCATCTATCTCTATCTTCCAATAGCCGGAACGAAGGTCTATGGAGGAAAAATAGTGGGACCCATAGAGGCAATCAAGCGCATCATCTATTCGTGGCAGAGGGTAGACGTCTTTTTTGGTAATTCTGTTTAGGTGTCAATAATCCACACAGAAACGCCATGCACCGTCTTTCTTGCGGACTAGCACTACAGGAGAAGCCCAAAGACTGCGAGATGGCTCAATGATGCCCTTGGCGAGCATTTTGTCGACCTCACTTTGGATGATGTGACGCTCGGCCGCCGACACCCGATATAGACGCCTATGAATAGGATTCTCATTACCAGTGTTTATGCGGTGGCTCATACCGGTAGCCTTCCCCAACGGACGGCCGCTGATGTCAAAAACGTCGATGTAGGACGGCAGATCCCGGTGGAGCTCATCAGTCTGCTGCGGAGTTAAGTTGGAAGCTATCATCGAAGTAATAGCGCTGTCGAAGCAAGTGGCAGACTGATGTTGAGCGTGGGGGTCAGAAGGGGCGGCCATCGCGAAAACATCTACCGCATTGTCTTCTAAGGTGCAGAGCAACCCCAAAGAGATCCCTTGCGGCAAAACTTGTGGTGTCAACTAAATTTGACAACTGGGACGCACGTAGAATTTCCTGCGACGGACAGAATGGTGAGCAGTAATGTAATGCCCCAGCTTACGAGAACATCGGTGATAGGGGTCATAACATAGTCACCGTCGGGAACTGGTGGTATTGAGACGAGCTCTATGTAGGTCAGTGTCTGTGGAGGGAGGCGTGCGTGTCCCGTTGTGCAGAGGCGACTCGGCCGTTGTGTAAGAGGTTCTGTTACGGGCAAGTGCAGACGGAGCGTACTGGTCGAACAGTCTATGAGGGCAGAATGCGCGGATAGGAAGTCGAGGCCTAAGATTACGTCGTGGGGGCATTTATCAAGGACGGTGAAGAGAACAACTGTGTGTTGGTCCGCAATGCTCACACGAGCGGTGCACATTCCAACAATAGATGCTATTCCACCATCCGCAACACGGACGAACTGAGTGGTCGCAGGTGTGAGAACCTTCTTGAGCTTGCGGCGAAAATCACTCGTCACCACGGAAAGTTGGGCGCTGGTGTGGACAAGAGCAGTGACATGTACGCCGTCTACTTGTACGTCTATAAGGTTCCGTTTTGTCGGTATCGTCAAAAGAGGATTTTCGGTCAGTCCGAGCGATGCAGCGCCACCTCCGGGGGCTGCAACGCTTAGTTTTCCGTCGGAGAACCTCGTGGGAAGGCGGGGGAAGATTGGTGGCGGGGCTGTGAAGAACGAGACTGGCGACGTTAGGGGGATGGAGAGCGGAAGTAGCGGTGTTCAAAAGCAGGCTCCTGGGCAAAATGGTCGCGGATGGTATCATGGCAGTAGGCAGGACGTGCATAGAGGGACGAGAGGATGGTTGTGTAGGAGGACCCCAGCGACTTCGGCCATGGCGAGAAATGTGCCCGATTTTGTGACACGAGAAGCATATCGGCTTGTCATCGTGTGTTCGCCATGCGGATGGATTACGAAACGTTGAGGGAGAGCCGGTCGGGAAGGGACGTGCAGGCGTGTATCGGGGCTGGTAGTCGGTGTGGGGAGGCGGTGAGATAGAGTGAATTCCCAAGCTGGCGATTTCCTGCCGGACGACTGCTTGAATGAGAAGCAACATAGTTGGCGGAGAGGGGTCAGGGGACGTTGGTTTCACCTTAGCTGGAGCAGCCGCTTCAAGCTCCCGCCTGACGAATTGCGTCAAGTTGTCACAGGTGTCTGGTGGATGATATGTGTCGACACACGAGGTCGTCGCAGTGGTGTTCGGGAGGTGCTGGAACTGATGGGAGATGCGTCTGCTTTTAGCTTGTTGGAACCGGCGGCATTCTTGAGTGATCGCATCAACAGATGACACATTGCTGAATACTAACAAGTTCAACGCATCGTCGGCGATACCCTTTAGGATATAAGCAACTTTTTCAGGTTCAGACATATTTTCGTCAGCTTGGCGGCATAGTGAAAGGACAGCCTGAATATAACCGATGTAGAGCTCCGTGGAAGATTGTGCGCAAGTCGACAACTCATTGTTCGCAGCTTTACGACGACCAGAGATGTTGCCAAAAAGCTCACGGATCTTTGTCTTGAAGCTGTCTCAGCTTGTTATGTCATGCTCGTGGTTATCAAACCAAACACGAGGGGTTCCGTCGAGATAAAAGATGACGTTTGCGAACATAAGAGTCGGATCCCACCTGTAAGTGGCGCTGACGCGTTTGTAGAGGCGTAGCCACTGGTCGACGTCGGAACCCTCTCTGCCCGAGAACACGCCGGGGTCTTTGAGCGCGGGAAGCGTCACGAAAGTTGTTGCGGACACTGGGTTGACAGGTCGGGCAGAAGGGGGAGTGACCGGAGAGGATGTAGCCGAGTTTTGAGTGGTCATGTTGTTAGCCGCGAGGGAGCGTCCGCTTTGGAGTTCCGTGGCGAGGACGGGGATCGCACAACTACACCAAATATGTTACGGGAAGGGGACTGACTCTGAGGAGTAGTCACCGATCACCGATGTATTTACAGCCGGTTAGGTGAGCAGCGCCAGCCACACAGATTAGCTCGTGCCAGTCTATCTGCTTTCTCCTCTTCAGCTCCATGCACTGGCACGTAGCAATATATATATATATATATATATATATATATATATATATATATATATATATATATATATATATTGTCGCGAGCAAAAACAAGATCGAACCAGAGCAACCAAAACGTTCTCTTCTTCTTCGTAGCCCAAAACGGGTATGAGCGACAGCGGCTCGTTCATCAAAGGTGGCATTACCCCCTCTCCCAAGAAGCATCGTCTCGATGCTGTACATGAAAACAAAAAAAAAGAAAATGAGATGAAAATTACCATGCAAGCAAAATGAATGGCGTAAGGCGGAATAACATAGTTGGTTGTGAAGTCAAGAGTTAAATGAGAAATAAGAAAAATAGGAAAGAATGTAAGGGAGAGACGAATAAAGCCAGTCACTCTCTGGCGATTCACAGCACGAAAATTATGGTTTCAGCCGTGAAACGTGAACGACTTCAGTTCGCGTGGTGAAACGGGAACGTCTCGAAGTGCCTTCTGGGAGAACCTCATATGTGACGTCGCTGAGACGTCGTACGACCTTGTAAGGGCCGAAGTAGCGGCGAAGAAGCTTTTCTGAGCGGCCACGTTGTCGGATAGGGGTCCACACCCAGACTTCATCACCGGGCTTCAAAATAACTTCACGGTGACGAAGATTGTAGCGGCGTGCGTCTGCGCTTTGGTGATGTTGAATACGGTGACGAGCAATTTGACGGGCCTCTTCTGCACACTGCGCGAATTAGGCGGCATCGGTGCGGTATGTTCCTAAGTTGTCGGGCAGGAGCATGGCGTCGAGCATCGTCGTGACCTCGCGACCGTGGACTAAGCGAAAAGGTGTGAAACCGGTACGTTCTTGAACAGCAGTATTATACGCAAAAGTTACGTAGGGAAGTATGGCGTCCCAGTTCTTGTGATTGATGTCCACATACATTGACAGCATGTCTGCAATTGTCTTATTGAGTCGTTCAGTCAGCCCGTTTGCTTGCGGGTGGTAAGCCGTTGTTTTGCGATGTTCCGTGCCACTTAATCGCAAGACTTCCTGCAGCATCTCTGCGGTGAAAGCTGTCCCGCGATAAGTTTTGACGACAGCTGGAGCACCATGACGTAAGACGATGCTGTTCACGAAAAATTGGGCGAAATCTGCTGCGGTTGCTTTTGGAAGCGCCTTCGTTTCACAGTAGCGTGTTAAGTAGTCGGTAGCGACCACGATCCACCGGTTTCCAGACGAAGACGTGGGGAATGACCGCAGCAAGTCCATGCCAATCTGATGAAAGGGCGCCTTTGGTGGGCCTATTCGTTGCAGTAGTCCCGCTGGTCGTAAAGGTGGAACCTTACGTCGCTGACAGTCGCGACATGTGCGAACGTAATGCTTCACAGTCTTTGCGAGACGTGGCCAGTAGTAGGAGCGTTGAATCCGTTGCAGCGTGCGCGTATAGCCGAGGTGTCCGGACGATGGCTCATCATGACACGCACGTAAAATGTCACCACGAAGCGTAGTTGGCGCAACAAGCAGATACATAGCTTGTGTAGGATGAGAGTTCTTTTTGTAAAGCACTCCATCGCGGAAACAAAAGGAGGATAGCGAGCGTGCAAAGCTTCGAGGAGGGTGGGAATTGCGTCCTTCCAGGTAGTCAATGAGCGGAATGAGCTCCGAGTCGTGACGCTGTTGCTCAGCTAAGCGGGTTGCTGATACGGCAGAAAGAAAAGTGTCGTCGTCTTCAAGGTCAGTGTTGGCATTTTCGACCGGCGCACGTGAGAGACAGTCGGCGTCGGTGTGTTTCCGCCCAGATTTGTGGACGATGGTGACATGGAAATCTTGTAGCCGAAGGCTCCATCGTGCTAGACGACCTGAGGGATCTTTGAGATTTGCGAGCCAACAAAGGGAATGGTGGTCGCTAACTACCCTGAATGGGCGGCCATACAAGTATGGGCGGAACTTTGTTATAGCCCAGACAACAGCGAGGCATTTCTTCTCGGTTGCAGAATAGTTTTTCTCCGCTGGGGATAAGGTTCTGCTCGCATGAGCGATCACGCGCTCTACGCCATTATGCCACTGAACTAATACCGCTCCTAGTCCAACGTTGCTGGCGTCAGTGTGTAATTGCGTGTCAGCGCTTTCGTCCAAATGACCCAGTACAGGCGGAGCCTGGAGGAGGTTTCGGAGCGTGTCGAACGAATGACACTGATCGGGACCCCATACAGACGAGACATCGTCTTTTGTAAGCTTGTTGAGGGGTTCAGCAATCTTCGAAAAGTTTTTGACAAAGCGCCTGTAATACGCACAGAGCCCCAGAAATCGGCGTAGGTCGCGCTTATTTGTGGGTACGGGAAAGGCGGCAACAGCACGGGTTTTCTCCGGATCTGGGCGGATGCCGGCATGGCTCACAACGTGATCAAGGAACTTCAGTTCTTCATATCCAAAATGACATTTCTCGGGTTTGAGAGAAAGCCCCGCTGTTCTGATTGCCTGAAGTACTGCCTGAAGGCGTTGGACGTGTTGTTCAAACGTGTCTGCAAAGACCACGACGTCATCAAGGTAAACAAGACATGACTGCCATTTGAGCCCTGTGAGAACCGTATCCATCATTCTTTGGAAAGTAGCTGGCGCTGAGCATAGACCGAAAGGCAACACTTTAAACTCGTACAGGCCGTCGGGAGTAATAAACGCCACCTTTTCGCGGTCGCGCTCATCCACTGCGATTTGCCAGTAGCCGCTGCGTAAATTCATGGAAGAAAAATATTTAGCGTTGCGTATACGGTCCAACGAGTCATCTATCCGGGGTAGAGGATAAACGTCCTTTTTAATGACCTTGTTCAGTTTACGGTAATCAACGCAAAAACGCAACGTACCGTCCTTCTTCTTTACTAGCACAACTGGCGAAGCCCAGGGACTGGTTGATGGCTGGATGACGTCGTCCTGAAGCATCTGCTGGACTTGGTCACGTATAGCGTCTTGCTCTTTTTGCGACACCCTATAGGCGTGTTGTCGGATGGGTCTCTCGGTGGGTTCCGTGATGATACGGTGCTGAGCGAGTGGTGTCTGTTTAACCCTTGACGTAGTGGCAAAGCAGTCTTGAATTGAGCCGAGTAAACGCAAAAGGCTTTCTCGTTGAGACGAAGGTAGTCTCTCGTTTACGTCGAGACTGCCCGTGAAGGCCTCGTCAGGGTGGACATTCGATGAAAATAAAGCTAATGTGGGCGAACCATCGGCATCGGCAAGTTCTTCACAATATGCAATGGCAGTGTGTCTCGTTAGGTGGCGATATTCGTCGCTGAAGTTCGTGACCAGCAGGTGAACATGCCTATTGCTAGGCTGAATGATTCCTCGGGCAACACAGATTTGTCGTGAAATAAGGAGAGACAAATCGGCCTCTGCAATTACCGCGTCAGACATGTCCTGTCCTAATTTCACTTCGACAAAGAGGCTGCTTCGAGGTGGGAGAGTCAGAGAATCCTCGGTAACACGAAGTGCTCTTTTCCGGAATTGTGTACTACCAGTTGCTGCGCAAAAAGGATCCTCGAACGACACAAGTAATTCATGGAGGTCGATGACGGCGCCGTATTCACGAAGGAAGTCCATTCCGAGAATAACTGGCCGAGAGCGCACGCGCATTACGAGGAAAGAGCCTGCAAATGTCGACGTACGTATACGAATGCATGCCGTGCACATACCGGTAGGCATCACCAGATGGCCCCCTGCCGTGCGCAACTGCGGTCCTTGCCATGGTGTGGTAACCTTCCTCAGTTGAGATGCCAGTGCGGCGCTCATTACGGAATAGTCGGCCCTGGTGTCGACGAGGGCGTTGACAGCATGATTGTCGACGAAGACGGCGATTTCGGCAGAAACGATCTTTCTGCTGTCAGAGAACACTGCAAAACCGGGATGGTCCTTGTCTGGTGGTTGCGTCGAATGAGGGTCTTTTACAGTTCGCCGGGCCGCAACTTCACCCCCAGAAGTCGGCGTTCCTAGTTTCCCCTGCGAGGACTTGGTGACCGGCTCCTAAAAGGAGCGGAAGACGATGTGGGCAAACTGGGTGACGTAGACCGGCGAGGCGACGGTGATCTCGACTGGTGGGGCTGAACAGTCGAAGGTGTTCGCTGGCCCGTGAGATAGGCTTCAATTTCACGGGGGCGCTCACCGTAGCGCAGGCATCAAGCTTCAGGATGGAAGCCGCGGAGACCTAGTCGCCGGTATTGACAGTTCCTGTATACGTGACCTGCTTCGCCGCAGTGATAGCAGAGCGGACGGTTATTCGAGGTGCGCCACGTGCTTGCCTTGCTACCACTTTGTCTTGAGGTAGACTGCAGATAGGTGGGTGTGCTCGGGAACCTTCAGCCGTGAGGCGGGCTCGAAGCAGTGGTGAGGAATGACTGCGTAGTCTGGTACCTGGGCCGCATAGCAGGATCTGTAGCCGGTGGCGCAGAAGATCGCAATGCCGCTGCGTATGTCAGGACTGGCGCCTCGGGAATCGGTGGTGTGATCGGGGTCAGGGGTGTGACGGCCTGCCGGACTTCTTGTCTGATTACATCCGCGAGGGCAGACACAGGTTGATGGGATCCCACCGCCTGAAGCTGTCGCAGTTCGTCCCGAACAATACTTCGAATGAAGTCTGCGAGGGCCTGTCTCTCGCTGTCAGAGCCGATAGAGCATGCGGTGGCCGGGATCTGGCGTTCGTATTGGGATGACCGCTGCTGCAGCGTACGTTCTATTGTGTTCGCCTCACTGATGAACTGGGCGACTGTCGTTGGTGGATTGCGCACGAGCCCAGCAAAAAGCTGTTCTTTTACTCCACGCATCGAATGCCTCACCTTCTTTTCCTCGGGCATGGTGGGGTCCGCGCGCTTGAAGAGCCGAAGCATGTCCTCGACAAACATGGATACTCGTTCATTCGGCCGCTGGTTTCTGCAGGATATGGCTTGTTCGGCCCTCTCCTTCCTCTCGGTGTTCCGAAAGGCGTCACGCAGCTGACGGCTAAACTCTTGCCAGGTTGCAAAGGAGCCTTCGTGGTTCTCGTACCATGTCTTCGCAGAATCCTCCAAGTAAAAATAAACTCTGCGCAGCTTGCGAACATCGTCCCATTCGTTGATACAGGCAACCCGATCAAAGTGGTCGAGCCAGTCATCAACATCCTCGAAGATATCTCCATGAAACGGCTTTGGTGTCTGTGGCGCATGAAAAACATGGGCGAGAAAAGAACCATGGGCATCGCTGGTTTGGACCGCCTGGCTTGTCATCGGAGTTGCCATCTTTCTGGGTGTCGATGTCAAGGGACCAAATTCAGGGGGTAACCCACGCAGGCGGTGGCTGCTTCTTGCTCTGGGAGATGTAGCTGTCTGCACGATGGCCGACACAGCCGAAGTACACGTACCCAGCACCTCCACCAGTAATGTGGCGAGCGAAAACAAGATCTGCAGTCAGGAGTTCACCCGAACCAGAGCAACCAAAACGTTCTCTTCTTCTTCGTAGCCCAAAACGGGTATGA
The DNA here is from genome assembly GCF_013339725.1 of Rhipicephalus microplus. Taxonomy (NCBI): domain Eukaryota; kingdom Metazoa; phylum Arthropoda; class Arachnida; order Ixodida; family Ixodidae; genus Rhipicephalus; species Rhipicephalus microplus. Next base: position 87,571,973 of record NC_051171.1, read on the forward strand.
GCCACAGCGGCTCGTTCATCAATGGTGGCAATATATATATAAATATATATATATATATATATATATATATATATATATATATATATATATATATATATATATATATATATATATATATATATATAGGATGCATGGCTGGAAACCCGCACCGGTGGCAAAATCCAGCCGAGAGTGTCCATATAATTGCTATCGCAATAAAAATATAGCCCTTCGTAGTAGTAGATATATACTCTAGTAGAACTTCTTGTTGGCCTATCGTACATGTCTTTATTAAATTTTCTGTCATGTTCATGCCGAATTCACAGCCACAATGAAGGAGAAACACACATAGACACTACGGCCGCGACTTACAGCTGTTTATGTCTTCAAGAAACAGGCTAATATAAAGCCACCGCAAGCGCCACATGATCAGTCCTTCTCCTAATCATGCTATCGAACACATGCTCTCTAGATGACGTGTTTCTGACTCATACAGGTTGAGTGACGTTTTGCTAACACACTTATTACCCCATTTCTTTATGTGATATGCCTCCAAAATTTTCCATGCTAACTTGCTTTTATTTCTTCCCAGCATACTAATCAGCGTAAAGTACAGTGTGCATCCACAAGCAGTGGCATGCACTCTTAGATGTGCACCGTCCTCATCCTTTACCTTGAAAGCGTGTTCTCCCGCTCGATCACTGGTGCAGCGCCCGATGGGCAAACATAGCCGTTCCCGTCTGATAGGGGATTGACAATAGGAGTACGTGGTAGCATAGTTTCATAAAATGTCGTGGGAAAACACCACTTTTTTTACGCTGTTGCCACCTATTCGCAACTTTCACCGCCTAAAGAGGGTGCTACTGTAAGTCCACCATGGCTGTCGATTAGGGTATTGTGCAGCCGGCGAGCCAGCGGCTGCCGATGATGTGCCCGTCACTTCGAACTGCTTAGTATTTTCGGTTGCAGCCACCGTGTTTTGCCACCGTGGTTGCAGCCACCGTGCTTTGCTTTATAAGGTCATTGGCTGGTGGTGTATTACTGAAGGAAAAGAAGTTTTCAACGTCAGTCACATCGTTTGCTGAGGTGCAAAAGAATGAACGTACAGCTTTGTGAACACTATCCAATTATTGTGCCTGCTGACTGGCCGACCATGGAAATACATGCACGAGCCATGGTTCGACTTCGGAACCAACGAAACGATGAAGGTTAGTTCTCGTACAGCACTGACTTATTTACTTCAGTAAGGGGGGAGCGGTGTATTTTTCTTCAACGGGTTATTCTCGCTGGATTTTCGTGTGTGACCAGCACCTATAGAATCGTAGTTACTTTTTCATTACTCGCAGGTAGTATAGAAGCACCTGTTGCTTACTGGTACAGTCGTTCACTCTTAGCTTATAGGTCATACGAACGGATGGCTGCGCTTTTCCAAGGCTTAGTGCGACCGAGGCATCTCACACGGAAGCAAAAGCGGTAACCTTCCTTCTAGTCTTATGTAATTTAGCTTTGATGCACGACTACAAAATAATCAGTGGTGCTCTGAAGAGCGCAACCATCCACTCGCATGATTTATCAAGCAGTAAGTGGTGACGTCGGTGTTCGGACCTGTTATCGCTTTGTTCGGGAGAAACAATGCTTCAATGCGCTTCAAAACAAAAAAAACTTGGCTGTATTTACGTGATGAAGCTTGCTCAATGAGGTAGTAAAAAACGTGCCAAAATTTCAAGCATGCTTCCAAGCTGATTATATAATCGTAGATACATTATTTCCAATCAAACATTTATTTTCATCATATATAGTCTCCCAGGTGAAGGACAACAATGAAAAAATTGGCAGATATGCTGCTTCACTAATCACTGTCAGCCACCCCACATTATGGTTGGCATGTGTGCACAGCAACAAATGTGAGGTAATAAGCAAGTTGAAATATGTGATGAGCGCAGAATAAATGTAAAGTCCAACAGTATAAAAAAACAACAGGTTGATGAAAAATATATTTGTTCTTAGGTTAACAGGGTTCCCCTCCGTCTGCACCCCCCCCCCCGTGCGCTCACGTGTGTATAAAAAAACAACAGGTTGATGAAAAATATATTTGTAAGAAATGCTTCTCCGTCTCTACTCACATGCGTGCGCACGGGTGGGTGCAGACGGAGAAGCAGTTCTTACAAATATATTTTTCATCAACCTGTTGTTTTTTTATACACACGTGAGCGCACGGAGGGGTTCAGACGGAGGGGGAACCCTGTTAACCTAAGAATTTCACCCATGGCACAAACAGTGATATAATAAAGACGTGGGGAACTTCGACCAGCCTTCGCACCCACCTGAAAAAAGACTCTGAGCGTGCTTATTCTTCGACTGAAATCGTGGGAGTACAAACGTTTCTGTTGTTTCTCCCTCTCTTGCAGGGTTACTGCTCGTGAAAAGCAGCAAACCTCATCTTTGACAGCATGGCGTGTGCACAGCAGCACCTAGCACATTTCGTGATTCTTCAACCTGTAGCTCACAGTGAGCAAATAATAAAGACAAACCATTGCTACTGCAACTCACAGTACCATCAGACTTTGGTACTTGACTACCAAATTAAGAATCTCCATAGCAAAAAATGCCAGCGACAAAATATAAAGCACAAGCGAACGGCTAAAGTGAGGCCGACTAAACCGCTGGCTGGGCGGGCATCCCCCGAACGACAGTTACGACGGCGGCCGCATGGCAGCGCTATCATCTGTGAAAGTTGCGAATAGCTACGCTTACATGAGAATTATTTTCTGTAAAACTAAGGAAGGACTCAGAAAGAAAAACAAATATAACTAACAAAGAAAAGCTATTCTGTTTCAAGTATTCGTGGTGATCAAGTTGAGATTCAAGACAGGTGGCACTCTTAATTGCTATGACAATTAGGCTTCAAGTGTCGTCAACTTGCTTGTTAAGGTAAGACAATAAAAAAGTAAGTGCGTATGAAAAATTGCCCGAAATGGCTCATTGGGACGTACATAAAATTACCATTTGATAGAACAATGTTTTTCGAATAATCTTTCTAAGGCCTTTGAAATGACTGCTAAATATTCCCATTATTACGACACAAGCTCTATTTCTTCATTTTAAACAGCAGTAAGCAGAATATTCGGTGCTGTATAATCAACGACACCTATGCAATGACATGTCTGTTTCCCAAATCGCCTTCAGAAAGAGTAAACTAAAGTGACCATAAATGTGTAAGTAGTAGTAAAAATAAAGCAGACAGTTGAAGATGAGAATAAAACAGATGAGTTATTTCGGCCGTGTTCTACTAAACGAATGTCGCTTTAATGAGAAAAAAAACAGTTTGAATCACTAAGTGATGTGTGGGATGCAAAAAAAGATAATTGAGAAAGCACTTGTGCTACCAATCATGTTATATTTTCAAGAGCTGTTTGAATAGAAACAGCGGAAAGAAAGTGGCATGGGACGCCAACATAAAATATCATAGGTAAGTGCTTGTTGTGTAAGATACAGCATCAATATGGATGGTGCTATAAATGGTCCCACGCTGGAGATTGGCATCAGAATTTACGCTGTCGTCACCGCGCGCATTGTGGTACACGGTGCTTGCAAGTGGTTATGGGTAAGTGCCATGGCTCTGACACAATTAAAAGGAGAAAAAATTGGCAGATCCCACGTACAGTGGGAATCGGTGCTATGCGAAGCAGAATTGAGGAGGGTTGATATGTCATTTTAAATTTGAGCGCACGCTAAAGAAACTCAGGATGTCGAATGAATGAATGAATGAATGAATGAACAACTTTATTTATCCCTTGTTAAAGGGAAGGGGGCAACAGGAAAGGGTGTGGTGGGGATGAACTACTTGAAGTAGTCCTCCTCTACCCTCGAAATTCCGGAGCCCTCCACTAAGGTGTCTCTCATCATAATCTAGTGGTTTTGGAACGTTAAACCCCGCATATCAATAATTATGTCACTTTAATATCGGCACGACGATACTAGGTGGAGGAAAACTATGCCCTATATGACTTCCCTGAAGAGATTGTCATGTTTGAAAGTGTGATTTGCTTTCGTCATCCAGTCACGTCACCTGATACCGAATTTCGTATATGTGGAGCTAGCGAAACGGCCGCGAGCGCATCATAAGTGCGGTATGTTGTCATGTTCTTACATGACACGCGTGTCATAATTATGTTTGCACCCGTCATGCGCTTTCATTATTCAATGACGCACGTAAAACTAAAATTCGAATATGTGAAGCTAGCGAAAGGCGCCGAGCGCATCATGCAGGGCCCAATACACTCCGACGTAACGTTGATGCGTGCCCACGCTGGGCGCAGAGATGTTACGCTTATAAAACGTGAGCACTGAATAGTCTGACGCCAGGCGCAACCAGTGCGACAAGTGCCCGTCGACACGGCCCGGTGGCGACTCGCGCGAAGTGCAACATGCTGCATTTAGAGCCGACGATGTTACCCAGACAGGAAGCACCGCGTCCGCTCGTGACGAAGGGATGCTGGGCGCACTCAAACGCGCATGCGTCAAGCGACGCAGCGCGGCATGCTACTGCGAGTATATAGCACGCAGATCGGCACCGGGCATGGCATCGCCGGCTTGACGCGTCGAAGTGCATTGGAGCCTACCGTGTGGCATGTAGTCATGTTGCTACATGACACGCATCTCACGATTATCATGTTTTCACCAGTCATATAGATCTGGCACCCTTTCACGTCCTGTATTTCCAAATTCGGTATATGCGAAGCTAGCGAAATGGCCGTGAGCGCCTTATCTCTGTGGCATGTATTCGTCTTGTTACATGACACGCATGTCATGATATTCATGCTAGGCTCTGTCACTTGTGTTCGCCTGCAGTCATGGCATACCATACCAGTTTTGCAACATGTCATGTGAACGAACTCACCGCAAGAGCAGCAAGACCTTGAAATGTAAAACATGACATTCGTGAGATATATGACATGATTTTCGTGGTATGACTAGTCAGTTATGGTCATCATGCAGCCATGTTATGCCATACCAATTTTGGTATCAATATCAAGAAGCGGAAGGTGGATAGATAGATAGATTGATAGATAGATAGATACATATTTTAATAATTAAATATGATTATTATATGCGGGGTTTAACGTCCCAAAACCACCATATGATTAAGACAGACGCTGTAGTGGAGGGCTTCGGTAATTTCGACCACCTGGGGTTCTTTATCGTGCACCCAAATCTGAGCACACGGGCCTACAACATTTCCGCCTCCATCCGAAATGCAGCCGCCATAGTCGGGATTCGAACCCGCAACCTGCGGGTCAGCAGCCGAGTACCTTAGCCACTAGACGATCGTGGCGGGGCATAGATAGATAGATAGATAGATAGATAGATAGATAGATAGATAGATAGATAGATAGATAGATAGACAGATAGATAGAAAGATAGATAGATAGACAGAGAGACAGACAGAGAGACAGACAGACAGACAGACGGACGGATGGACAGACAGACAGACAGATAGATAGATAGATAGATAGATAGATAGACAGATAGATAGATAGATAGATAGATAGATAGATAGATAGATAGATAGATAGATAGATAGACAGCGGTGTTATTAGCTCCTCTTTTTATGTGGTGCAACTGACAATATATTCGTGGTGTGTGGTGTGTGAATATGAATGCATCTTGCATGCAAAACTATTGCCGCGTGTTCTCTTATGTGGTGAGTTGCTTTAACCGCTTGTGGAAGTATCCTAAGCATTGCGGATTTTGTTTCAGAAAAAGATGAATTAGACACGATTATCTGTGAGTGCGTACAGTTCAGTGTATGCATTGCATGCAAAAAGAGTGCATTATTCCTAGTCATGATCATAGGTACGACTAAGCATAAGCGCCCACGATGTTCTGGCATTGTCGAAGATGCATGATCACCATCTTGAATAACACGCAAAACTAATAACGTATCAGAGATGCCATACGCATGAATGGAAATAATGGAGGTCGCTTTCGCCATATTCTTGGTGGCGCACCTCTTCGGCTTCAAACTTATAAAATGACAGCGCACATTTCTAGTTTGTGTATGGACAGCAAAGAAGGAAGGTATGCATAACAGTATTTATTGGCGTCTGAAGTTTAAAAACCGCAATATATATGAGGGCCGCCATAGAAGAGGGCTCCGGAAAGTCAATGAAGTACAAAAGAAAGTTTCAATATACCATCGCGAAATGCTGAGTGATTTATAAAAAAAGTGGGTCACAGGGAAGAACTGCGTTTCAAATTTCATAAATGAATAGTGGCCTGAACCCAACAAACGGTGAACGGTGTTCCCTTCTAATTTCTTTCCAACTCAGTTTTTTTAGCGTGGGGAGGTTCAAGCAGAATTTTTGCGCTATGAGTAGGGATATAATCCTCTTCAGCTCAAAATGATCTTGCCGCCAATGTTGTACATTGTATAAAGTGAAGTGCAGATATGGCGGCTGAAATTCAGTGCGTTCCGATCTGTGCCTTGAAATTTTGCTACAAACTTCGGTCGTCATGAGTTGTGCACCATCGCGTTTGAAGAGCGTTAGATTTTTTTTGTAACTGTCACTCGCGACTGAGCGAATTACTATATGTTGACCTAATTGAGTCGTAAATTGTCGACAGTGACTCTTCTGTTTAAAAGCTGTGATGTCGAGAAAGAGCTATACACAAAAGTTTATCTCCAATGAAAGCACACACAGGCACTGCTGCTATGCAGAAATATTTTTTTAGTGGTCCCTTTCGGCAAACCAGCACTTACGCCGAAGGTGGGGTTTCTTGGTGGGGCAATTACAGTCACGTCATATTGTGTACAAACGCGGAGACGTTCTTAACGCGTCATCCTACGCCAATGATTGATTGGCACCCAACCTTTTGCACCTCTTTGTTTGAATCCTGGACAGTGAATGCGGGAGCACTTTTAGCACGCCACTGGTTGCAAAGGACGAGGAAGGTGCGTTCACTCTACATTAAAAGCAACAAAAAGATAATCTGCAAGGCACATACCTCTCGAAAACCATAAAGCAATGCGCAGAATAAGCAATGAAATGCGACGGCATCGCTTGAACGTCAGAATTGTCCTATCTAAAGTCCTTGTACTTTGTGAAAGTGTGCATATAAATAGAGCTATTGCTGGTGCCACTCTTGGAAAGAGGTGCTGATTTACTATTCCATCCATCAAATATGTCGTTTGGGGTGGTGGTTTTCAGCCCCTTTTCAAAAGCTGCCGCAACATAAATTGACTGAAATGTCACCAACTGCTCTTCATTGTTCAAGGTTTCTCCTGTTAACCGAGCAAAAACTATATTCAACACTGCAAGGTAGACGTGTAGAGGAATTAACATAGTATGAGAAGACGATCATATTGCTCAGAAGTTAGAACATTGGTGCTGCTTCATGTATCTGTAGACGGAAGCACACATACCTGCACGCGCTCACACATATAATTGCAAACGAACATCTATGCTGACTAATTATATCAGAAAATTGTGTGCTAAGGTGCTTGATTATTCGGCATCTTATATTCAGGTTCTTCTAAGCCAAAACAACAACATGACCTCCGGAAATAATGAAGGTTGTCAACTCCTTTTCACTGCACGTTTATGATTTTGGTTTCTGCAGTGTTTACGTTGGACTCTAGAAAACCCTTGGAACACATAGACTAGCAGTAAAAAAACTATTTTGACAGAAGAACCTACACGAACTAAGCTAGGACTTTCACTGAAACTAGGACTGATGTAGCTTCTGCTACAATCTCATAAAATGTTTATTGCAGTGATTCGCAGGCGAAAGTAAAGAGCGTAAAAAAACTTCCCGGAAATGTAATCTGGGGTTGCGTCATAAAAAGAGAGCTCAAAATAAGTTTAAAAGAAAATTGTGGCAGAGCAGCCTCAAAAAAATCTATCTGCGAAAAGACTTTAGCAATGATTTTAGACTGTGTAAATAACATCTTCAGCAAAGCGCACAACATTTTAGTATACTTACACAGAGGTAACGCTTTATAGTTGTCAGATAATATTATCTGTAGTTTACGTCTCAAAATCCCGAGATGATTGTGATAGAGGTTCTAGTCAAGGGTTCCAGAATATCTGACCTTCTGTAGTTCTTTACCGGGAACCTAAATTTAGGTACATAGACCTGAGATACTTCTACCGAGAATGCAGTGGTGCACTCTAGAACCAGTGCAGTAACTTACTGAGTCTGGCGTGGTAAGCACTCGTCAACACATTCACTATCTACGAAGTGATTGCACATATAGCTACTAACGTAAAGCTTTTCATAGCACTACTCTTGATACTTATAGTTAAATCATTGATTTGTAGGGTTTAACAACCCAAAACCACCATATGATTAGGATTTTAATATATGAATTTGACCACCGGGGGTTCTCTAAAGTGCACTCATGTCATGTGAACGAAGCCACCGCGAGAGCAGCAAAACCGTGAAATGCAATTCATGACTTTCATAACATAGATATCATGATTTTTATGTTATGACTGGTCGCTTAAACTCGTCATACAGTCACGTAATGGTTTTGCCTATCCAACACTTATTTCTCGTACAAGGGTGAATTCTACAGGCAAGGTTTCGGTACCGCAATGGGAGCGTCCATTTCGGTCACAACTGCGAATATCACAATGGAAGCAATTGAGCAGAAAGCATTGGGAACATTTCAGCCGAGACCCAAGCTTTTTCTGTGATACGTCGACGACTGCTTCTGCGTGATAAAGAAGGAAGACGTCCAAGCTTCCCTTGATTGATTGATATGTGGGTTTTAACGTCCCAAAACCACTATATGATTATGAGAGACGCCGTAGTGGAGGGCTCTGGAAATTTAGACCACCTGGGGTTCTTTAACGTGCACCCAAATTCCAAGCTTCCCTTGACTGCCTAAATGGCGTCGAGACTTCCATCAAGTTTTCTGTGGAAGAAGAAAAAGACGGTTGCCTCCCTTTCTTGGATACAGTTGTAAAACGTACTCCCACAGGCCTCGCCTTCGCTGTGTACCGAAAGCCAACACACTCCGGTAGATACCTCGACTATGAGTCAGTCCACCCGGTAGCCCACAAACGCTCAGTGATTCGGTCTTTAATTCAACGAGCGATTCGCACTTGTTCCGATGAAGGAAGCCTGCCGGAGGAGCTCCGAATCATTGAAGATGACCTGATCAGGAATGGATACCCCACGATTTTTATTAGGAAAACAACTAAATTCGTCATGCATAAACTGCAGTCAACTAGTCAAGCCATGCATAACACATCGTCTACGCAAAAGCGTGCATCGATTCCTTATATTCGAAATGTAAGCGAAGCCCTAGCCCGTCTATTCAGAAAACGTGGTGTGCAGATCGCGCATGTTCCAGCAAGCAAGCTTAAGGCTGAGTTGCTAAATGTGAAGGATCCTCTTTCTCGGCAACACTTTCCTGGTGTGACCTACAAGATACCATGCGCCGATTGCGAATCAGTGTACATTGGCACGAGTGGAAATTACTCCAGACGTCTGATGCAACACAAGAATGACGTCGCCAAGGGCCACGCAGTGACAAATGCACTCGCAGAGCATGCCGAGAAGACGGGCCACGAGATAAGCTGAGACAAGGCACGCATCTTGGCCACGCAGAAGAATTTTAGAACCAGACTGAACCTCGAATCACTAATCATTCAGACGACAAGTAACACAATCAATAGATCGTCTGGCACACTAAACCACGTGTACTCCTGGACTTTACGTCATGCGCTCAACGTTACATAAGAACCTGTTGCTCAGCCGTCATTCCATTGTGAACAAGGGACCCGTACGGGTCCAGAAACGTGTTGTTTTGTTTGACATTTGTCAGTGACCTGTTTTATTCAACAATCAGCTGTATTGGTTATGATGTGCATTTGTTGTGAAGAAAAACAAAACTTCACGCCAGTGCGGAACGCGCACCACAGTCAAAGGAAAAACTGGAGAAGTGCCCATTCAGAACCTCTTCTAAACAATATTTGGGTAACTGCTACAAGCATAAATGCAAGGTACCCGCTACACCGTAAATATACACAATCTTTTTGTAGTGAGCCAGCATTCACTATACTATCCTTCGTGATTGTTCTGATGATGATGATGATGAAAACCATTTATTATAAAAGAGGGAGGTACTGGGCCAAAGCAAGAACCCGCTACATGGTCGGCGTCCTTAGTCCAGGACACCGCATGACGAGGCCCCTACTCGCGCCCGTCTCACCAGAGCCCGTTGAGACTCTAGTGATGAGCAGTTGAGGAGGGCAGTCTCCCATGCCCCTCGGGAAGGGGTAGGGGAAGGGGGTAGGTGGGGATTTTTCGGACATGCCCATACCATGTGGACGATATCACACGTCTCCCCACAGTGTGGGCACCGCCCATCTGTGGTCGCATCGAATTGTTTTAGGATTGCAGGACAGAGTAGAGTACCTGTCTGCAGGCGCCTTAGAGTTCGCTCTTCCGCCTTACTCAGCCCCTTTGCAGGAGCCGGGTAAAGGTGGTGAGTGTCGCGATAATAGTTCAGAATTTCTTTGAACCGCAGCAGCGGTGTATTTGCCTCCGAGTCATAAGAGCCAAGGTGAAGAGCCCGGTGGGTAAGCGCTTGGGCGGCCGCGTCAGCAGCCTCATTACCTCGTAAGCCCTGATGGCCAGGAGCCCATACGATGCGTTTTGGGGCTGGATCAGCGAGAGCCCGTTTTAGAATTTGGCTGGCTAGGGGGGATATCTCTCCTACCAAGTAATGAGCACATGCTTTCCGGGAGTCCGTGATGATAACTTTCGAGTTGGGGTCCGCAGAAGCAAGTGCTATCGCGACTTCCTCAGTGCGCTCTGGATTTTGTGCTCGAATCTAGAGCACATTGACATGCTTTTCCCGGTGAACTACACAGGCCGTGTAAAATCCCGTGGGCGAAGGCCTTGCTATATCTACGTAGAATACACCAGGTCGGTAGCCGTGTTGCCTCTCAAGCGTCCGAGCCAGCGCCTGTCTTCTGCTTTCGTGCGTGTGGTTATCCATGTTACTGGGGAGTGGAGCGACCGAGAGCATATGCCGCCACAGTTCCGGAATACACTTCGCCTCCTCTGCAGTGCAAGTGTGCTGTATATGTAAGCTGTTCAGCAGGCGGTGCCCGGGAGCCGTCTGCAGGAGCCGCGTATATTGATTCATAAGGTGGGCCTCCCGCAACTCCTGGTAGGAGTTGAGCACACGTAACGCTCTCAGTTTGGCGTTGGAAGTGGCCACCGCGAGATCCAGAGCTCGTTTAGTCGCCTTACGAATGATGGCATCTATTCTTTCGTCTTCTTGCTTGTTAGTGCGAAGGTAAGGGACGGCGTAGAGGATCCGGCTAGTCACAAAGGCATGGGCGAGCCGAAGCGCGTCCCTGCCCCGCAGACCACCCCACTTGTTGGAAACGCGGTGGATCATGCGCCCTACCTGTTCGCCTATTCTCTTGAGTTTGGCTATAGTGGAGTCCGGTCTGAGTCTGTGGTGAATGAACAGGTCCAGAATCCGAAGCTCCTCCACTTCTCTGATGGGAACCCTAGAAAAGGAGATGTGTATGGCTAACTTATGTCTTGGTTTCGCTCTAGCGTGCAGAAGCTCTGACTTTTTTGGAGCACATTGGAGTCCACAATTGTTGGCATGCGCTTCGACTATGGATGCGGCCTGCTGGAGGCGTTCCTGCATTTCACCAAGGCTCCCGTCAGTGGTCCAGATTGTAATATCATCGGCATATACTGCGTGTTGTGTGCCTTCCACCCTGGCCAATTCGCTTGGAAGGCGCATCATAGCCATGTTGAAAAGGAGCGGTGATAACACTGCTCCCTGTAGGGTACCCCGTGTTCCCATAATGTACGGGCCATATTTCTCGTCCTCGATCCGAAGAAGTGCCTGGCGTTTATAGAGAAAATCTCTGACATATACAAAGGCCTTAACCCCGCAATCGGTAGAACTCAAGTTAGCCAGGATGCTGCTGTGTTTAACATTGTCGAAAGCCCTCTTCAGATCAAGGGCGAGGATGGCTTTATCATTGTGTTGCATAGTTATGGGCTGTATGACGGCCCTATGGAGCTGGAGAAGGACGTCCTGTGCAGACATGTGTGGGCGAAACCCAAACATGGTGTCTGCAAAGAAGCCCTTGCCCTCAAGGTATGGGGAGAGGCGATCCCGTACCATCGTCTCGATAAGCTTGCCCGCGCACGAATTCAGTTATATGGGCCTCAGATTTTCCGTATTCACGGCCTTGCCTGGTTTGGGGATAAAAATCACAAGTGACGTTTTTTATTCGGAAGGGAGCGCACGGCCGTCCCAGATCTCGTTCATGTACTCCAATAAATGGAGTTGGCTGTGTCAGGGAGGTTTGCCAACAGCTTTACTGTTATGCGGTCCAGCCCCGGAGCCGTGCCCCTGCGCATTTTAGCTAAAGCCGCTTTAAGGTCATGCAACTCAAAACGGGCATGGAGTTGGTGATTAGGCTTACCAGAGTACGTCTACGCCGGCGCAGGTGGGTCCTCCGTACGACAGAGATACCTATCACACAGAGCATCCGCAAGCTGTGCCGGAGTGCCTTGGTACCCTTGCAGAGCTCGCCGGAGCTGCTTCTGCGCCTCCCCTCTCGTTTGAGAGGGGTCTATGAGACTGCAAAAGAGACGCCACGTCCCCTTCGAGCTCATCTGACGAGCTTCGGCGTCGAAGCGGGCTATCCAATTTGAATGTGAGAGTTGGGCAGCATACGCTGCAGCCTGTTGCATGAGTTGGGCTATGCGGATACGTAATTTGCGATTAGTCTTCTGCTTTTTCCAACGTTTTGTTAAGCTTCGGCGCGCCTCCCACAAGTGTAGGAGGTGAGTGTCAACTGCTGGGATTTCTTCATTGGTTTGAAGGGTAATAACACGTCTTTTCTGAATGTTGTTTAAGTGTTGAGCCCATTCTGCATAGCCTCCAGAAAATAGTACAGGAGGGGTAGTCTGATTGCGAAATTGGGTCCAATCGGTCAACTTGGCTTGTCCGCATTCTTTATGAGCTGACTTTTCCAAGAGTGTGACCCGGAGAAGGCAGTGATCACTGCCTAGAGGATCGCCTAAGTTCTCCCAGGTAGCATCCTTAGCATTTTTTTACGAGAGAGAGGTCCGGACACGTGTCACGGGTTACCGAGTTCCCTGCTCCAGTTGGGTACGCTGGATCCGTGAGCAGCGTGAGGCGAAGGGTGGATATAAGCTCCGCCAGCTTCCTCTGGCCTTCTCGTAGTGATACCCCCAGTGAAGGCTGGGAGCAATGAAGTCTCCCACGATCACTAAGGGGTCCTTGTCTGCCAACCTGATTGCCCGGAGGAAGATTTCGCTAAATGTTACGCGTGGCTTATGCGGGGGGCTGTATATATTTAGGATGTGTATTGACTGGTCGCGACGTCTGAGAGGCAATACTCTGACCATTGTGTATTCTTGTTCAGTACTTAAGTTTAAATCGACCTCAATCACGGTATATGCCTTGTTCACCAGGATGCATGACGAGCCCCCCCCCCCCCCCCTAGAAAGTGCTATAGCCAGAGAATTTCACGTCCAAACCGGGCTCCTGCAAAGCAAGCAAGGCGGGCATGTTTCCGTGAGACTGCAAGTAGAGTAGGAGGTGCGACCGTTTTTCCAGGCTCTAAAATCTCGGCAGTTCCATTGTGTAATCTCAAATTTTTGTAGATATTTAGCTTGTTTGTTAGATCGGCTAGCCATCTTTTAGTATTTATTTATGGAGCAGAGGACCGGTCCGGACCTGGAGCCGGCCCCGAAAAGCCTTCTTCTGCTGCCTGACGGGAGGCCGGCTTGCGTTTAACCTGCGGGGAGTCGCTCTGAGTGGTGTTTTTAATTTGGGCGATAACCCAGGGCCGCACGGCTTTAAGGACTGAGTTAGAGACCTGCGCCACAATTTCGGGAAGTGCTTGCGTTATGGCTGCCGTGAACATGTCCTGAAAGAACTCGCGGACTGCCGACATGATTTGAGTGGGGAGGGCTGCCACGCTCGCCTCTAATTGCTCGGTTTTACGCTCTAGGGACTCGATGCGACCGATGGATCTGGTAATGGAAGCTGGTCCAACTACCGTGTCCACGTCCTGCCGGGAGACGCTAGTGAGGCGGGATGTGACGGAAGAGCCGTCATCCCCGTCCTCTGCCTCGGCTTCCTGCACTGGCTCGGATGACCCGACCTGCTTGGCTTCTAATTCCAGAATTTTGCGCGCAAGAATTTGGTTCTGGCGCCTGAGCTCCCCTATCTGCTGCTGTAGTTGCAGCTTAAGGCGCGAAAACGACACGGACGAAGAGAGACAGTACACACACACGGAGCGCCTGTCTCTCTTCGTCCGTGTCGTTTTCGCGCCTTAAGCTGCAAATATGTTAAACCAACAAGCCCAGTCTGCTATTCTTGCTGCTGTAGGGTGGTTTCGGTAGGGAAGCGAGAAGGGGAAGGTCCGGAGACTGCCCCACCCCAACAGCTCATCTGTGCTTGAACGGGTGTCAAGGGTGGGAAGTCCTTGACCAAGACAGGAGGCTCCGACGGGGTCCCAGACTTTGAATTGGTGGAGTGTCCGGTGTTGGTCTTCTTGGGTTCTGGCTTATTCGACTTGGCGGCTGGTGCTTTCTTGGGGCCAGTCTTGGGAGTCGGAGCCTGTTTGTGCCCCCTCCCCCTCCGTTGTCCTCGGCTTGGATCCGCGTGAGGATCTCGACTTGACCGGCTGCCGGAACCGTCCAGCACAACCGAGAGCTCCAGTCTTGTGGCCACCGCCACAGAGGAGGCAGCTCAGAATGCACTGGTGTTCCGTGGAGCCGTCAAGAGTAGCAGCAGGTACCTGAACGCCGCAGCTTGTGCAGCGGCCGGGCTGTGGGCGCGGGCAAGTATCTGCTCGATGGCCCACTGTGCCACAGAGTGGGCATGCAGGCACTGTCTTCTTATACAAGCGAACAGGGAGCCGTTCGCAGTTATATATCACCGTCCGTGGCACCTTGGTCCCCGCAAAGGTGATCACCGCAACCGGGGTGTGCCCAAGCTTGTGCACAGACATTACATTTGGCTCAGCACTGAGCTTGCTTTTCACAGTTTCGGACGTTTCGTCCTGAGAGACATGCACGACGCCTCGACAGAACTCACCGGAGAGTTTGGGATGTCCCCGGAATGTTAGCTGGTGGCCGCCGACTGGCAGCTTAATGTCCCGGAGGAGTCTCTTGGCGGCGTCCACTAATTTGAGCGTTCACACAAGTACATTTTGATCCCAGAGGGGCCACACCGCAAGTCCCACACTTGCGTCAGCTCCGAGGATGCTGCGCACTGCAGCGCCGGGTTGTCCAGGACCAAACGTGGCCTTAAGGTCGAGCGTCTCACGCGGTTTCAGCACCATTATGATGTCGTCTTTTTCGACGCGCGGCGTGTTCTTCAGCCACCACTGAAGTTGCTTGGTGCGCTGCGAGGCAACGCTCGGCGCGTTCTTGCCCTGTGTTTGCTGAGGGCGAGACACTGCTTGTTGCTTGGCTGCAGGAGCCCTGGCGTCTCTCGATGCCACTGCTGCGTTCTGCCTTCCGCGCCAGACGTGGAGCATATCCCTGAGGTACTCTTCCTCGGTTGGTAGAGGTGTCTTGGTTTGAGCGGTATCCATCTGTAGAATCTGTAGGGACTCCGGATCGTAGCCGGTGACTTGATTTGGAGTCGCCATTACCGGGGAAACCCCGGGCAGGGCCGGCGCGGCCCTTACTGCGGTTAGGCTCAACTCCGCGGTGGTTTGGCGAAAGCTTCAAGTGACCAAAAAAGGGTCAGAAGACGGCCCACCTTGACAAGACGTGATGTCTACGGTTGCGGCTGACGTCCTTGGAGACGGTGGTAGAAGGCTTGCAGGAGGACGACTTGATGTGACGCAAATAATTGCGATATTTCACAGAGCCGACGTGGTATGCGACCATCCCGTCGATCCGTGATTGTTCTGAGAAGCTACATGCTTGCAAACTTTTATTGAGTGAGTGAAATACTATTATTAGGTTTATAATAGACGCGAAAAAACTGAGCATGACCTGGCTAGGCCCACTCGGGGATGGTCAGGTTAAACCTGACCGCGCTCACGCGGGCCCTCTGGACGGCCAGAATTTGAGAGGTGAGATCCTGGACCTAAATAAGCTTGTTTATTTGCTTTTGTTGGAAGCTGAAGTGCGGTGGGTTCACACACCATGTGGTTTATTGTGAACCCACTACTGCTAGAACTGTGTAAAAGTGTACCTACACCTCCCGGATAGCGTGAGGGGTGTATAAGGTTCACTGAGACCTACCCCTGCTCACTACGGGTAGCAGCCACTAGTTCCAAATGATTCCACTTTGATCAAGACTGCAAAAGTTCAATCTCTCTCCTCTTGTTGGAAAGGGAAGCCGGCAAAAGCACAGCTCCACAGGACATGCTTGAAGTCCTCATAACCGCCACACAAGGGGCAAACGGAGCTTGGGAACCGTTCGGCGTATATTGTGGGCAGTGCTGCAGGGCTTGGGTAGGTTCTGTTTGGAACAGTCTCAGCGCAACAGCTTCGGCCTTGTGGCAGGGAAACACTTTTCTTGAGAGACATTGGTGCTTGCGTACCTCGTTGTACTTGCAGAGACGCTCGGATCGCAAAGGGGATGGCGCGTTACCCGGCACACGGCCAGCGCAATCTCGTGCAGCCGAAGCGCCACCTCGTTCTGATTGATTGAGGCACCCTCAAATGGTACAAGCTGTGCAGAAACCCAGACAAATGAATGATTATTGAGGTCTTTTTAGGAATCTGTAGGGCCTGGGGAGCCACCATACCCATTTTAAATGCCGTAACAGCAGACTTGGAATCTTAATAAATTGTGTCATGTACACCGTCCGTCAATGCAATAGCAATGGCAACGTGCTCTGCAACGCTGTAGCTGGAAATACAGATAGCAGCGCAGCTGATTACTTGACAGTCACAGGCAACAACCGCTGACGAGAACGCTTATTTTCGAGCGTACGAAGCGGCATCTACAAAGCAGGCTTGTTCCTTGTTTAGGTGGGCACTGGAGAGCAGAGTTTTACCTCTTGTTCGTCTTCTTGGTGCGTTGTAGGTTGGATGCACAGTGCGTGGTATTCATTGTATGAAAATCTTGGACCTTACTTCGTTGGACAGCTTCACATCATCAGGAACGACGACCACGCAGTTGCGTCAGAGCATGCCCAGTAAGACAATATCTGCTGGGGTGCTGAACAGTCTGAGAAACTGTGAAAGCTCCTGGGCCTCGGCAATTTTTTTGAATGTGTTCAGGAATCCCCGCTTCAGGAGGTCTTCCGTGTGCGTTCGAATGGAAATACCAAGGGCTAGTTTTAAAACTCTTCTGATTAGTGCATTGATCTTGTTGCACTCCGACACGAGCCATTTGTACATAGCTGCTGTATAAGCAAGGTGCCATTGCTCAAATGCGTGGATAATCCGCATCAGACTATCCTCCTTTATTCCACGGTGCCTGTTTGTAATTCTTCTAATCAGCCGAAGGGCCCTCTCAGTCTAGAAACAAATGCGCTTGATGGCGGCTACAATGGCTCCATTCGACTTGATAAACATTCCGTGGGCTCTGAATGTGTTCCCGTGTGACCGTTACCGGTGAATAACCTGATTCGGCTTTCCGTCGCTGGCTTCCAGGACCGGTGAGAACCACCTTTTGGACTCTTCTTCTAGAGTAAATGCTCGGACTTAGCGGGCGAGCACCGAAGGCTGGTAGGAATAAAATAGTGCTCAGTGACATCGATGGCTTCTTGCAAATAACTCTCGATCTGACCCTCAAATCCACTTTGGCACCAGATGGTGATGCGATCAGCAAAGAATATGTGGTTAATGCGTGGTATCTTGTACGATGCTTGCGACACGTTGATCATGCAAATATTGAAGAGCGTCAGGGAAATCAGCACCCCTTTGGTGTACCCTTACACCAGAAGGTAATTTTGTGCGTAAAAAGCCTGTTAATCTTCAGTCTTGGGTACCACGAACAGAGAAAAGACCGCACAAAGTTTTATGCCTGTTTTTCGATGTACAACTTTCCCAAAGAATGCTATACGTTGTAAAAAAAATTTCCAAGTACAAGGCGAGAATCACTTAAGTGTCGGTGAAGCTGAAGTAAAGTGCCTGGTGCTTAACCAGCTTCATGGGGCCTTGAGTTGAAAGCCGCGACCGAAAGCCAATTATATCGTGCGTGTAGCATTCGATAAAATTGTGGTGTTTAGCGAGGCGGTTGAGCATGACGTGCTCAGCCACCTTTCTGACGCATGACGTCAGTGAGGTTGGACTGAGGTTTTCGATGCTTGGCGCTTTACCCGGCTTGAGTATTAGTACTGTACAGGCCGCTTTACAGCTTTTAGGAATGAGAGAACTGCACCAAATTTCGTTGATTTTGTCTGTAAGAAATTTTATGGAGTCATCGTCGAGATGCTTTAGCATATTGTTGGTTATGCCGTCGGGGGCAGGGGTAGATCTCCTATTGAGGGATGCGAGAACCTGCTTGACATTGGCCACGGTGAAGTCCTCGTCCATCAAGGACACGTGGCACTCATTATATTCTGGAAACTGAAGGAGAACCAGGTCGTCTGGGGCGGTCAAGTACTTGTTTTAAAAGCTGTTCTGCTATGGCCTCATCTGGAGTCGAGCCAGTGGCTAAATATCCAGCTTCCCGTAATGCGCTATGCTGATTAGATGTAGTGTTGCCATTATGAAGTAGGTGCTTGAGGAGTGTCTAGCTTTTATCGGTTTCGAACTGACCCTCTATAAAATCACAGAGCTCATCCCATTGCTACTTGCATAGGAATTTGCAATGCGCCTCTACTGTTTTGTTGATGTCGGATATTTTCTTGCGTAGTTTTCTGTTAGGACGCTAACTCTTCCATCTTACGAGAAGTGCCTGTTTGGTTCGACAAGATGCGCAATCTTACTGTTAATTATGTTCATCTCTAGATCAGTTGGGATCTTTTTGGTGGTGGTAATCACGCAACAAGTCCCGCCAAGACTTTAAGTCCACGTCCGAGGTGAGGGCGCGCTTGCAGTGGTTGGAACTGGGGCTCGGAACAAGCCTCATTTAAAGAACCTAAAGATTTTCGTCTTGTTACGGGCAACTGAAATGACTACATCGACGATGCAATGATTGCTACCGAGGTCCATCGGTGTGTTTTTCTATTGGACATTTCCCAGACTATTGACAAAGATGAGATACGATGTAGTATCTCGGCATACCGAGTCTCTGTACCAGTCGGGAAGTCTTTGTTCGTTAACAGAGTAAGGTCTTCCTTCGTTGCCGTGTGCCATATGTCTCTACCATCCCTCGTATTGGTGAGGTAGCTCCACGCCTGATGCTGTGCATTGAAGTCGCCCATGGTGACGAAAGGTAGACAGCTGGCACAGTGCACAGCCTTTTTGAGAATGCCTCCAGTCCTGGCACTGTGTATGCTGGGTCTGCAGTAGACATTTATTACGAAGATAGTGTTCCTTCGTAAGCACTGCTTAGGGAGGCCATCAAGCACTTTCATCATGACCTACTCGACACCAATGTCAGTGGGCTGAGGTCTCACTGAATACAAGTGAACCTTTTACTGACCACTGTGGTGACACCACATCCCTCCTCAGAGGAAGCCACAGGTATCGATACCAAACTTGGTATGGCAAAACAAGACTGTATGAAGAACATAAGTCACTAGTCATAACGTGAAGATCAAGACATGTATGTCATGAATGCCATGATCTACATTTCATAGTCCTGCAGCTCTTGCGGTTCTTTCATTCACACGGCATGCTGCAAAACTGTTATGGTATGGCATGATCGCATGGCGAACACAAGCGACAGACCCTAACATGAAAATCATGACATGCGTGTCTTGTAACAACGTGACTACATTCCACGCTCATGATGCGCTCGTGGCCATTGCGCTAGCATCACATATACCAAATTTGGTATTACAGTACGTGAATGGATGACGAAATTACGAAAAAGGCAAAATTACCCGAAAAAAGAGTAACAAAGCTCAATAGGCCCGAGCGATGAACGGATAGACCGTTGATGAGCAACCACAGAGGGAAGCGTGCGGCAAAATCTGGTACCCAGTGTCCATGAAAGCGATGATGACAGCATTGATCTGAGCTGTTTTCTTTGCTTCTAGTGCGAGGGGATGGTTCTTAAAAATCCTGCCATCGGGTGTTGCGGGGTCGTTGTGCAGCAGTGTGCCACGTATGACACTCACACGTCCAGTGCAGGGCAATGTAGTAGACGCAGAGTTCGTAAATCTTTTCCAAGATACAGATTTGCTTGATGCTGGTGTACTTTTACAATTTCCCGTGTAAGAGTGCTGGCAAACATAATATTTTGCGGTATTTGCGGCCACAGAATGTCCTGTGAGAGCTTCTTCTCGCCGATACCTGCGGCTGTAAGTATAGTCATAGCCATGACAGCAGCTCTAATTTGGGAGGTATTAAGCCCACCTCTAGGTCTAATGATGATCTTGGTGCCTTTGAGAAGAACCAGCATTCGGATAGCCTTGATAATTATTGACTTCTGCGTTGCACCTCTGGAAAATTGGCTACAGGACTCTGAAATTGTTGTCGCTGAGTTAGAGTGAGCTGCCCACGATTTGGTACCAGCTCTGCTGGCACCCACAGTTGGCCATCGCTGGCCTTGAGTGACTTCTTCCACGAAAAACTTTCTCCTTGTGCTGGAAACTCCATCATGGTAACAGATTAGTCGTGCCGAGCCGCCCCGGAGGCAGGCCGGGTGGCCCAGGTGAGCTAGGCCTAGGCCTGACAAAGGCACACAGATATTTGTAAAGTGATCAAAAATCACTCACAGTGGTAAAAGATGGCATTCGCGTGCTCTTTAGAACTTCGTGAAGGGGTGTGCACAAGTAAACATGAATACTCGCCGACGAAATACTAGAAAAGTAAGAAAACGTGAGAGCTTACGCGACCAC
The DNA here is from genome assembly GCF_013339725.1 of Rhipicephalus microplus. Lineage (NCBI taxonomy): Eukaryota > Metazoa > Arthropoda > Arachnida > Ixodida > Ixodidae > Rhipicephalus > Rhipicephalus microplus. The sequence continues at coordinate 87,592,909 of NC_051171.1, forward strand.
TACATGGCGAACATAAGTGGCAGGCCAGGGCGTAGAAATCAAGATATGCGTGTGATGAAACAACAAGCCTACATGCTAACAAGCTACGCTCACAGCGTGCCTGCGGCCGCTTCGCTAGCTAGTCATATACCAAATTTGGTGTTGCGTCACGTGAATAGATTACGAAGGTGTGTGACTGGTGCAAACATGGTAATCGTGACTTGTGTGTCATAAAAGAACAAGGCTACATATTAAGTTTATGATGCGCTCGTGACCGTTTCGCCAGCTTCAAATATAACAAATTTGGTAGTGATAGGTGAATCGAAAACAAAGGTATATGACTGGTGCAAACATGATAATCATGACATACTTATCGTAAAACATGATAATCATGACAAGTGGCCACATACGTGACCAACCACGCATTTGAGGATTTCTTGTTGCACCAGGTGCTTGCTAAAATAATATGGATTGGCAGCTTTATCTGCTGTATGTCGATCATACTTGTATGATGGCTTGATATAGAAATCATTAATTTATCGCGCTTTCTGTGTCGCTATATTACTAAATTGTTCCCTAGGATCGCGTGCACATGGAGTGAACATTGCAGCTTTTTAAATGTATTTTCGCAAGTTGTATTGCGACTACAATGATGCGATTGCAAATGATTCAAAATTCGGTATAGTATTCCTTTCTTTTCAAAACTGCAATGGAATAAGTAAGCCTGACGGTTTTTTCTTGCAAATGCCTTTGGAAAGCTACTATTTCCTATTTAAAACATAAAATAACCGTCACTCTGCGATAATACCACAAGGCATAGAAGTGTGGCAGCTTGGGCTAGTTGGTATGGCATGACGATAGTTAGAGCGCGAGTCCTTCTTGTCTCTGTGTCGTCGTTTTGTTCTCGCGCTATAACTATCGTCATACCATAAGGCAGAAACAACGACCTAATTTTATTGTATTATCCTAAATGCATGTAAAGAAGTCGAAAATAGTGCTCTGATGAGCTAGCAGGTACGTTTCCTCTAGCATGTTTTTTACCAAGACAGACTATCTGGTAAACATAATAATAGGGTTGTGTGAATGTCGATTCATTGTGATTATGTACCTAAACGTAACCCATTTCATTCGTTTTGTTATAACACAACTTGTGTAATGTTTATCACAAAATTGTGTTAAAGCTTCTTCTCTATTTTCTTAGTTTCTTGTTTCTAGAAGTTTAAGATTTATGTCGGTTAAGTCAGTTGCAAGCAGTTTTCAGTTATTTCTTTACAATTGTACGCAGTGTTTTTGATAAACTCAATGTTTATAAAAGTTACGTTCATTGCACCTTTTATTGCTTATAAGGACTTCTGCACTGTTTGTACATTACGTTTGTTGTGAACACTTACCTTTTGTTGCGTCTTTCCATTGTTGTTCTTTCTTATGTGCCTCGCTTTATTATTTCTCATTTGTTTTTTCTGTTAGTTAGAGTTAACCGCTTTTTGTACCATTTTACGTAGTTTATTGACATCGTTACCAATAACGACCACTCTTGTCTTCCTCTATAGCTTGCTGCATCATCCAGTACACCAAGGATTGGTCATCCAGTTTCCCTAACATATTAGGCGTGAGGCCCACCACCGAAGGCACGAGTGCTCCAATTACTGGTGACGTGCAGGTTTGGATCACTTGATATCGCCCCGCAATGGCAAAGGAAAGCTGGTAGTTGCATCTGTGATTTTACCGTGACTTTGCAGTGTCTTCATTTTCGAACAGCGTTGTTTTGCACTGGCTTCATGCGTGCGGATTTCTGCAGACTACACAATCCGGAAAGACAGCAAAAGTTACTGGCGGCATGCCACAGTGCGCTACATACGTGAGAGTACTCTCACGGCGGCTTGCAGCGCCGCAGTCACCTCTCTCTTTTTCTGTTGTAGTTGTTATTCAACTATAGGGTTAACATGACCACTGCGCATGAATGCTCGCATAAAAGCGAAACATTTAGGTTTCTCCATGGGAGCCATGCTCACAACTAAAAATGAATGTGCGAACAGTCCAATTATGTATATTTCAAAACAGGGTGTAGGTGTGTATATCTGGGGGAAGCTGCTGTCATTGTCAATACACTCAAGAATGTGCCACGTTGTTGTCCGAATTGTCAGAGAGTCTAGATATAGCCCAAAACTCCAATTCTTTTCCCTTTATTTTGGTGATTTCACATTATTCCAGTCTATTTCGTTGTCAGTTGCTTCTATGTGTCTGGCCAGGACGTTGGACGAAACCTTCTTTTTTACATCATTCATGTGCCGCTCCAGTCAGAGCTACTTCCCTCACCAAGGTAACCTAACAGTAGCCTGAGCCACTCCCAACCTCGTCCCCGGCTCTCCTTCTCGATGTGTGTACTCGACCACACTGGTTTCTATGCACCAGTAGTGTAGTCAAGATGTGGAACACCAAGCTCGTGCCTCTTCCCCCTCCCCCAATATTTTCCTATGGTATATAGGGGTGCAGAAAATAACGATCTACCACATCTGCTTGCCCAGCTGAGACCCATTCTAATCAAGGTGGCACCCCCTTCGAAAAAAATTTCTCGCAACGCCTCTGCCATCTGCGTCCTTAGCTCACAGGGTTCTTGGCTTATAGATTACGTCTGTAGGATGGGCCCATAGCCACTGTCACTTTTTCTCAATGCTGTTTTGATCTACAGGTGAACACTTGGTAATCTTCGAAAACTGATTCATCTTCCAAGAGCTGCCTTGAAATATCGCACAGTTTGTGAATAAAGCTTAAAAAAACTGGACACTCCTTATTTCATTGAAAGCTCTGAGCGCCCCCCCCCCCCCCACCCGTTTTCTTTTGTCTTGAAGTTGCATCGTTCCGGCCACGGTCCTGGTGATGGACATCTGCGGTACTGTCGCTAGGTCAACGGGTGCACGCCTTTGTTACTTTACCTGGTCGAACGCGCCTTCAAGGGAGAGCCAAAGCGATACCCAACCCCACGGTGAAAAAAAAAACAAGGTGGGAAGTTGGGGAAGGAGAGGTGTAGTGATTAGAAAATTTCTTGGCTTGGGATTCTAACCCGTGCAGAAAATCCTGATTAGGCCACTTTTGCCATTTTACACAAACGCTTTGCGGAAAAGCGTAATAAGATTTGGAAGGGGCTGTTGTTCCTAGTCACGGGACACTGCACATAATGTTCACTTACTCATGCGTTCCTACGCTGCCTAATTATAAGTATCAGTGTAATCACTGATGTCTAAATATGCTACTGGAAATAATTTGGAGCAGTGTATGACATTTCTTCTCTAAAACAACAAACTATATTGTGCACCATTTTTTTTTTCCGCCGGTGCTTTTGGTTTCAGGGATCTCCCAAATTTCATGGTCACTATCTTGGCAGATCCATATTTAAATTCGCAGAGTCTGTCAAATGATTTTACAGGCACAGCAAATGCTAATATGTACTTTATCATTGTTGGCTCAGTGGGGTGGTTAAAAATACCACTTTCATTGAAATAGCAGTGCTCATGTTTACACTGCACAATTTAGGTGATGTCGAATGATTTATACATATTTTGTTTCTAAATGTAAGCTTTTTTATATACTGCTCGAAATTTGGTGTCTAGTGTTGAAAATTGCATATTTTTTTCCCTCTAACCTGCTTTAAATATACATTTTTGTGCTCCAAAAATAATGATTTTCTGCTCCTAAAATTGCTCCAAGTTGTATACCGGCTGTTGCACCCCTGATGTTGTTAAACAGTAGCTATCAGTATCACTGTTTTCAATAAGTAAGCAAGTTTGATATTCGGATATTCTTTTTGCATTTCTTCTGGTGCCCCCATAATCTAACATGCACCTACCAGTCTGACCGATATAACTGTTGGCGCATGGCTGAGGAATCTTGCACACTACTCCTGCAACACCAGGAATGGAGGAGCTTCGGTGTTTCTGACAACATTCACCTTTATTTTTGGTTTTGCCTTTGGCCCCGAGCTTAACAAGTGTGCAAGTACTGCCCAGATTCTTGAAAGCCTTACATACCACTGCTGCATCATATTTGGATGTGACACTCTTAATTGTGCGCCATCTTGTGAACAAGTCTAACAAGTGTTGCGTATTTTTATGTAATATTAAGAGCCTATATCAAAGAAGAACTTGAACTTAGGGCAGCAGGCTAAAGCGGCTTTCGTGATTTTTCTCACAGACTTCGCATATGCTGAAATGTTTGATCCATCTCGTCACCTTTTCTTAGGATCTAGTGACCACATAATCTCGAAACCCTGCTGTTGCAAACCTCTGGATCTGAGCATAAGCACTGCTTAATACCTTGTGCACACACGACTTGCACACAGCCTCATCTACCAAAATTGCGGCCAATTCATCTTTGATCACTTTGGAATAAGCTAATGTGTAAGGCAAAAGAGGCTGTAGAGACCTGGCCCTGTATTGCCAGCACAGATGTATTGGTAAGGAGTGAGACAGCTGCTCACATTGTACATTTTGAATACATTTCGGTTTTTTTTTTTGTGCCAAGCTGCTCTAAGAGCATAGTAATAAAGAAAATTGCATCAAACTGCTCCGAAAGAGCCTCGAAAGCTAGAGTTTTTACGCCGACCTCAGCTTTAATGGGGAAACAATGGCGAGTTTGGCTAATAAGACACAGCCAATGGTGTTTTTTTCTCACTTTCCATCTTCCTGGTGACAAAGGCTCCCATGGTTGTGCCATAATCTTTAAACTTTAGCAAATATGCGTGACCCCACAAAAATGTGCTGCCGTGCATCAAGCTAGCTGCTTCTACTAGAAAGGCTGTGTGTTCTAGCTCCACTGTCAGCTAGAGAAAAACACTGAGTTGGGTGCCAAGCATAGTGAGGTTGACTCTCCGGTTCTCTGTCGTGCGTAGCGGGTTCCTCCAGGAATTATGGCTTTCATGTTGACGCTGCTGCATGCGGTCATCTACGAGTACATGTTTGCTGTAAGCGAGTAACTTTAAACGTGGAGTCATTTTTTCCCTGCATTCGACGCGTCTCCCGGATGCTCTGGCACGTGCACATTGGTTCTCAAAATGGGTTCCGGGAGCGGCAGATTGTGTGCAAACTACTCCCGGTTTACACCTATTAGCTACCAATTCATTTAGACAGGTCATTTCTCATTGCATTTTTCATTTAAAAAAGCTATTGCAAATGAAATCGGCACATCAGTGTCTGCAGGTAGAGAGACAATCGGTTACATGCGAATCCGCGGTGACAAAACGAGTGTTCAAATGATTGTAAAGGATAATAACAGGCACCTTCGCGCTTTATTCGTAACTCATTTGGCTTTTGCCTTATCTCAATCAGTGTTTCGGTTGGCGGCGGTGTGGGTTCGTTTTCTCTCTTTTCTTTTTTTTTCTTGCATTAAAACCTGTATCTCTATGATCAGCGGTTTGTTTGCGTGGACAGAGATTTTTTCACCTGTGGTGCGCGAGCACTTTACGCGAGTCACGGAGTAGCGCGAGCAGCAATCGCAAGTTGATGAACTATTGAGAGTTCTTCATCGACGGTGATGATCTATAGATATTGAAAAAATATAAAACTAGCCAACTTGTGCTATAACAATAGCGCGTGGTTCCTCGTGTGGAGAGGCGTTATCAGTGTTACTCGCTTATCACTTAGTGCCATATGCATGCGCTTTGCGAGATAGTCTATGTGGCGAGATTTCTTAGCTCTCGCGTTACACTGTTGGAGGTGTTCCTGCATGAGGCGGCCACGAACGGCAGTGCAGCATGCTTTTGTTTGTTAAAAGCTCTTGATGCTATCATGTCAGGCTTTTTTTAAGCGAATGACCACTGTTACGTCAGTAAGATTCTTGTGCAATCACATTTTTAAATTTCTTTTTGAGTGCGATGTGTGTATGTTTTTTATGTTTCCGCAGAACCCAGGTTTCAACAAAACCTTTTTAGATAATATTTCACATGTTACAAGGGTTAGATAGGTCACGTGTGTGGTATGTAAACAAGTAGTGCAGCTCATACCTAGCGATAATCTCTTCAAAAACTTCCTTCAAAATGTGTTTCAGTGGAATGTGTATAATAAGCCAATTAAAATATGCACTGGTGCCCCCACATTGCTAAACATTGGTATTTTTAAGCTTCCAGGACAACTTAGTAAAGGCTGCTAACTGCTTCAAAATTGATATTTCGCGGCTCCAAAAACTGCTCCTAATTTAGTTTCAGCCGTGTCATCCCAGTTTGAGTAAGGCATTAGCCTTTGGTCTGAACACTGAAGGGTAAATTCCTGCAGCAGTTCCGTCGTAAAGTGAAGTACGTTTCCATTCTCTTTAAAGAAACACTAAAGAGCTAAACAATTTTTTCGCGTATTAGTAACTGTAGTTTCACTATCCCAAAAACACCTCTCTTGCCGCGACGTGTTGCTCGGCAATGGAAAAAACATGCAAGAAGAAAATTTTGGTTGAGATTACACTGAGATTGCAGTGCCAAACACAGTGACGTACGAAATATTGAAGGCGTCTACTGGGGGGAGTCCCACATAGCTTCTACTCAATAAAATGAAGTAGATTGTGTTCAGTGGGTGCTAGACCTAGCATACGATGGTTGGAAAATTTCATTGAGCCAATGTCAGGAAAATACGAAAAAGACATATTGAAATTTGATACGTGATGCTCAAATACAGAAGTGCTACAGCTGCGCTGATTGCGCCAATTTGATGAAATTCCTCATTTTTGCGCCGAGCTGTGTGGAAACCATGAACTTAGCCGAAAATACGCCACGCTGCACCAAAATGCCCGACCAGCCTCAAAATTTTCTCATTTGTCCTAATTTGAGCGAGAAATGGAGACCACTTTAGCCACTTGTAGTTTGCATCATCAATCTATACGGGCAGACCCTAACCCTAAACCACAGTGTAAGATAGCTGATCACACTAGGTCAAGACACTCGCGAAACTCGATCGACAAGATTAAGTAACAACGCCGCATGCCTGTCGGTCTGCTGACCGCAGCAGATATTTCCCGGCGGGACGACGCAACTACAACACAAAAGATGTGCTGCCGTAGCCAGCAACTCTTCGTTGTAAATATAAATTTTCTTGTCAGCAAGTGCGGCCTTGGCAGGTTAGGAATCATTAGGAACAAAACCTGGAAGTGTACAAACTCTCAACATACCGAGCTTGCACACTACCAGCTTTAGTTCATGCCGTGACCACGTCAGTTGCCATAGCAACGCCACATGCGATATTTATCCGGTGCCATTGCGAAGCCAACTGCCGCGTGCCGTTATTACTTAGTCTGGTCAAACACGCCTTGCAAACAAGCCAAAAAGTTGTGCTCTTAACCTAACCCCTTCATGAAAAAAAAATAGAGGGGGGGGGGGGGTTGTTTGAAAATTTCTTGGTTTCGTTCTAATCTGTGTCGAAACGTCGCTTAAACCACCTTCGCCATAGTACATGGGTGGCGTGCGGAAAAGTGTTTTATTATAATTAGGTTATAAGCGTTATTAAAATAAGGAACCTATAGTTGTAGTCTCTACACACTGCACAGTTTGTTCAATGACTGATGCATGTATATGCCACATATTTGTGAGAACTAATATGCTCGCTGATGTCTAAAAGAGTTACTGGCAAAATTATTTGGAGTATAATACAGTCTGACATCTCTGCAGCTGTAAAAAGTCAAACAGTTTTTTTCCAGTTTTACGAATCTCATGGTCACTATCTTATGAAATCCACATTTGAATTCTCAAACAATTTGACAGTCCTGGTGACTTCAAATGTGGACATCATCATTGTTTGCTGAGTGGGGTGAATAAAGAAAAAACCACTTTGTTGAGATAGCAGTGCTCATATTCACTGTGCATGATTTTTTTATTTACTCATACTGTTGGCCTGTCGGCCGTTACAGGGTAGGTCGAAGCGGGACATTTGCATGGTCAACATCGTGTGACTTGAGAAGAGGAAAAATAACAATCCATGTTACATAAGAAAAAAACACAAGCGTACAAAAAAAGAAGGAAACCATACTACATAAGAAACCATACGTAAGATACCACACACAAGAAAACATAAGCGTACATAAGCGAAAGTGTTCATGTATACATGATCAAATTATAAGACATCATAAATGACAGTTACCAAGTGATGTTAGAGAATATAACCGACCATTACCGTACAAAAACACACAGCAGTATATGCGAAATAATCTGTATATACACCTATCAAACAATACAAAGCTAAAAACACAATGCAACAACTGAACTCGGACAACCGCTAAATAGACAGCATGTGTAAAGGCATGTGTCTTTAATGACCTACTAGGTTATTTTCAAACTGTTCTACACTATTACTTTCTCGCGTTTATAGAGACAATTGATTCCATTATTTAATGGTTCTTGGGAAGAAAGAAAACGCGTGACTGTTAACGTGCATCTGAGGTATTCCTAAAGTACCATCTTTGATTCTTCGCAATGCCCTACCTTGTCGTGCTATCAAGTACTGACTGCTATTCATGTTGACTTTGTTTTTAGAGAGAAGGTAAAAAAACTTTAGTCTTGATATGCGCCTGCGTTCAGCAACGTGGGCAAGTTTAGCAAACTGAGCATTTTGGTGACGGAATCTGTAAGAGAATATCACGCTAGAATAAACCTTGGTGCTCGTCGTTGAACTCTTTCCAGTCTCTGAATAAACCCTGACTGATGAGGGTCCCAGATCATACTGGCATACTCTAGCGTGGGCCGAACGTAGGTCAAATAAGCTGTTAGTTTTACTGACTGTGACACTAATTGCAGTTTCCGTCGCAAGAACCAGAGCTTCTTTTCCGCAGTTTCACAAAACTTGCCAACATGGTAAGACCAGCTTAAATTCATGGATATATTTACGCCTAAGTATTTCAGCACGTCAACCGTGGAAAGCACCAAGGAATTCACTGTGTAAATAAACTAGAAGATGTTATTTACTTTATATGTTACACGCAACAAAACAGTTTTTCTCATTTGTTTTCATTTTCCATTTGTCGCACCATTGATCTACTTTCCTAAGAGCGTCACTGAGTAACTCCTGATCAACCGAGCTATCAATTTCTTTGTACAATAGACAATCATCAGTGAAAAGCCGGAAAGTGATCCTTTCGTCAATTTCAGAGGCGATATCATTAATATAGACAAGGAATAGCACTGAGCCTAACACAGACCCCTGGGGAACACCTGACGTCACGTTCAACGGTTTTGATTTAATGTGTTCTACTTCTACGTACTGCGTTCTGCCCCGAAGG